>CAUJNA010001280.1:299556-474556 GCA_963377175.1 Effrenium voratum | reverse complement strand
AATTTTAGCAGTTCAGCGGATTTGGATTTCAACCACTAAATCCCACAACAAGCAAAAATCTGAAAAATGTGTCCCAACAACAACCATGTGAAAGGGAAACCAAAAGGAAACCAGCCATTATGCGGTTTAACGCGGAAAACCGTTTCATGAGTTGGCCAAAAAATGAGAAGAGTGCATTACATCCCTGGGCAAAATGCAGCAAAGATATATATATATATATTAAAAACAAAAAACGGTCGACCGCGTCGCTCGCTTGGGTCTCTCCACGTCGCTCGAGACGCCCTCCGCGTCGCGCGGCCTCCTGGAAGGCCTGGTGGCTTTGGCCTCCGCCAAGGTCTCGTCGTCGATCTGGGTGCCGTTGGCCTGCGGGGTCCGAGAGATGCCGAGGCTAGACGTTGGGTTGGGGGAGCAAAAACTGAAAGAAACTTTGGCAGTTAAGTGGCAAACATTGAACCACTTTGGCAGTTAAGTGGCAAACATTGAAACACTTTGGCAGTTAAGTGGCAAACATTGAAACACTTTGGCAGTTAAGTGGCAAACATTGAAACACTTTGGCAGTTAAGTGGCAAACATTGAAACACTTTGGCAGTTAAGTGGCAAACATTGAAACACTTTGGCAGTTAAGTGGCAAACATTGAAACACTTTGGCAGTTAAGTGGCAAACATTGAAACACTTTGGCAGTTAAGTGGCAAACATTGAAACACTTTGGCAGTTAAGTGGCAAACACTGAAACAAACTTTGGCAGTTCAGTGGCAAACATTGAAACACTTTGGCAGTTAAGGGGAGCAAAAACTGAAAAACTTTAGCAGTTCAGTGGCAATAATTGAAAAACAAACAACTTCAGCAGTTAAGGGGAGCAAACATTGAAAACAAAAACACTTTGGCAGTTCAGTGGACTTTGGATTTCAACCACTCACTACAACAAGCGAAAATGTGTAAAATGCATCCTAAGAACAACCGTGCAAGGAGTTCTCTGTGAGGCAGGGTGCTTCACCGAAAACCTACCAGCACCCGGGTCCCAACCACTAGGGAGGATTCAAATGATTTATCTTTGTTCAGCATGTTCAGCATTTGAAGCCCGGGATGAGCACAGGAGGAGAAGCCAGCCCCGATCAAACCCTCATTGAGGGCTTGATCGGTGCTAGGCCCTCCCCATCGCCCCCATGGCAGGTCTATGGTTAAGTCAGGGGCATGTCCAGGTATGGATGTTGGAGGTATGGGTTCTGGCATACCACCAGGAAGCTCGTAGTAGCATATACACCCCTTATGTAGGCGGTTCATAACCTCCATACCTCCAAATTGGGTCAGAGTTTGATATCGTATGAAGCCCCCACCTGGTTAACATTACCCTGTAGCGGTTGATGCCAGAGAAGTGGAAGCACGTCAAAAGGGGCCTGAAACGGGCGGCGGTCGCTTGATTTTTGGGCGGTAAGCACCATGTTTGAGTGGTATTGGCCCTTGGGGCAAGGGGCTTGGGTCGCTAATTCCACGAGTCACCACAAAAAGATCAAAGTGCATGGGTAAGTACATGCCAACATGGGGGCGACCAAAGGAGGTTTTCCACTCGCTTTCCCTTTCAACCCACCTGAAATGGGAGGCCCCAGCCTCAGAAAACACAAATCAAGATCTTCAGACGTCCACCTCCCCCGACTCCATTCTCAATCGAAAGTGGTTGGACGGTTGGGGAATCCGTGCGCAAGCCAGAGGTGTTGGCCCATCCGAAAAAGGCTGGGACCTGGAGCGTTACTTCCAGCTTCCCTTCAACGAACATCTTGGTTGACGTTGGAAGGGGAGCAAAAATCTAAATGTTGGCAGTTGAGTGGATTTGAATTTCAACAACTAAGCCACAATAAGCAAAAATGCAAAATGTGCTACAACGACCATGACATGCAGATTTCAGCACCTCTTGGTGTAGACCACCTGGACCTCCTTTCTTAGGTCCTCCAGTAGAGAGCTTAGAATAAGGGTCCCCACTTTTCTTTCAGGACGTCTATTTTAGTAGGGGAACCCTCCCCCCAAACAAAAATGGTAAAAGGGCACTACTGGGGGACCTAGTTTTGGTGTCCTTCTAAGGTATCTGCAACAGACAACTCGCATCCCTCTGCTCGGAACAAATGGAACACATAGTACCGGAGGCTTCGGTGGGCCTCTTGAAGCCGCCAAAAGAAACGCATTGGCTGGTCAGTTGGGAAAACGCGGGGATATGGGAGAAGCGTGGATGTGCGAGGACTCTCTGAAACACAAGCCCACATCCCTCCGTCCCCTGCATCCCTGCTTGTTTGTTTGCCTGAGTCAGGAGGTTCCTGTAAGCTGTCGATTCCCTTGTTCCGCTTTGAAACCCAACCAACAGGGATCTCTTTAGTGTCCCTCTGAAACCAAAGGCAACACAACTGGTTCTGTTTAGCTGCCCCTTGAACAAAAACTGTTCAAGGGGCAGCTAAACAGAACCAGTTTTGGCCATGGTTGAGTTTAAAGGGGAACCTTCCCCAGAAAAAGGCCAAAAGGGCTCCACTGGGCAAGAGCTTTGGTTTCCCTTTGAAACCCAAGAAAAAGAGGTGCTTCAACCGCAAAACGCCCAGCTCTCTCTTTCTCTCCCTCTCTTTCTCGCGCCCCGCCCGCACAAGGGCGTTCCAGGTTTGCTCGCAGCCCTCCATGCCCACCGTGTTGGGAGCGCGGCTCTTGCCGTCCTGCAACGCGCGGACAACTCGGTGGATTTTGCGTCGTGATAGGCGGCCTATTGAAAAAGTAGATGGTTTTCTCCGGCAAATGCAACGAAACCATCTAAACCAGTGCCATCATGTGCCATCTATTCTTATAACCAAACTAACCACAAGGCAAACATCGGTGGGTTTTCGTGCGAGCCTGACAAAATTCCAGTTCCCAGGCAAGCCACGAAAACCAGCCATTCTCCTTTCCTCTTTTTTTCTTTGTTGGGTGGTTCTCTTGGTTAGTTTTTAGAGGTAAATGGATCCACCGGGCATTGGTGGGTGTGCGACTTTGTCACCTTTAGTTGCTTGGTTTCATTCGGCTTTTAAATTTCTCAACCCCCCGAGACCACTAGTCAGGTGGTACCTGATGCTTGGCGTTTTGGGCCCAGACCGGGCTTTTGGAGATCGGGAGAAAACTGGCACCGGCGCCCGTGTCTTGGTAGCGGAGTTTAACAGGGGAAACCCTCGCCAAAGAAAAGGGGGTCAAGATTTAATTTGGGAACATTTCCTAAAAAAAACACAGAACAAACGAGAAAACCACATCCTAAAAAAAATGGCCGTCCAAAGAAAAGGCCGAAAGGGCACCCGGCGTCAATTGCTTCCACCCAAACCGGCCGCATTGAGGGGAAAGCAGGGTTCATATCGTGGCTGTATATTTCCCATTCAACCCCGCAGAAAGAGTCAAAACAGGGTAATCCTGGATTTGTGAAGAACAACAAAAACAGACACTAGGGTCAGGAAAATCCAAACCCAATCTGAAACACTCGGTGAGGCTTTACTTTTTGCCTGACCTAGGATCATGGAATACCACCACTCCGAATGAATCAAACCAAGCCATCCCAAGATCCGAAAAAATCTCACCGAGGCTTGGGATCACGCGAACGGGTCCACTTGATCCCCAAAACTTGGTCCTCCGCATTTGAGAGGTTAGAATAAGGGTACCCGATTTTTTCTGTTGTCTAGTAGGGGAACCCTCCCCAAAAAAAGAAACGGTTAAGAAGGGCGGGCACCTAGCTGGGGGACCCAGCAAAAAGAAGCAAAGCCAAGGCGCAGAGCGGCAGTAGATCGCAAAGAACATCTCTACCGCCTTTCCTGGCGAGCTGATTCCACCCGGACATGAAAAATCCCTGGTGCGGTGTTGGCATTTGGCCATGGGTCAAAATTCAAATCGTACCCGCAGTGAGCATCCTACCATGATCAAAGTCACCCCCTTAAGTGATGGGCTAAAGGGAAAAAAACACATTTTCTGACTTTGACAACCCCTAGAAACGGTCAAATAATGACCCCAGAAAATCCCCACGGAAATAGACTAACATGGGTGGTGAAGCCACCTACCCCAAAATGGGATCCCATTGGTTTTGACCCACAGCCATTTGGGGGTGTCTTTTTGGTTGAAGGTACCCTTTTTTGGGGGTTGAAACCCACATCATGGGAAAATGCTGCTTATGATGCTCTGTTTCTTTTTGTCTAAATCCTGTCTTTTTCCATAAGCCACACTTCTTTGATCTCCCCCCCAAAAACATAACAAATAAATAAAGGAAGCAGTCTAAACAAGTTCCCCCAAACCAAGCCTGGACAAATCCATTGGAGTGGGGCTTAGTGGGTAGGGGTCCTAGGAAATCTACGCCTGGTGCTTGCGCGGTTTCAACCATAGGGTCCTACATGCGCCGCAGGTGGATCCCAGGCGTTTCGCTTTTTCGACCTTGTCCCAGTAGGGCTTCCTTGTTACTTCCAATCGAGTGGATTGCCCTCCAAAAAAAGTATCAAAGTCCATGAACTCAGGAAGTGAGGAATCGCTAAGCTGTTTTTCTATGGCTGTGTCAGAAAAAACGCAAAACGACAAAACACATCATGAACTCAGGAAGTGAGGAATCGCTAAGCCGACCTTGTATGGCTATGTCAGCAAACACAAACAACCAAACACATGGCAACCAAGACCCTTGTTTCTACCGCTGAACAGGATGGATGGGTGAATGGGGCATCATTGGTCAAAAACTCGGGTTGGAGAGTATGCTTGGAATGGCCTTACAATTCGACAAGGAAAGCCTACAAACAACCACACTCGCCATATGTAGGGGGTCGTCCAAACCATTTTTGGGGCGGTGTCTGGTGCCGCCTGCAAAGGGAATGCCAAAATTAAGGGCCGGGGGCCCCTGAAATCGACAACCATCCATGTCCCGAACAAGTTGACTTGACGTAACGCCAACCCTGCCCGGAAATCCTGGCAAATGTATATGGCACAAGGCCTCGTGTGGATTTGTCACTGATTTGTCTGCCCGAAAAGGAGTGGTGGTTCTTTGAACTCCAAAACGAAAACATCCAAGAATACAACTTGCAGAATCCAAACCTCCAGTGGGGCAAAAGGGGCACAACATTTGGGGCAGTTGATTTCGAAGGAATCTTCCATTCAAACAGAAAGAGAGAACACAAAGGTCTGGAAGGAATTCTCGCGCGCATTCAGAGACATCCCCGGCTACCTGCTCCCAAGCCGTAATGTTGAACCTCCTCTTGGAATAGTACCCTCAATGTAGCAACTGTTTTTCTCATTCAGGATCCCGTCACTGTGTTAGGGGTCCTCTATTGTGGAAAGTCTTTTTGCCGAAAAACGTGCCGGGAACAAATCCGGGCAAACACGACTGGCCGCACAAAAAAGTCGGACAACAACAGGGCAAACAAATCCGGGCAAACATGAGGATTGTTGTTTGAAGTGGTCCCCTAAAACATCAAATTTAAGATACCTTCTTTGCAAAAAGTACGGGCAAACTTTCGCGCAAAGGGGGTTGCCCAAAAGAGGCCCTGAGCCTCTCTAATGTGACTGTGTTGGGTCCTCTTTTGTGTCCGACCTTTTTGGGGGTTGCTGAAAAAGCGGGACTTGGCAATACTAAAGTAGAAATGGCAATGCTAAAGTAAGTACTGGGAACCTGAGAGTCAACCTTGGCAATACTAAAGTAGAATTGGCAATGCTAAAGTAAGTACTGGGAATCTGAAAATCAGCCTTGGCAATACCAACGTAGAATTGGCAATACTAAAGTAAGTACTGTCCCTCCCAGACCCCCCGGATTGTCTCTAAAGCGAGTCCACCTGTCTGGTTCCACTGTTCCAGCCGTGTAGAAAGGGTCCAACATTTCAACTTGTACCAATGACAGCTGAAATAAGACTTGGCCCGCAAAGTACAGGACCTACATGTTTAGCACGGTGCCCCGGTGAGCTCGCAATAGGCAAACACAAAAACCCCCGTGTCCCATCGTCTGAGATCCCCGGCGGACCCGGGTGAAGCCATCCTGCGAGATAAGCTTCATCTCCAGCGCCCTCCTGTCAGTGACAGGGGCCCAGACCAAACCCCAAAGAAATATCACAGTTCCGCATTATGGACTTATTTGGGTATGAGTCAAAATTAAACCACCAGGGGACCGCAGGGTTTAGTCCATGTTTCCACTTACCAGGATTCCATTTTGGGTACACTTTTCGACCCACAGCCATTTCTCCCCTTTTGTGGCAGGTTTGGGTGATCCTTACGTTCCAAATGTCTGGAACTACAACCTTTCAGCCTGGCGAACCTTTGACCCCTTTGCCAGAACTCTCCAGATTTGGAACCTCCGAAAGAGGGAGCGGTTCCCTGGTCCCTGGATCCAGAAAAGGGCAAACAGCAAATGGTCCCGAAGCCAGTACTTAAGACTGAAGTCCAGAAAGTGCAGTGAGGAAATGACTCAGCTGAAGCCCTGGAAAATGGAAATCAAGTTAACAAGTTGGTTCGTGCCCTTGAACAAACCACCAGAAGTTGAGTTGCTTTTCCGCGGTCCGGGTCAGCCCAAACCGCAAAGACACGGCCCGGATGCGCTCTCCTCCGTTTTCACCGGACGGCCAAATACTTTGGGACCTTTTGGACCTTTTGCGGTTTGGTTGAAAGGCAACATGACGGCTCTTCGCGAGAAGTAGTTTTACATCATCCGATACCTCTGGACGAGCAACCCAAGGAGCGTACCTGGTTCAATCATTTGCTTGAATTCGAGAAATGTTCCGCCCTCACAAAGTCGACAAGGGAAGCCGACTCCGGAAATGGATCTGCACCCTTTGAAGAAACCCTCCATGGAGGCCCAACTTTGTTCCTCCAATGGAGGGAATTCTGTCTGCAAGAACACAGCGACAAGGTCATGTGGTCGTTCATTGTTCTGTCCATCAACAGGAACCTCCCGGAACGATAGCGTCGAGAGTGCAGGCAACAAGGAGTTCTGGCAACAAGCTGGGTATCCAAGGCATTCCCATGGGGTCCCTTGGTACCTCATATCTTCGCGGATGTCTTTGATTCTGGTCCGGACCATATTTCGACCAAGTGCAACTTTGTCCCAAATACGCCATTTCTTTGCCACTCAACTGGCAACCCCCCAAAAAGGTAAGCCCAGAAAATGGGGAGGCCCGCCCAAAACCGACAGAAACGCATGAATCTAGCAGCAACGTGTTGATCATCGCTTACGGCCTGCTTTGTTTTTCTTGGGGGGGGGAGAAGCTTGCACCATCCGGCGATGCGAATCATCGCTCTTTGCGGCATCCAAATACGTCTTGAACTTCACCAAGGGAGCTGCGCCTGGCATTCCGCTCGAAATCACACCCCCATTCAAACCGCTTGAGCCACTCCCATGGATGGCGCTTCCTTTGGTCCCCCTTCAAAAACTATCCAAGCAAGGCTACCCTCGAAAAAAGACACCATTGCCCAATCATAACGTGTCCATCTCCATTAAATTATTTCCATGGGCAAGCACATCTGTAGCTGGCCTCACGTCGCCCCCCCGACATGATGGACGGACATGTTGAGATCGCATCGGGCCATCCTTCCCCGTGTTCCCTTCGACGGCTTGGAAACTACGAGGCTCTATACTCGATCAAGTGGATCGAGGTCCCTGGTTTGGCCACTTCCCGTTCCGAAGAATCTGCACTTTGTGTTTACCCGGGAACTTGCGGTCCGGACATGGTCCGGAAATGGTCCGACTTTGCACCAAAGGTCCGAAAAGAATCTCCAGGAACCTTCAGCTCCCTTCAGCTCAAAGGACCTGCAAGGCCTCAAACCTCATGAAGTCAGCTCAGGGAATCGGAACCCTTCCCGGCCCTTCCCCAATAAAAAATTGTTCAACAGGGCAGATGCCCGGCCAAAAGTTGACTTTAAAGAAATCCGAACCCTTCCCAGTTGCAAAAATGAAAAGGGCACTGGGCAACTGCTAGCCCCGACTTCGAGACAGATCGCTGCGACTTTGGGCTAAATGTGGCTCGCTTGCGCGAGCCGTTCTTTTGGTTTGCTCCTCGGGCTAGACGGCCTTTGTCCCCCCAAAAAATATGTGTACATATTATATATGTATATATATATGTATATTAAGGAAATGGCGCCAGCTAAGATGCAGCCACAAAGCAGGCGGCGAGAAGGCCCTTTTGCTTCATTTCCTTCACAGTCTCGCGTGCAAATAGTCAGCCTTTTGTCGAATTCAGCCTTCGACCAGGCTGTTTGACGGCATGCCGACGTGACACATCAATCATGAAGAAAATTGCCACACTTGAGGATAGTGTGATAGTTCGTTCCGTGCAACCAGTCACAGAAACAAACAGTGACAGATAAAGAAGCCGCATAAAGCAAATATGAGATCAAACACGGGCATGAAGCTAAATATCGCTGATGCACGTTCCGACCTTCCGACTGGTGGAAAAGTATCGAATACATTGCGGATCATTCAACTAAGGCTTGCCCATCACCCACATCCGACGGTGGAGGCCACTGTAAGCATGAAAGATGGAGGGCTCGTGCGTATACCGGATCTTGTGCTTCTTGCAGATTCCCTTCAAGCCATCTGCCATGCACCATAAGAGCGGTGGGTCAAGTCCTGGTGCCATATGATGCTCTATCTGCATATTGATGCCACCGAAAATGACTGTCATCCAGTAGCCACCCCAACTCATAGATTCCTCGATTTGGTTCACCATCCAAGCATCCATCTTCGTCTTCTTGGTGGTCAAGAGTGAATCCGCCTCTGTGCTGTGAGCAACAAGGTCCACATGGGAATGGGACACGGCAAACTTTGATGTAAGGGTCACTCCTGTTAAGCCTTGTGCGAAGAGTGTAGCATAGAGGCCTGTCCAACCGTGCACGGCACAGGGCCAAATCCACATCAGCACCATCCAAAGTACAAAGTAGGCTTTGGGGCCCCCATGCTTGAAGGCGCTCTCAACCGGAAATCTGGCAACTGAAAATGGAAGCAGCAGGGGAAAGTAGAATGTCTGCGCCGCATGGAACCAACGCCTCTCCTGGGCCTGAAACAATCTGACCAAGGGATACATGGCCGGCATGTCAGGGTCGCAATTCGCGTTGGTGCTCATGTGGTGGTACTCATGGTGATTCTTCCACCAGGCCTTTGGATTGTATCCCCATGTGTTGTCCACCACCTCATAGAGCGGTGCTGTGAGCTTATCCAACCACGGGATGTCGTAGACCTTTCCGCCTTTGTGGTGTCTTGTGTGAAAGATGTTGAGGAAATAGACCTCAAAGAGCAATGACACCGTGATAGCAGACGCCACACCCGGCCGGAGGAGGAACCATGGGAGAATGGTAAAGAAGCCAACGGTGATGATGAGGCTCCAGGCAACAAAGACCCAATGTTGATTTTTGTGCTCCTCCTTCACCTTGGTGACAAGAGCATGAACATCAGCAAATAGCTCGCCAGAGTCTGGCATCTCGATCCCATTTGCCTTGACCGCACGTGCGATCCTTCCATCGAGATCACAGCCCACATGGTAGGCCAGGAAAAGCAAGGCCGGACACTCGGACTGCGCTGCTGTCTTCAAGTGCTCCTGTCCTCCCGGATGTGACGTGAACGTCCCCGGCGGCGGCAGCTTGAAATTCTCCACGGCGCACCTCTTACCGGTCTTACCACTTGCCGGGCATGTCTTGTCTGCCGGCTCGTCCTTGTTTTTACTGGTGCCGTGCTCATTGAGCAGTGGCTCATGGATCCCAGTAGCCTCAGCCATCAGAACAGCTGCGCTACCCGGCTCTTTTGGCTCGCAGCACCGGCTATTCGCAGGTGCTAGTTTTGAACCTGAGAGTTCTTCGGCACAAATGGCAGCTTGAGGTCGATCAAGGATTGACTGAAGGCATGCGAGCTCAAGTCAAAACAAGCAAAATGTGAATCTTCTATGGAACAAAGTTTCTTCAAGGAACACCAAGACAGCCCTTCATTCTCTGCGCAACATCGACTCAACACTCGGGACTCGGGACTCGACACTCGGACGCGCCTGGGCCCCCGTCGTCCTCTCTGCAAATGGGCTTGGTGCTGCAGGTGAGGTCATGGATGAAGGCCGCCTAGCGACCAATTTGCCAATCTGCTTGGCGTAAGCTACTCAGGAAGGAGGTTTTTGCGGCCTTGCTAGCAGGTCATCAAATTCGTCCCTTGTCAACATGGGGGTTGATCAAAAGGTGCTTTACATTGGATGACTATTAGGGAAACCACCAAAAAAGATGACTTTCACCAAATGGGGACAGTTGCCCATGCATGGTCATTCTGGGGCCAGGAATATTAATCAACCCCCGTGTATTTGCTTAGCAGGTGTTAGATCATGGCTTCTACAATGGAAACTGGAAGCACTGGGCTTGCTTAAACAAGTTACTTTTGCAAGATTGCTCATGGAGATTCTTAAACCAACACAGATGGTCTAGATACCAAACTCCTTACAAGGACTCAAGAGTGCATTGGGGTCAAACATATGGAGCATTCTGGGCTCAACAGAATCATCCCCAAGTGGTAAGGCTTCCACACACCAAGCCGGCATACATACTGAACATCCAGGAATCGTAGCCACATGCCTGACCAAAAGAACAATCAGTTACTTGTTTCTTCTTTCCTCGGGACGCCGCGGATTATTCATGTTAATACCATCACCTCAAAGGGCAATATAGAGAACAGGAGGCTACATCTCTATCGACAGGCAGGTCTCTTAATCCTCAAAACCATTGCTTCCAGCAATGCTTTTGGGGGCCCAAGGAGACACGGATTCCTTCCAAGTCGCCAAAGTCATTGAATCCTGCAGGGCACCACGAGGGGCAAAAACTGGAATCCCAATGTAGCCACGAGGGCCTCCAGACCCAGGCAAAACCAGGAAAAGGGAAGGAAAACACGAAGGAGCTCCGGAGCTCCCCCGAGTCCGCCCGAGTGCGCTTCACCGAATCAACCACTTGCGTTCTCAAGGGTCATGTACCGGCCCTCTCCACAAATGAAGGTTGTGGATACTTCAACCATTGCTGCCTGGAGATCTTCTTGATGTCGTTTCCCATGCGTTTGAAACGGACGCATTGGAATCCGAGATATCGATATGGAAGTGAACAGGAGGTTCCCGAAAAGTAAAGTCGTCCTTTTCGCCCTTCTCTCGGCTTCCACGCTTGAGGGAGGGAAATCCAACGTGGGATTCGGACATGTAAGCAACAAAGCTGGGCTGTTCAAAATCGTACCATCTGGCATACAGCTTGTGGATTGAAGTTCATCAAAAAAAACAAAGGGATATAGGATTCGAGATTGCTGTCGAAAAATACAGCTCAACTTGGGCTCCTCAAGGCGATTCCTTGAGGCGATTCGATTTGCGCGACGCGCCTTGAGGCCCAGTTGGTTGGTCCCCAGCTTCTTGAACTTTCGCATTTTATCGGCTGCTGGGTTGCAGTCCCCCTGGCCATCGTCACCTCGGGGAAAAAAACAAAAGAAAAACGAGGCATTTGGAAGGGTTCTCAAACATATTTTTACGTTGGGGTCCCGGTGGGAGGGTAAGCACATCCTTGGAAAGTGCCAGGCATTGTCAAAAATAATCTGTGTCAACCGGAGGCCCATTGGGGTAAACCATCCCACCCTGTGGAGCCTCGAACCTGAATCTCCCCTGCTCACTCGTGACTACACGAGTTTCGACTGTAGTTCCGCTTGGGCTTCTGATGAGACGCCAAAGTTGTCTCTCAAAAAGGGGGGACCCACCCAAAAATGATCAAACGTGCTGGTTGTCTTCAAAAAAGGAATGTTCACAAGATCACTTGCGCGTATTATGTTTTAGCTCCTGATTTCCCCTTTGCTTCTGGTTGGGAAACCCAATCATCCCTACAGATCTATCAGGTGCACTTGAAGATTGAATAGGCCCCAAAGTAGCTTGGCCCAAATCTGGAGCACGCAGAAATCATATCTTCGTATTCTGCTTCATGCTTCAACCAGTTGGTTTCCCTGAGCCATGAACCAATCGAGCGGTTCCCTCACCTGCATTTGCTGCTTCGTCCGGGAAAACAAGCAAACATGTGCCGTAGTGAATATCTGGGGAAGCCGTTTTAGTCACCCTCCAAACCATTTTGTTGAACCCTTCCCTGTTTTTTTTCAACCCTTCACCCTTTCAATTTAACCCTCCCTCCGTCTTGTTTTCCCTCCCCCCTTCTTTTCTAACACTCCCCCCTTTCTTTCTGACCCTCCAACTCTTCCTTTTAACCCTCCATCTCTTCTTTGCGGTGGTTTTGGATTTAGGGTTGGTTTGGGGTGGATTCGTGGGTTTCGGTGGGTTTGGGGTTGGTTTCGGATGGGAACGGTGGGTTTACAGTTGGTCTCGGGGTTGGTTAGGGTTTGTTCAGGCTGGGCTTAGCGTTGACTTGGATTTGGTTAAGGGTGGATTCATGTGGGTTGGGGTTGGATCCAAGTCGTTTATTTAGGGTGGGCTAGGGTGGTTTTTGGATTGGTTCAGGGTTGGTCTTGGGTTGGTTCAGGGTGGTTTTATGGTTGGTTTCAGGATGTGTTAGAGCTGTTTAAGGTAGGTCTGTGGTGGGTTGAGGTTTGTTTAAGGGTGGCTTCAAGGTGGGTATAGTCTTGGTTTAGGGTTGGTTATGGCTGGGTTGGGAATGGGTCCTGGGTTTAGGGTGGTTTAGGGTTGGTTTAAGGTGGATTTAGGGTTGGAATAGGGTTTAGGATCCCAAAGCCACGGAAACGTGCACAAGCCGCCAAACGGTGCATACGTTTGCGGGGCTGAGGGTTGGCTAAGTGCGAGTTTAGGGTTGAGGGTTGGTCTTGGGTCGGTGGGTCTGTTTAGGGTCCGTTCAGGTTTAAGGCTAGTTTAGGGTGGGGTCAGGGTTTGTGTAGGAAGGGTTTCGAGGCGGGGTAGGGTTTAGGGTTGGTTTGGGATGGGAAGGGTAAGCTTGTGGTTGGTTTAGAGTAGGTCTGTGCTGGGTATAGGGTGGGTTTAGAGTTGGATGAGGGTGGGTTTTTGGCTTAGTGGGTCTACCTTGGCTTGGGTTTGGATTAGGGTTGGCTAAAGCTGGGTTTAGAATGGATTACAGTGGGTTTAGGATTGGGTTAGGGTTGGCTTAGGGTCGGTTTAGGGTTGAGGGTTGGTTTTGGGTCGGTGGGTCTGTTCAGGGTCGGTTCTGTGTTGGTTTAGGTTGGGCTTAGGGTTGCATTCATGCTAGATTAGGGTGGAATTCGGGTTTAGGTGGGTTTAGGGTGGGTTTAGGGTGGGTTTATTGTTGGCTTAGGCTCAGCTTAAGGTGTGGGGTGGGATTTCGGTTGGAGGGTGGGTTTAGAGTTAGTGTAGGGTGGGTTTAGGGTGGGTTTAGGATTGGCTTGTTGGTTTGGTTTAGTTTGTTTAAATTGAGGGTTGTTTTAGGGTCGGTTTAGGATTGGTGGGTGCAGGGGGGGGGGATTTAGGGTGGCTTGGCTTGGGGTGAGCTTAGGGTTGCATACGAGATGCTTGTAGTTTGCTTAGGGCTCGTTTCGCGTGATCTAAGGCAGGTTTGTGGTTGGCTTAGGATGGTGTAGGGTGGGTGTAGAGTGGGTTTGGGGTTGGTGTGGGCGTGGTCGGCTGGTTTAAGATTGATTTAGAGACATTGAGGGTTGGCAAGGTTCAGCTTGGGGCGGGCCTAGGGTTGGTTTGGGTTGGGTGCAGGGTGGGTGTGGGTTGTTTTGGTTGGGTTAAAGGTGGGTTTTTGGTCGGCTTAGGCTTGGTGTAGGTTGGTTTCGCCCGGGCCGAGGGTGAGAGAAACAAGCTCAAAAGAAAGGATTGGACAAACAAGGTTCCTGCTGACGGTTCCCAAGCAGGGCTTGAGGGTTGAAAAAAAGGGAAGGGTTAAACAAACAAGTTTGGAGGGTGAAAAACAAGGGGAGCCCGTGATATCTTTCCTTTGAAACCAACAGTCGAGACAAAGCTTTGAGGAAGCGACACGCCCAACGCCCATGGCAGTTCCCTTGAATTAGTGCGCGTCACTAATTCGATGACGAGGCATTTGGCTTCCTTGGAGTCATCATTAGTTACTCTCGCTGGCCCGCGCTTGTTTGGAACTTCACTGTGTCATTCCGACTGGGCAGACAAATCAGATTGCGCAACAACACCATCCAACCCCCCCCCCCCCAGCCCTTTCCCTGGAATCGCCCACCCCCACCCCACCCACCCCCGCCCCACCCACCCCCACCCCACCCACCCCCACCCGCCCAGCTCCCCACCCACCCCCCCCCCCCAGCCCCCCCGCCTACGAAGATGGCGCAGACCTTGGAGGAGTCCCTCGCCGCCTCCTCGTGGAAGATCTCCTGAAGATGAAAAGTCGATTCGTTTCGAGAAATGGATCACCCAGGCTGGGCTTCCATTGTTCCGAAAACCATACGCTTGGGGTTTTGGTTGGCCCTGGTGAATCTATTTCGAAGCGAGCTAGTGTGTCAAAAAGACACCTATGACCCCTGGGCTGTCCGTTTTCAGAACCGCTAAAAGTTGTTCACTGGTTGGTTAAACTCGGAAACCCCACCACTAAACCAACTACAAACAGCTAAAGCCCTAAGGGGGCGGCTGGGAATCACGAAGGATTTGGCTTCCCTGGTGTTCAAAACCATACACTTGGGTTTTTGGTACCCCCCAAATCGGGGTTGGCCTTGGCAAATGAGGCAAACAAAAAACCATCTAATCTAAGCCAGCGGGACCTTTATTCCCAACCAAACCAACCTAGGACACCTATGGCCACGTGTTGGATGTACGTCTGCAGCTTCTTTTCGAGCCAAAAGGAAACTGCGCCCATTCTTTGATCCAACCCAGCGCCAGGACATAGAGGAACTTACACCAAAAAGGCGCGGCATTTGGTGTGGGATTTCGCGAACTTGTAGAATTCTAGTGCTACCTTCCTCATTCTTTCCAGGGATCCGGATCTTTTCAGGAAACCATTGAAAAGAATAGAAAAGGAATCAACCCCTGGAAGAATATCAAGGTCCAGCACAGAGGTTACAATAAGGGCTACCCGATTTTTGTCAGGACGTCTATTTTAGTAGAGTTGAACCCTCCCCCAAAAAAGGGTGAGAAAGGGCACTGGGGGACCTAGTTATAATTCTTCAGCGCTCAAAAATCCCCAAACCAATCCAAACCGCAGAGAGCTACCTGAAATGAAATGTTGATGTTGAAAGGGGATATGAAGGAAAAACGGTCAAGTTGGAGCCCATTTCTGGGCGTTGGCTTGACCAAACTTTGGCTGTATCTCAGAATGCTTGGCAAGAACCCAAGGCTAGCCTCAAAGAGACACACGCCTTAGGGGGGTTCGGAGCCCCGAGAGCACATGTGGAACTTGGAGGAAAACAACATGGCAACGCATTGTAAAGGCAAGATAAGCGTGGCAATGATGGACAGCATTTCTGGTCATCCCTTAACTCTTCTAGGACTCCACTATGTTACATTACTTGAGCCAAGGGCATTGGAGCCCCCCGAGTTTCCCGCAGGACGTGACTTCAGCCCATGATTTGCCCCGGGGAAACTGTGGGCGGGCCATGTGTTTGGCTAGGTCCTCCAGCAGAGAGGTTAGAATAAGGGCTACCCGATTTTTGTCAGGAGGTCTATTTTAGTAGAGTTGAACCCTCCCCAAAAAGGGTGATAAAGGGCACTAAGAGACCATTGGGCTTAGGCTGCTAGGGCACCCTCTTAGCCGCATCTCTCCTTAGCTCAATCTAGGTCCTCCAAATTTGAGAGGTTAGAATAAGGGTTCCCTTTTTGCAGGAAGTCTATTTTAGTAGGGGAACCCTCCCAACCAAGAAAGGGGAGAGAAAGGCACTACTGGGGAAAGGCACTACTGGGGGACCTAGCAATTGATTCCCTTTACCACGGCCTCCATTTGCTTAAGTCCCCTTGAAAGAATAAACATATTTCCAGTAGTGATAGATTCCCTTTAAAACCACAGGGGAAAATAGAAATATTCTTAAGTGTATGTAAGCTAACCAAACGGCACCACACAAGCAAGCGATAACTCTTTTATCCAAGCAATGTGTTGGTGCCAGGGACTCATCTTCCCCTGTCAGATGTCTACGGCTGGGTGGGCCCCATGGGCCACCCACCACAAACTCTCAAAAACTGAAGAACGGGTGTGCAGACTGATAGCGCCCGCCCCTGGGCCGGGGCCAGGGGCACCCAGGCCACAGGGGGGTCTGCCACCAGGGGAAGTGAGTCACCCACCGGCTCCGGTCACGGGAGCATGGGTGGGCCCACGCTAAGATCAAATGCATCTCCATTCAGGAGACGCGGGAGAAAAATGAACTCCTCGCAGAGTTCCTGTTTAGGAACTCTGTGCAAAGGGTCGAACCCCGAGAAATCTGGGTGCGTCAGCTCATCGGCCCACTGGTTGAATTCCCGGGGCACGTGGTTGGCCGCCAGCGAGCAGCCATGGGTGTGGAGCAGGAAGACCAGCTCCATCAGGATAGCCGCGGTGTAGGGCTTCTTGGATCCAAGGTTGAGCATCGCCATGACGTTGCCCTGATTGTCACTGCCCACCGGGAGTCGGACCCGGGAGGACAGAGGGCCTTGGTGCGTGAGGATCATGTTACAGAGGAAGAGCGTGCCCAGCATTTCCAGAGCCGCAATCCTCCGCTTGGGATCCCCATTCTTGAATGCCCACGGGTACTCCTCCACGTGGATCTGCTCGTGGAACCAGTACACCTCCTTCTTCTCCGGCTCCACTTTGTTGGAGCACCAGCCTCCCACAAATGCCAGTCCTTCATCCGAGGCGCTAGCATCGCTGCAACCCCACCAAGAGGACTTCGGCAAGTAAGGGGAGTACTGGACGAAGGGCGTGTTGAAGAGGAACCGCAGCATGAACGCCAGCATCCTGACCACCTTAGGGGGTTTCCCCACCGTGGTGGTGGCAGGCCCACAGTGGCTGAAGCATCGACTTTGCCAGCGGACATGCAGCAGTTGCCCATTGGATGCGGGTCAGGGCCTTCTCGATGTCCTTTGAGTGCATCGCCTGCCCTTCCACCATGATCTGCAAGACCTCCATCACCAGGATGTGTTTGTTGGCGGCCATGAGAACCTGCGGGATGTTCGGGTGGATCACGAAGCCCAGCCACGTGTTGACCTCCGCCAAATGTGTCTTCTTCCAGCTAAGCGGGGTGCCCACAGCGCCACCGCCAAGTTCACTGCCCCCTTGCTGCGAAGCAGCCACAGGAAGTCATCCACAAAGACGAAGTTCCAATCCACTTGAGGGAAAAGTGCGTAGAGGACCCTGAGTAGAAGGGCTGCCAGGCGTCCCCAGTAGGATCCAGTGAGGCCACCTGGAACCGCCAGTCCTTCCTGAGGACCTTCACTCTCCGGTGGGCCTTGGTGACGTCCGCCTTGAGCAGCACGCACCTGGTGCCCGGCTCCGGCCATTGGAGGTTTAGCGACCTCCCTCTCGGGGCCGGGGGCACCCTGAGAGGGAGGTCCCTCCTCAGCTGCCGCATGTAGCCAATGAAGAGCTTGTACCCCATCCAGCACCGTCGGAGCCGTCGTCCTTTCCACCGTCTGGTTCCTGATGGTGTCATTGGCCCCGCCCACCGAGCCATCGTAGGTGGTGCGGATCTTGTCCCCTTCGTCGATGCCCGCTGGGGGGCCTGGGCAAAGATCCTCCATATTGCAGCCACAGCGCGCTGCTGCCTCTACCTTGGTGAGAGGGCCATCTACCATGCCCATGGGGACCTCCTCCAGGAATGTGCTACGGATGAGCTCACTGAAGTGATCCGCTGAGGGGTAGTTACCCCGGCCCGTGGGATGAGGGAGTTCCTGCAACTCCGGCTCCTCCCCTTTTAGCTCCTTCTTGAGTGGCCAGATGCCCGGCGAGACCAGGGGTGGGTCCGTGACCCCCAGTGGGACCCCTTGTTCCAGATCCTGAGGAAACTGGTGGTCGGGGTCCTGAATGTTCATCGCCAGGCTATGCAAGATGTCCAGGAAGAAGGGTTGGCCTTCCGCTGGTCGGCCTGCCCCTGGCGCCAGGATCTCCCTGATATCTTCCAGCAGGTCCTCCGGGAAGGGGTGTGACCCATCCCCCAACGAGAGCGACTCCTGGAGTTTGTCCCCCCATGGCGACGTGAGGACACAGATCTTGGCCCCCAGCGCTGCTGCTTTGGACAATGGCCGAGTCCACGGGGCCAGCCGTCCAAGTGAGGGCTTCCCACCCCCGTCCCTGAGGGGGCGCTGTTTGAAGGCCATCTGGAGGTACATAACCTTGTCGGAGAGATTTGGGTCGTGCGTGATCGGCAGGGTGGTGGGCCGATCCGAGATCTCCATGCAATGGCGTGCCCATGGCTGAAGGGGAAGAGTTTCACCCCATAGTTCGACCTCCCTGCCCGCCGGCTGTGTTGGTGTCCGGACCTCAGGATTGTCTGAGGCCGAGACCGGACGTGAGCCCAAGGTTAGTCCCGCCAACGCTTGTTGGCCGGCCTTCAGCCTCAGGGACTGGCGCTTGTTGTCCCCCGGCGTGTGGGGAGATGGTTCCCTCTGCCGCCTCGGGGGGGTCGTTGGGTTCACTTGGGGCACCGTGCCCCCCGGCCTCAGCGCCTCCAGGACGGGTCCCGCTCTGCAGAGGATGGCCGCTGCGAGACCCTGCATCATCTGCTCTGGGTACCGGCTGAGGTCACTGGAGTTCTTTTCCCCCCTGGGGTGAGCTCCGTGGTTGCATCGCAGATCATGCCAATGGTGAAGGGGAAGGTCCGTTGACAATGTCGGCACTCGTCAAACTTGATGAGGGAGTGGTGGAGTGCGTTCGCCCATTGAATATAGGCCCGTGTGGCTCCAGGAAGGAGGAGCCACCTGCGGGACCGTTCGTTTACCTAGTCCTTGGTAGGCCAGCGAGGTCAGGTACATCTGTCGGAGCATGAGCACGCTGTCGTTGTCCGTGTCCTCCCTTACCCGGGGCTCCAGCTCCGCCCTGCCCCTCACCGGCGGCGGGCCTCCCGGTTTGTCTTGCATCCAGGGGAAGGTGGGGCTTGTCCCCCCTGGGGTTTCCGTGTGTCCTTTGTCCGACCCACTGGTTGTCTGGCCCTGGGCTTGCTGCTTGCCCTGACGGTTCTGCCCGCCCTTGGAACGCCCCTTGCTGGGCGGATCCCCACCTCTGGGTCTCTCTGAAGGTTCTTCCCACTGCCTCGGTGGGTGCGGGGGAAAAGGGTGCTTCCGCCCTTCTGGAGTGTCCTGGCTGGATCCAGATTGGCTTGCCCTCCAAGATGAGCAGGTTGTAGGTGATGCCGTCCGCCTCATAGGTGGCCGAGGGTGCCTGGTCCTTGCCGGGTTCCTCTGGAACTGCGAAGCCCAGACCTCCTCCTGGCGGAGCTGGATCTTCATCGGGACGTACGCCTCCAAGATGCGGATCACCAGGTCCTCCGTGAGGTTCTTCCCAACAAACTTGTAAAACAGGGAGACCGCCTCCTCCACCGTGATGTCTCTCAGCAAGGTGGCCGCCGACGCTGGAAGGACTGGAAACAAGTCCGGGAGGTCCACCAGCTTGAAGTACCCAGGTTTTCCGTCCACCGGCACCAAGGTGACAGGTTTGTTGGCCTGAGACGTAGCCTTCTGAGAAGCCGCCACAAAGCCCTTCAGTCTCTTCGTGGGTGGCGTCTGCGCCTCCTCCGGCGGTGTGGCCCGCTCCGTGCATCCCCCATGTCCCTGTCGCCCTCCTCGGCGGGGCCAGGGGCACCCAAGCCGGGAGTCGGTGTGGCAAATGCCACTTGGAGACTCCAGTGCACTGGAGAGGTCATTCATCACATCGGTCGCCGAAGCTGACGGGGGGGCCTCGGCTCGTCCAAAACCAAGCCGGCCGCCACTGCCGCCTCCCGTGTGCGAATGTCCTGGGCCTCCTGGCTGGCCATTTCAACCTCCTCCACGGTGAGTGTCTGGTCCTCAATCAACTCAAAGGAAGTTGCCGAGGTTGCCGAGGAAGCCATCGCTTGGTCGGGGTTAAGTTCGAAAATGCAAAAGATCAAAGTTTTTCAATCAGCTTGGGTTCCAGGAACCCAGAGCAATGCTTGAGCCAAAATGGCACATGCCATTATGGTCAAGCATTCCACACACAGTTCATGTTTCCACATGCGTTTCAACATTAACAAAACAAATGGAAGAACTGATTCCATCCTGAAGGATCAGGGGAATCCCTTCACCACGGTTCTATGGATCGGTCGTATCTGCAGTGGAGGTCCCTTGAGTCTAGTGTCCAACCCCCGGCCCTCAGTGGCCAGTGACGGTCTGGCTAGCATGTATCCCCCTCCAAAAAAAAACGCAGTGTGGCTTTCCTTCGAGGCATACCCAACGAAAGATCTGAACAGTGCCGTGAAACTGGCATCTAGGTGAACTGGACAAATGCAGAAGCCAGAACACCAACATTCAAAGTGCATACCTGGAGTCTCCATGACCCTTAAAAAACAAGGTCATTACCCAAAATTAAGGGGTCATGGACCCATTTTTAAAGGGTCATGGAGACTCTTAGTGCTTAAAACCTGCTTGCCTTGCAATTCGAAACATGTAACGGGCCATGCAAACCAGCGGCGAGTGCTTGCGTGACTCTCGCAAGAAGTCTGTGCCGTCGCTGCGCATAACGCGCTCAACGCGCCGTGGCGACAGTAGGTTTTGCACTTCTCCAGACCAGGCTCCATGAGAGTGAGGTACCCAGCTAGAGATCATGTGTGCCCGCAGCTTTGGATTCATGGAGTATTCCCCCATGAAGAGAGTTGCGCAGGGCCTCCGCAGCGGTTTCGCGCCAGCGGTTTCGCGGCTGTCCGTCCGACCCGAAGAATCTCTGTCAGCTGCATGCATTTCAGAAGCTACAGCTACAAGTCTTCCCTCAATGATTGCAGGAATTGACAGGGGGGAAAGGGACGCAAGAACAACCCGGTCAGGTGCAGTGTTTTTGCGGCTGGTTTGCAAGAACAAATCTGCGATATGTTGTTTACGCTTGGAAACAGGTACATTGCGGTGCCGTTCAAAAGCCACAAAGCCGCTCAAAGGGATCAGAGAGCAACCCCGATACTTTGTGCAAACTACTTACCAATTGCTGCGGATGGACAAAACTCTTGCAGCTGGTGTAGGCCACGGTTTCTTCTATCGCAACTGGTGCAGGATTTCGTCCATCCACACAAATTTCTGAGCATAGCTTTAAGCCAACCAAACCCCTGTCAGCAACAACCAACTTACCGAGTAGGTGGAACATCCAAGTAATATCATGTCATTGAATTTGCCTGAGCTGGAAAACCGCTTAATCGGCCCACAACTAGCCACAAGACAATACAATGCTTGATTTTTCCAACAAGGACAGTTGTTCAATCCCCTGCCCTAAACATAATTTCCATCCTTGATTCCAATTGAAGAATTCCCCGAAATCTTCATGAGGTCGCGCACCGACCGATTTCAGAGAGGCCAACCCAAATCTGCTTGCGCCAAAAGGCTTGGGCAACAAAGCAGCTGCTTAAGAAATGGCAGAGGAGAACGACGCAGCAATTCTGGGACTTGCCAAGAAATAAGGTCCCGTGTCTTCCCTTCGTCCGGAGCATGCGCTGAAGCGCAAAACGAGACCCAAACAGCTCAGCTTCTTGCCATTCCCCGTGGCTCACTGGCATCAGAGGACCTCGCTCCCTCATCCACTTGCTTTTTCGTCCCTGCAAAAAATACAAAATATATCCAGTAGTAATAGATTCCCTTTAAAACCAACGGGGAAAATATAAATCGTCTTATATAAGCAAATGGAAGTCATTTAACTCAGCTTCTTGTCGTTCATTGCCTGTCCTGAAAGTTCTCGAACTTTGTGTTGCCTCAGATTCGACCCATCTCAGGGGCTCCCATCGCAACATCTTCACACGTGGCTTGGACTGGAAAACGTGCTGTGATGAACGTAGCTGACTGTTTGCGCAAGGCTTGCATACCGTTTTCTTGCAACAACGCCACTAAAGCTAACACACAGTCGTCAACTCCACAGCCACCCAATGTAAAGTCGGAATTTAGCCCGACTTCATCTCGCCACACAGATTGGACGTGTCGCTGCAAGTCAATCAACCGGACTGAATGATGAGCGTGCAGCCGTACATCTGTGTCGCAAGCATGTCGCAAGCATGCTCGCCTCCATTTGCTTTTAAGTCCCCTGGAAAAAACAACAACAACATATGTCCAGTAGTAGTGGTGGACTCCCTTTGAAACCAACCGGGGAAATTAAATCATATTATTAAGCAAATGAACGCGAAGTGAGTTGTGCCAGGAACTGCGATCCGGTGGCAGACAGGTTTGGCCAAACAAAAAGAGGAACACAGGCACTTTAATTGCCTGCTGTTGAGTGGTGAAAAAAACCATCCCCAACAGAGCAAAGAGTCAACCAAATGGCAGGAAGAGCAATTGGAACAATCACTCATACTAGTTCGCTGTAATAGTAGCAGTAGTACTAGCAGTAGCAGTGGCAGCAGCAGTGGTAGTGTAGCAGCAGCAGCAGCAGCAGCAGAAGTAATAGTTGCTGCCGTTGCTTTGTTGCTGTGCTGCTTGTGCTGTGGTGCTGTTGGCGCTGTTGCCGCTGCTGAGGATCGCTGCACTGCAGTCAAGCAGCCCATCCCGTTCGAGTCGGTGAAATCGGTCCAGTGTCCGTACTTGCTTCCTGCCGCCCGCGCCGAAATGAGGCCGGACGGGACTCACACATCTGCCCTTGGGGATTTCTTTGGGGCAGCTACCAACCACAACTGCTCCAAACAGTTACATCTCCCTGTGCAAATTCAACACATGCAACAATCCATCGTTCCAAAGACATACAGGTAACTATTGATTTACCCAGTGCTAGGTGATATTCAAAGCTCCGTACCTAACCGGACAAATTGTGGCTTCCTCGGCATTTAGGAGTTTGCTGCCAGTCTTTCGAAGAGGCGCGGCACAATGTGCTAAGATGCACAGCTCGACAACTGCTTCTCAACATCGCCACTCAGTTTCAACTCTGCCTCGGATGAGTGAAAGCTCGTGCAACACATCTCAGAGATGTGGCTGTGGGTCAAAAATAGGCTAACCCCGAAATGGCTTGCCCTGGTAAATGGAACCAAATTGACTAAAACCTGCGGTTCAATTCCTGGTGGCTTAATTTTGACCCACACCCATGTAGCAACATGGAGACCAGGGCAAAAGGATGTCGACCTGGCTCAAAAGAACGGGGCTCCCAAAACTTGCCGTTGTTCTGATTTCCCTTGAAACCCCACAAAGAATGGTACCAACTCAACAGTACACACACACATTGACATGGGTTTGTCTACATTTGATGCTGCCACACTAAGTGCTTTCCCTTTGGATTCCCTTCTGTTTCCCTCCAAATGAAGCGCAACGGATCGCAAAAGGGTACGTATGTAGAATCAACGAAACAACTTGCAGGTGCCAAGCAGGGAATGAGAAATTGATGACCCTTATGAAACATCCATCCTATGGTTTCCTTCATTCGGGAATCCCCTTCTGATTCATTCCATTCTCATTCCCTACTGAGATCTCACCCGCAAGAAAACTGCGCCTCCAACTCAACCCTTCCAACAAAAGGTAGAAGGATACGTATCTACGGCCTTCCCCATCGACCCAGACGCATCAAGTGAGGGAGTTGATTCCTTTCTCCATTCCTTTTCCGCCATTCCAGTAGTGGTTTCCAGACGCCTTCGACTTCCACCCCAAAAAAAAACCTGCGAAGGACGACTCCGCGGCTGCCGGCGCGCGCCCCGCGCCGCTTTCGGCGTTTTTTTTCGGGCCGCCGGTCCTTTGGTGTTGAGCCCAAACTTCCCGCCGAAGCCTTTGGCGAGCACCTCCTCGAAGCCCCCGTTCTGGTAGTTGAAGGCCACCAAGTTCTCCGGGACAACCACCCTGGGATCGCTTGCTGGCGATAGGTTTGGCGGGGAAGAAAGCGAGTCCGGTTTTGGGAATGAACCGGTGTTGGGATGCCCTAAAAAACAAACATATAGGCATCCATAGGGGAAATAGCTTAGATGGGTCATTCCCTCGTACTCTGCCTTTTGTTTCATGGGGGGGGTTAGAAAGGGCATAAATCTCCCGCCTGAACTTGTGATGGGGAACCACCGCAACGCAAGAGTGGTCGGCGGACATAAATCACCGAATCCTCCCACACACTCCAACTCTAAATCACTTCCGGAACACTCAAACACTTTTCCTGGGCTGTCCGTTTTCTGATTTTCTGATCCCGCCACAAAAAATAATAATAGCTGAACTCGTGGGTTGAAAAAAGCACACCGGTGACTGACCGCCCAGATCTCCAGCGCCGCATGTTGAAAAGGCACTCGGCCGCATAGTCAGAGAGGAAAAGGGCAAAACACCCCCTGACTTGGGGATAGTCAAGGACCTTGGGGTTAAGACAAATGCAATGGGGACCAGAACCATGGCTAGGTCCAGTAGAGAGGTTAGAACAGGGTCCTCCATCCTCGGGTTCCCCCAAAAAAGGGTAAAAGGGCACTGGGGGACCTAGATGGTTCCAAGAGGCAGCGTACCTGGGGCTGGGACAAACAAGCTCCAAACCATGGGGAACTCAGACAACCCCCCCGAAACCCCACAGGCTGTGCCCAGCTACAGGGCGGTGGTGTTTTTACCTCCTTGTTTTGCATGACCTCTCCCCCCAAACCCTTTACGCTCCGGATGAACCGTTCTGAACCCAGCAACCTGTCGCGGTGTTTATTGGACTACGCTGGTGCAGAAGAAGAACTCGCCCTTCCAATTTGTGTGTCATTTGCAGCCCAGGCCTCGAGATGAACAAAGGGTATCGCAAGGCGCACAAAGCTTTTGTCGTGGCGCTGGATGAAGGGAATTCCCTCCCCCAAAAAAGTGGCCGTGGGTCAATTGATCAACCCTGCATGTCCAACTTGCCGAACAAAAATCGCGTCTTGTTCCACGCGAGCTGGGACACCAGCTCCAAGTCCCTGATCCAAATGGCGGAATGGATCCCTCATCTCACTGCGCAAGTCCTTTGTGGGAAGCCGCAACAGAAAACAAAAACACTACCATCTGGGGCAAACCCAAAATCTGGATTGGCTTTGACCAGCCAAAAGGGCCCCCCTGATCGTGGAAACAAATAGTGCGCCCTCGAAGTCCTAAAGCCCAACTGGACCATAGACAAATCCGGATCTTTGGCTGTGGCTCAAAAATCCGGAATTCCAAAATGGGTTGCCCTGGTAAGGGGAAACATAGACCAACACCTGCGGTTTGCCCCTCCTCTTTAACTTTGAGCCACACCCAGTTGGCCAAACCTCGAGAAAGGGGTTCCCCTCCAAAGAGACACCCCTAGCCGAATCACATCTGTTGTTTTGGGGTTTGTCCAGGTCCTCCAGATTTGAGAGGCTAGAATAAGAGGGTACCCGATTTTTTTCTGTAGGCTGTTTTAGGGGAACCATCCCCCAAAAGAGGGGAGAGAAAGGGCACTACGGGGACCTAAGTGTGGTCTTCGCGCCAAAAAAATCCCACCGTCACTCACCGTCACTCAGGGCCCAGCGGGATCTCCGCGTTGTACTGGTCCCAGATGGCCGGGTCGTCCGGGCGACGCGTGGACTCCAGAGCGTTGGCCAGGGCAGAAGAGGAGTCCACCTGAGGTATCATCAAAACCCGGTATTAGAATGGTCTACCCAGAACCATGTAAAGAATCAAGAAGGCGGATTCCCGAAGCTATTTATGGTTGGGATTGTCCCTTACTACCCTTCATCTACTTTTTGAGCTAGTGGCTCAGCTGGGTTTTGTTCCGTCGAAGCACAGGCAGGCCGAAAAATGGGCGCCTCATCTTTTTCTGTTTTTTCAGTCGCGCACTTGGCCTGGGTCTTAACCGGAAACCGAAAGGAAGGCGTTGCCATGTTGGGAGGGGGGTCTCCTAAAACAAGAAAAAGGATACCCTAAAGTGAACATAAACCAGATGCCAATCCCACAGACCCACTAAGTCACTAATGTGGATTATGATATGCACATTGTACCCTGAAATCATGCACCTGTGGCGACCTGGGGCGAACCCACCCAGCCCAATGTTAAAGGTTTTTCCTCTCCTATGCTTACGGCGCCCATATCCGCCCCTTGAATAAGGTATATGGATGTGTCAAAATAGGGTTCGGTTGCCAAAGTGCTTTCCCTTTCAACCAACCCTTCAAAGGGTATCAACTCAAATTTGAAAGACTTGATAAATCGCACGAGATGTCTTCCCTGACACTCTTGAGACAAGAATCGGCCAGTTTTGGGCCTTATTGTTCCCTAGAAAAACATCCGTTTATTCTTGTGGGAAGCAACCACTAGGCTCAAGCTTGACTGAGCTTGACTTGAGGTTGAAATGGAACGGATTTCACTACGCCTGGCCTTTGAGGTTGAACAAAGTTGAACAGGGGTCCGAAAATATGTCCTGACTTGTTCTGGCGACATCTACGAAACACTGCCCATCCCGACCCTCCTAACTCTGTTACACATTGTTGTCCCTTTTGTCCACCAAGGCAAACACATGTCAAACGCATAACAAGGGTTACCCGTAAACCTCTCCAGTGGTGTCGACTTGTCCTTTCTTTGGAGAGGTTTGCGTCAGCAGGCGAGGAATCTCCCTTTGGTGGATTCCCTATCTAGGTTCTCCGGATTTGAGAAGTTAGAATAAGTTGGTACCCCGATTCCCGATGTTTTGGCCGTAGTCTATTTTAGTAGGTGAACCCTCCCAACCCAAAAAAGTTGGTGAGAAAGGGCACCTAGCTGGGGGACCTAGCTATTGAGCGCCATGCCATGCAGGAGGAAACTCAGCCAGTTTGGGGGCTGCACCCATGAGACAAAACCCATACGGGCCATGAACACCAACAGGTTGTTCCCCTCAACAGGTGGGTTTTCTTGGTTCCCTAGGCTCACTGCAGCAAATTGTGGTTCACCTTGGAAACCATCTCACGAAAGGTATAGAGTCTCAGAAAGACAACCCTCATGTAATTCCTTTGAACCTCACCCCAACCAGAAGGACACTGGCCTCTGGTCAGAATCAACACCCAGTATTAAACAGCCCACCCAGAGCCATGTAAAGAATTAAGAAGGCGGAGTCCCGCAGCTATTTATGGCTGGGATTGGCCCTAACCTTCATCTACCCGGGCTTTGAGCTGGGCCTCAGCAACTTTTCAGCTTTCGTCTTGCCCCCCCTCCATTTGCTTTTTCGTCCCCTGGAAAAAAAAAAAAAAAAAACTATCTCCGGTGGTGAAATCGATTCCCTTTAAAACCAACAAACGGAAAGTAAAACAACACGGATCTTAACCAAATGGAAGTTTGGGTGGGTTTGGTTGGTGCGGAAGGGGAGAAGGAGTCCAGGAGGGGGCAAAGGAGAGGATTATGTTTTCAGCTGGTGGCTCTTGTGGGCGACTGGCCCCGACGCGCCGCCGCCTGGCCCCAGCGCCGACCTGAAGCCAAGGCGCGTGGAGGAAGTCGAAGCTCTCCGGGCGAGCGGAGAAGAGCGCGGGCCGGAGGACGAAGAGCGACTCCTCCGGGCCTTGGCGGAGTGGCGAGGTTTTGTGGATTTGAGAGCTTAGAATAAGTGGGTACCCGATGCTCTTTTTTTTGACTTAATTTTATGGGGCAAACCCTCCCAACCAAAAAAAAGGGGTGAGAAAGGGCGATTTGTTCGGTTTTGGCTATTTTAGAGCCCAAAAAAAAAGAAAAAGGGCACTACTACTGGCAGGGAGCCCGGCTTGGCGGCGAAACGGGATGGTGTTCCACTTACTCGCTTGCCCCTTAGGGACCCAGGCAAAAACTGTTTTCACCTTTTGGGGCCATGACCCAAAATTGACCAAAACGCGAAATCCAAAAGGTTAAAAGGTCGGCTGGTGGACAACTGAGAATACCCTTTCCAAGAACCAGTCCCCAAACCACCAATTCGGGGTTGCCTAGAATGGACTGGAGCAAACAGAAATCACCACGGTCAAAGGACAACCCAGCCCATTGTGTGTCGTTTTTTGTTAGGGTAAGCCCCAGAGTTGCATCAGTTGTCCTTCTGGTTTTTTCTGTACAACCTCAAAATTGGGGGTACCCTAGAAAAAAGACACACCTGCTTGGGAAGAAGGACACCGTGTCTTGGGTTTGACTTTTGAAGGGGCTCTCCAAAGCAACACAACGACTCCCTTCCCATCGCGTGGATTGGCAAATTGGCAAGTCAAACTGTTTGCCGCTCAAATGGTCCAGCCAAAAGTATCAAGTTCAGGAACTCGAAACAGTTTCAACCAGTGACCAAGAGGAAGTTCACCATGTGTTGGGGGTAGCCCTTTGAGACACAACCACTTCACCATGGTTAAGTCTACTGGTCAAGGGAAGTATTGGTCGCACAGCTGCTGCCATGCGACCCAACGTCCAATCACAGTAGAAATGCTGGGCTTGGGGAAGGGTGTGTCATAGCGGTATCCACAAACATGGTTGGTTTTCTCTTGGTTTCCCTTTCAAACCAACCCAACAGAAATTGATTGCATGTCCACCAACCACTTTTGAGGTAGTTCCATCATGTTCTAACTCTCAGATTTCACCGCCAAATCGTGGTGCCCAACAAATTGTAGCTCTCCTCTTGGCTTCCCTAAACCCAGGGTGAAAGGCCTCAAACAAATACCCAGGTTGATTGTCTGAATTGTCTGTTTGCCCACTCTCAATTCCACGTCCAACTTAAGAACCAATCCCTGCCTCGTGCGAGCTCTGTGATGAACTGGGTATAGCCTGTAACGTCAGAATCAAACGACCGGCTTCGAGAGAAACTGGGACCACCATCTTCAGGGGTCCCGTCCCGCATGACCTACCCAAAGCCCATGGCAAAGAAATCGAAAGGGCGGTTTTGACGTCTGAACCGATTTTTTTTGGGCAAGGGGACTGTC
This sequence comes from Effrenium voratum, assembly GCA_963377175.1. Taxonomy (NCBI): domain Eukaryota; class Dinophyceae; order Suessiales; family Symbiodiniaceae; genus Effrenium; species Effrenium voratum. Next base: position 445,754 of record CAUJNA010001280.1, on the reverse strand, counting down.
CCCTTCTCCAAAAAGCTAAGATTTGACGATGGCTCAGTTCGACAACATAAGGGGATGGAAAATGCTAATCTCTGCGGCATGTAGGGTTTTGGAATGGGATAAAACAAGATCTAAAACGAGGTTGCCAAAGATAGCCCCGACAGGATCCGCACGCAAAGTCGCAGAAATGACTACCTGGAGTCTCCATGGCCCTTAAAACATGGGGTCATTACCCAAAATTAAGAGGTCATGGACCCATTTTTAAGGGGTCATGCAGACTCTAGGTACAGGTCACCGACTAGAAGCAAGAAACGGCGCCTGGTCCGTTGGCGCCTGGCGCTTGCCTTTCCCCCGTCTCGCCATAGAGACAGCGACGTCACTTACTGACTGACTGTCGGGCGCGGACACCAACTTTTTGCTTTCTGGCCAGAGATCCTCGGGTTTCGCCATGTGGTTTCGTCAGAAGCAGATCCTTTTGGGGCGTCACTTCCAGGAGTTCCCTCTCACTCAGTCATGCAAGCGTCATCACCGTTGTTTGTTGGTATTTATAGGGGAATCATCATTCCAGTGTTTCTTAGGTGGCGCAGGATTTCGTCCATCCACAGTAGCCGGAGAGATTCGGACCTAACAAAACCTTTCAAGAAAAAGGTTTGAGGTGCGGAGATGCTTGGAGTATCTATTTGGGTGTCTTCTTTGAGGCATCCCTTTCTGGGCTGGGAACCCGAAAGAAAACAATAGAAAACCACTGGTTTGGAGAGTTCCCTATTTAGAGACAACCCCATACACAGGTTTAAAGGGAATCAGCGGAGCGGAATCTCGGGAACGGTCCCCCCCGAGGGGTTCAAGGTGAAACTCCAAGAAAATAAATAGCATCAGGGCCCCTTTAAGAATACACATAAACATCACCGACCTGGTGCATGTGGAAACCTTCAAAACAGGTGGTTTATTGGCGAGGTTACGTTGATTTGGCAAAACGTATCTTGGACAAGTTCTTGGGTAGGTCTTCACGAAACAGACCAACCCAACCAATAAACCCAGCCTAACCCCAACCCACCCCAACCCAACCCAAGCAACCAGAAGCCTTGCAGTTCTGAGAACCCCTGATGCTCGTTTCTGCGGGTCTCACGCGCCTGGGTAGACCACATGCTTCTCGAAGACCCCATCGCAGCCGGCGGGCCAAGTTCTTAGGATCGCGGACAGGGCGGGACAGGCGGCCAACTTGTCCTAGGCCCTCCAGTCGAAAGGTTCGAATAAGGGCACCCGATTTTCTGTAGTCTATTTCAGTAGGGCAACCCTCCCCAAAAAAGAGCAAACAAGGGCACTTAGCTGGGGGGACCTAGTGTCTTGGGTCAAAATGAGAGTCCCTCTTTCTCACTTCCCGAGTGGATGGCCCATCTCACTTCCGGAGTGGATGGGCAAGGTCTCGAACTTTCGACTTACCACTCAAATTTGGTCTTCCCCAAAAGGTAAATTTCGCCTCCAGGATCTGTGGACTTTGGACCCCTCGCAAGGGCGGCCTTGAGGTAACTTTGCGAGGCCCACAAAAGGGGTCCCAGCGCCCAAGACGTGACTCAACCTGAACTTGCTCCAAAAGCTGATGTTTCATATGTCATCAAGCAAAACTAGAGTTTTGCCGACAAACCCACTGTGGCATGGAGTCGACTCCTCATGGTTCTCTTGCCAAAGACCCTCGAGTTGTGAAAATTCCCTATTCAGGAGCATATATAAGCGGTCCAAACCGTTTCCCGCTGTTGGACAAGGGAACATCGAGGGGAATAATTGCGAGTCCCCCCCACGTCCCTGGCATGGGCAAATCTTGACCGCACCCCAAGGACCCATCCCATCCCGGCGACTCGAGTTTCAGCTTCACCAAGGGGCCCTCCGCTGCTCATGAAGGTGTCATCCACGTCACTCAGGACCTGCCGGAGTTCCCACAGGGTCCATGTCACGGACGGATCTATTGTTTGCTTCCTTCATCCTCAGGGTCAGCAACATCACTTTCCTGGTTGCTTAGGGAACATGAAAGCCGGAAAGGCACCTCAAAAAATTGAAGGGGGACTCGCCGCGCTTCGGACCTGGTCGCTGTTCCCCACAGCGATGCTACGGCCGAAAAAATCCGGCCATGGGCGAAGGTTCCCGAAGGGATCCGAGGCCGGAGAACCAAATCCCACCTCTGGCCGCCGAATCCGGCCGGAGCTCACGGTTGCCCCCAAGGCAAAGCCCATCCCAAACGGAAAAACAGAGCTTACCAAAGCCCGAGCAGAGCTATCCCACCCATCCTGGAACTCCTTAGTCCTTGCTCCCCCCAAAACAAAAGGTTGAGGTCAATGAAACAAATGCCAGCCACCGGGATTGGTTCCTCTCGGATCTTTTTAAAGAGTCTCCTGTTGGCGTTTGTCGACAACACACGTCGCTGGCTTGCACAGCAGCTCCCACCGAGTTTTTTTTTCCGACACGCAACCATTGCAACCATTCTGAACTTCAACCTTTGCAACACGGGATTGTTTCCCTCCCGCCAATTTGTATGGAACCTAACAATTCTCGGCGAAACTGTCTTCCAGGACCCCCCCCCTGTCAGGTTCCATGTCAGGTTCGGTGAGACCCCACAAACGAAACCGGTCAACCACTGTCGGCCCCCTGCCGAGGTTGTGCCCCCCATGGGTCTGTGTCAAAATAGGGCGAACACCTCCCATTTTGGTTGTCCTTGTTGTTATTCGCAGTGGTGCCTTCAAAAAACAATGGGGGTATGGGTCAAACGAAAACCACCCAGGGCACCTGGTAGGTGTTGGTTTCAAAAACCGATCGCTGCTTCCCCTGGGGGTTCTGGTGGTTTTCTGGAAAGATCCGGATCCCTGGGTTCAGAATTGGGGAAGTGTCCAAAAAGAACATCGAGACACCCATCCAGGGCCGCGGGTGATTTTTTCCTTCCCGTGCCATCGGCCGAGGCAACTAAAACCGCGAGAGAATCGCTCGCCCGGGCCTGCACCGGGCCTTCGCAGGGATCCTGCAGCTTTTCGTCCCGACGGCCTTTTAGCGAGTTTTAAGCCCATGTTCGATTAACAGCTAAGCGGTTTTCGGGGGTTCTGTTGGGGGGGGGACACAGCTAAAGGTGTTTGCTTTATTTTTTTGGGGGGGGGGAAGAGGTGGAAATGAGGGGGAACTATTCCCCATGCCCTGTGATGACTGGTTGGGGGATCCGTGTTTTTTTGTGCAATGTTGTGCCTTCCGACCTACGCCCAAAAGTGTGAGGTCGCCTTTTGTCCACATGATTCTCTGCGCACAAAAATCCAAAGTATCAAAGGAATGAACCATGAAGTACCTGGCGCAGGAGAGGTCAAGGCCCGTTTTGTCCCAACAATTGACACTAGTACATCATGAAAGAGTTTCCTCATGACTCATGGCAATTCAAATTTCCCGATGTCGCCCCATTGGCGCTAGATGGTGCATTGACTACTGCTCCATTAAAGTCATTGTTCTGTGGTTCACCGTTCCCTGGGCCATGCAGAGGGACCATTCTGAAACTTGGGCAGCATTTGTCAGGCTTCTGACATGTTTCATCGGCAATTCACGCGCCAGTTCATTACGTAATCATATTAAAACTCCCTCCCCAATGTGTGCCAAAAGAAACTGGGGGGCTGATTTCAAGTTCTCGAATGATAGTGGCTCTTCGGGTACAAGTTTGGAGCTCTTCCCCACAAACAGGCCATGAGGGGCTGACTGGGAACATAGGTGTGGCCTGTTTTGGAGTAGGCTTCTATTTCGAGACACACCAACCCGAAATCCCGAAGGAAACAACAAGCCCCACAGCGGCCACAAGAAACTTCGCAAGCGCCCGCACGCGCGTGCCCCCACGCACGCGCGCCCCTACATGGACCATAGACGACCGGATATGTTGATGAGGCATGGAGGTATTCGTGAGCGTGACTCACAGCAAGTACCTGATACTTGAGGATGTGAAACCGATGGCCGGACCTTAGGGTCTTTGGGGACTAGGTGCCCCAGCTAGGTGCCAACTTTTACCGTTCCTTTTCTTGGGGAGGGGAAGCCCCTACTAACATAGACGTCCGGCAAAAAAAAATCGTCGGGTACCAACTTGATTGAACCTCTCCACTCAAAAACCCAGGGGAGTTCAAGCCGAACGGACATCCCTGGCGCCTGGAACAAATAGAAATTATGTCCAGTGGTGATAGATTCACTTTGAAGCCAACAGAGGAAAATATGTCCATGTTCTTAACCACATAGAAGAATCTGGAATGGCTATGCTTGAACATCAGGTCGATCAGCACCCGAGCAGCCAAGTTTGTCTATATGCCTCCCAAAGGAGGACAGGCTCAATCAAGGTTTACCATGGCAGAACCAGCTCTTGGGCCAACTTAGTATCCCCGACAAGCACTTTTCAACCCTGGGTTTCATCCCAGTCACAAGCTGAGCCAGCAAAATATGGCGAACCCCCAAAACAGGTACCCTTCAACAAAGACGCGCGCAAACACACACACAAGCAAGCAAGCAATCAATCAAGCAATCAATCAAGCAAACAAACAAACGAACAAACCAACCAACCAACCAACCAACCAAACTAAACCAACAAACACACGAACGCCAAACCAAACCAAACCAAAACAAACCAAAACAAACCAAACAAACCAAACAAACCAAACAAACAAAACAAACCAACACACCAACCAAGCAACCAACCCACCAAACCAACCAAACAAACACTTCAAACACACAAACACCAAAACATACACGCGCGCGGATATCTTGTCCAACCCCATGGCATCTAGCCAATGAACCCCAAAACCGCAGCCCTCTCATCCCCCTCCGGGGCCCCGAGCCAGTTTGGTGAAGGAGTGCAGACCTCCGAGTGGCGTTGGCCGCGAAGAGCAGTAAAAAACTGGCTGGGTTGTCCTGTTGTTCCCTCAACACCCATCTTAATACCAAAAGAGCAGGAAAAAGACACAATTCCCCAAGGGCCTCAAAAACAATAAGACACATCTCAGGGGGTTCCCTGTAAGGTGCCATGGTCAGCACCCCTGGCCATGGTCGTGCGCACCGGAACATTCTTGGAACGGCCTCTTACTTTAAGATCTATCCACATGTGGGTGTGGGTCAAAACCCTGTACCCCTGGTGAAAATCAAAATAGGTGGGACATGGGTGTTCATCCGCCCCAAAATGGAGGCATAGGTTATGACCCATGGCCATGTCAGACATGTTCCTCGCGAAGGGCAAAGAGCAAAATGGCGGCCATGTTGCAATGGTTCCCCTAGCAGGATTCCTCATCATACTTATCCAATCTATCCATGCAAGCGGACGAATCAGAGCACAATTGGAGGGAACATCCGGGTTCGCCAGATGTCTGCTCTCACAACTGCTCTCGCCCGATTCACAGACCCTGAACCAAAAGAAACTGGAAGTTTGGGGGCCTCGCCAGCCACCATCTATTGGAAGCCCTCCAGCAGAACACCAGCAAAACAGTCTAGGTCCTCCAGAGGTTAGAATAGGGTATCATATTTTTGTTGGTACTCTATTTTACTGGGGGAAACTTCCCCCAGAAAAGGGCAAAAGGGCACTACTGGGGGTCCTAGCAGTGATGCTTTCGAATCCCATGCGACAATGCAACACACATCCCGGCTGGAGGGATGTCTCGTCCTAAGCGTTTCAGAAGCTCTGAGCCACCAAAGGACCACACTCATTTAGAGCGGTCAACTTGCACCCGGACTGGCAACATTTGTGAGTTTGCCCGGTAACTTTGGACCCTCATGGCTCGCACCGTGAAAAACACACGGTGCTTTTCGTCCTCCAGAACGGCCCAAGCATGGCTTGTAGGATGGCTGGGTCCCGTGTTCAAAGTCTGGGTCGACACCCCAAGAGCTATGATTTAATCGATCGCCATATAACAAAAAAAACACACACAAGAAACGATACAAGCTTTGTTTGCCTTTTTAAACAAAATCTCAAGGCAGTGGTTGCTCGGACAATATAGGACCTGGTCGCACCACCCAAGTTGGGCGGGTTCAAATCCTCCCAGGCAAGCCGTCCCGCAGTGAACCTCAAAACCGTACGACTTTCAAAACCTCAAAACAGTGTGCACTCAAAACCACCAGGGGCTGCTTCGGAGACCGGCCCAACCACCCCCTCGTCCCCTCGCCCAATTCGCGTCGCCTGCTTCTGTGCTCGCCGCATGTCCCGTGTCGCGCACTGCCTGGGCCTCGTGGAGCAAGTGGATTGGATCCCTACTCGCCCACCAATCCATGTTGCTCCCCCGGAACCACACTGAAACCGCAAGGCCCCTTCAACTGAAGATTGCCCTAAGTTGCACCTAAGAAACCATGATGAACTATTGTTTGTTGGCATTTCAATCGAATCGAACTATTCCGAGGTGTCTTAGGTGGTGCAGGATTTCGTCCATCCACAGTAGTGTCGGGGAACTGATTGAACCACCGGGCCCAGCCTATTGGACCACTAGTAACTTGGGTCAAGATGATGGTCCCGGGCTAGGAAAAGGCGCCCCTTAAGTTTCTGGCTTCTGGGTCAAACCAAGGCTTGGTTGCAACAAGCCCAACCCCAACCCGTCTGGAACCCCCAAAGCCCTCAGAGCTTTGTGTTGTTCTCTCCTTGTTGGACTCCCCTTTAAAGTACCCTCCTTTGAGGCTTTCTGAAAAGGAAAGCTTTCGTCTTCTAATGTCTCGTGTCAGCTTCCACTGTTGGAACCTAGCAAATGGGGTTCAACAATGATACACATTTTCGTGGCGAACTAAATGGGGCCTTAAAGTACCCGATGGCTCGCCGTTCTACTGATTTGGGCCCTACCCAGAACCTCCTGGGCTGGGGCTTTCCCGGAACTTGTTTGGCGCGCCCTACATCCATCGGGAGCGTTTGGGTAATTAGCAAGTCTTATCATCATGGTGTTGTTTCTTATTATTATCATTATTATTAGTATCAGTAACTATAGTATTATTATCATTATCAATAGTATTAGGAACTATAGTATTATTATCGTTGTTATTAGTATTAGTAACTATAGTATTTTTTATTATTATTATTATTGCTCTGAATATTATCATCATCATTATTATTATTATTACTATTATTACTATTATTATCATTATTATTATTATTATTATTATTTTTATTACTATTTACTCTTGTTTATTTATCCCTTTTTTGACGTACCCTACTGACCGTCCTATTGGTTTGGGCCCTAAGTCCTCGATCCGGCGATTCACGAGTTGCACCGGTCCCGCTGCTTTGTCCCCGCTGCCTTGCGCTGCAAGAGGTGGAGCTCGGGATCATCAATAAGCTCCTGAAGGGGCTGAGCTCGGAAGGTGACCCGGGGAGGCATGAAGGGGTGTCATATGGTTTCAGACCAAAATGAAACCCAAATAAATATGCTGGTTTCATAAGGCTTCATAAGGTTTCATATGGTTTTCATATGGTTTCATATGGTTTCATGAATGGTGAAACCCACATACTGTATGAAAACCACCATTGAACCAAAATACCCCAAATAAATGTATTCAAATAATGAGGTCGAAATGATGCTTGGGCTCATGAATGCAACAACCCAAAGCATGTGTAAAAAAAAAGAAAAGAAACAACCATGAAACACAAGGAAGAGATCGGCCAACACAAGGTCTGGAGTTGGCCATCTCAGGTATGTGGGATGGTTACCTGAACCTGGTGGAATTTGGACGCCTCTATGTCCGAAAGGGCGATCGCCATGACTACTCGCGTCAAAAAGGATCTTTTCTTTTTTTGAACAACTAGGTGCCTCCCCATTTTGCTTAAAAGAAAACAACAAACAAAAAGACATAGGCGTTCCGAAGTCGCGGGCAATGTTTCGATGAGGAGAATGGTCAGGGGGATCTTGCACTTGGCAACTTAAACATGGATTTGTGTGGCCAGCATGTGGCTCACATTGGTGCATGCTGAACACACGCCTCTTCGCGAATTCACACTGCGCGCTTTGCGAAGAATCAACCTCCGAAAGGAAAGCGGTCTTGAGGTGTCCCAGCATACCACAGCACATGCTGGTGGGTGTGCTTTAAAACCTGTCGTCATATGTCCTTCACGAAAAAGTATTGACTCGATCCAGACACTTGCTCTTCAGCTTGGTTGAGTGTACTCTTGAGCTTCTTGGGCGGGTCGGGGTGCTAAAAAAAGGGGTCGGGACTATCCTCGAGCCTGAGTGGGTCTTCCCAGGTATCAAGTCCAGGAACTCAGCAACTGAGTCTATCCTTTTGGCTATTCTTGGGTCCAAAAAAACACATGCTTGCTATTGATCGCACCAAGGCAACTGTGGGACTCACTTGCCGAGACCTGGACTTCAAAAAGGGGGAACGCCGAAGGTCAAAGAACAGCTTCGGGCAGGTGAGAACATTTCCGCCCGCTTCTTGTTGTTGCGCACGCGCGGATTCAGTCGTCCTCGCAGGTCTCGTCCGCACAGTGCTCGGCGGTGGCGACCGCCGCGCCGAAAAGCAGGAGCAAGGCCCTCATCTTTGGAGGGTTGGATATCCGGAGTCGAGGATTTGTTGGGCGGCTGCCTTGGATCCAAAGATCATATGACATGTATATCATGGCTGAGGAATGTGTATTTTTCTTCGACCAAGGCAGGGCCACGAATGGAGCGCTTTTGGCAGAGAGGCGCGCAGCTCGGAGGTTTGAGCCAAAATTCCCTGCGCTGCGGTGGAGGCTGATGGGCAGTTTTCTCCAAGCGGCCCGCGTATCAAGCTTCGTAGTTCCCGCTGCTTTCTTTCCATAGTTTCTAGCATCCCAAGAAGGTCGTCCTTTTGATGGTTTCCTTTTTAGTCGCCCTGTGAACGGGGTCGCACAAAAACAGAAAAGAAAAACATCTGCTATTTCTGAGGCGGGCTATTTGCTCAAGAGCAAGCGAGGATAAAGGATCGTCGATGGAACGGTACATGCCTGGAGCCCAAATTTCCCGCAAGGACGGCATAGGTTGGACGACAATTCGAGAAACTTTGTTTGGATCCAAAGTGTCATCCACCAGGGGGTTGAGAGTCCAGGAAGCAAATAGAATGCAACACCTGCATCACCGAATCTCCACCCGGCAGGGACAACCCGCTCTACAAATGAGAAGGGGGGTCTCATTCTAGAGAGGATGCTTAGCTTGCCCATACCCCCGGTGGCATTCCATACGGAACAAGCGTCACGCTGGACAAGGACCACTGGTCTGGGCTCGAAAATTCCCCGCCGCTTTCATGCGCTTTCTCTCTCGCCCTCGATCGGCCGCTTTCGGGTTGCCTGGCCACCAGAGACAGCTAGGGCCAGTCTATGTCCCACTCAAACAAATGCAAACTGAGAGGAACCTCTCCAAGCCCCTGTACATTGCCATGAGATTGCAAGGGTTGCTGCTGCCAAAAAAGGCCAGGATACATAGATTTAGATACCTGCAGAACACAGAACATGAACAAAACAACACCCGTGCGCCCACACTTTTTTAAATGCGGGGGATGCCACCAATCCTTCAACCATGTTTTCTACCCAGTTGCCAGTAACCCTGGTTACTAGTTGCCCGAGGCACCTGCAAAAAGGGAACACACATGCCACTGAACTGGGTACATGTCGACCCTGATCCTTCCACACAGCAGGTCGCAGCACAAGGCGCAACCACGCTTGGAGGGCGAAACCTGCTGAGTACCCCAAGCCCCTCAGTTCTCGTTCCAGTTTGCTTCAAACAAGTTGTGTGGTGCCGAGGGACGGCTCGTTGGACCTCAAGGCATGTCATATCCAAGGGGGGCCATATCCGGGCTTGGGCTAACCTCCCTGGAATTCCATGAGCGTGGGGTGTCATCTTAAAATGGCTGTGCCGGAAGGCTCCCGCTGGAATACTGCGCAGAACTCGCATTCCAGCTGAATCAATTAGGCTCCGAAATTTCATGTTGGCGGCTGTTGCATGTGCTGTACACCTGTGTTCGGTATGCCGACCACGGTTTGCATATTTCCTACCACCAATCCTCTTGCAGAGACAGGCTTTCTCCCGCAAAGACATATAGCGCGCAACAGCCATTCGCCCAGATCCACGTCAAGCTCACCGTTGTTCCATCACAAAAACACACCTTTCCAAAAGGGGGTCTTATATCAGAACATTACCTCACATAATGGTAATATCGTTGCCTTTTGCCGGTCATGAAAGAAACATACGGGTACAAAAAGGGGCAAAAGGGCAACACGGTGGGTTAAGTCCGGCCGTATCAAATGGCAAAACTGTATCTTCCACGGACTGCCTGTTGGATTCTGGATGTCGCTTTGCATGGTTCAAGCCATAGAATGTTGCACATACAAATCAGGAAGCTCAACCGCATACCGGAAATGGCTGTGGGTCATCATATATGACATATGTACCCGCCATCGAACCTGGCAAATGGAATCCTGGAACCCAAGCACGAAAACCTGCGGCCCCTGGTTAATTTTGATCCATACTGCGGATGGTTGCGAAATCCATTTCGCACCACCTAAGACACCTTGGAATGAGTCGATTCCCCTGTAAATACCAACAAACATGGGGTTCCTCCGGTTTCACCGTGGTGCGATTTCTGGATTTCGTCCACGGAGCCCTGGAAACTCCCTCCCCAATTTTCGGGGGCGAACCGGTTTTCGGTCCGAATCCGCGCCTGTGTCGGGGGCGGCCGCAGAGACACCGTCTCGAAGTCCGGCCACAAGCCTCTGGGTCTTTTCCTTTTTTGAGTGGGAAGAAGAGGTACTGTGGATGGGCGAAATCCATTTCGCACCACTTTTGAAACCATGGTTGAAACCATGTTTTGTTGGTATTTACAGGGGCATCATCACTCCAGGGTTTCTTAGGTGGTGCCGGATTTCGTTCATGCACTGTATGTCCATTCTCTCAGCAACAAATGGAGCTGGGGAGAGAATGGAACCAAAAGGGATGTAACACTTCTTTTTTGGTTTTAAAGGGGAAACCAAAAGGAACGAAAGGCGTTTGGCACCGGATGGGTGGGTCTTCTTTTGAGGACAACCCTTCGAGGATAGGCTTAAAAGGAAACCAAAAGGAAACCAAAAGGAAACCAAAAGGAAACCAAAAGGAAACCAAAAGGAAACCAAAAGGAAACCAAAAGGAAACCAAAAGGAAACCAATCCTTTTTGCTGCCACTTTGACAAATGGACATACATCCCAAGGAGAAACACTGGCTCGGGCAACATATTCCTTCTGGCAACAAACGTTACATCCATTGGACACGACTGAGGCCCTCCACAGCTCCCCACCCCATATCGCCCACCCCCCCCCCCCCAAAAATAGTAAAAGGAGAATTCAAAGAATTATTCTTTCTACTATTTTTTTTCCAACAGCAACACAACAAACAGAAAACAAAATCCAGAACAACAAGCAAACAAAATAAATAATCACAACCAGCAACAAAAATATTTAATCACAGCATGCAACATTAAATAATTCAAACAAGCATACCAACAAAACAGCAACACTCTAAATCATCAAAGAACCCAAACTCAAAAACACACATCAACAAAAAACAAAGCAACATACCAACAAAAAATATCACAAGAGCATCAAACAAAACAAAAACAAACAGCCAAAGCACGAAAAAATTGAAGAAGCATGCCAAGTCTAAACAACGCACTTTGAAAGAGATAAGCAAATTATAATAATTCAATCTTTACAAACGATAAATATATTACAATTATAACATATAATAGTTTACATGTGATAATCATAGTATGATTAATAATTATGGGTTACATTTATAGTCAGGAAAAATGTCTTCAAATATGTAATCTACATATTTATCAATATCGCCAATGTCTATATATTTGATATTGTCTTTTCCTATTATTGAATAAATATATTCCCAGAAAAACAAATTAACTAGTAGCCATACTTGATATTTAGTGTCGTAGTAATACCATACATGATATTTAGTTATTCTAAATTCATTCAAGACCTTGTTTATTTTATCTTTGCTTAATAAATGCCAATCAATCTCTTCAAACAAATCACGAAATTCTTTAGCAAATGATTTATATGGTTTAATGCTTAGTTCTCCTCCAAACCTTTTAATCAAATCTTTATTATTAAAAAACTCATCAATTTCTTTTTCAAATGACTCTCTATCAATTTTATGACAAAAATATACAGGAAATCGTTTTTGATATTTCATAAAGAATGTCAATTGTAATTGAAACTTTGTATATCCCTTATCCTTATATTCTTCAACAAACAACTTTTCAAGGTCTCTTGTTATACAGCATTGATTACAATATACATCATATTCACTTATTTTATTACACAGATTAGCAGGTAATAAGTTATACAATGTAAAATTAATATCATTCTTTTTATTATTACAACATTCACACTTACTATAATTAAACAGTGTCATTTTTCCTCTTAATATATTAAGTCAATATTTCTTTAAGTCGTTTTCAAAGAATTTATTTTATAATGACCGTAAGCAAGTGAGTTTATACTATCTATCCAATATTTTTTGTTTTCATAACTACTAAGAGCAATTTTTTTAGTTGTTATACTAAAAATTCTGTGGTTTTTACTTCTAATACTATTAAATGACTTATGTATAACCTCATTAGTTTTTAAAACCGTCTCAAACTCTTCATATTTCATTTGACGTCTTACTGTGCCTTTTGCTATGCCCTTACATTTCTTATATTTTTTATCATCACCATAAACTGAGTAAGCATAGCATTTAGGACGAAGGGCTATAAACCCTGTTACTATTTTACTTTTTAATTCATCCTTAAATTTCCCTAATACTTTCTTGTTATTATCATCATAACATTTATGTTCCTTAGGATAATCTGAAAAATCTAATTCTTTTTTAATTGTATTAAGGTCTTCATAAATGTCATTGGTTTTAGTATGAAATACAAAACTATCAGTATCAGTATATACCATTTTAATATTATCACCATATTTAGGCTTCATAACGTCATAATAAAATTTATACATGTGTTGCTTACTCAAATCTAAAATACTCATCCCAATAAATATAGGTTTGTCTAGTTTCAACTTTGTTTTTTGCTTTTCAACTCCAACCAAATTTTCATTAATGATATGACTATGTTTGAAGTTAGGATTACTTACACACTTCATATATCTAGTTTCATCACTCACAACCTCAAAATCTAAATGTTTCCTTTTATCCTCCATTGTTTTTCCAAATATGGCATTGTTCATCAATTTGTAAACATCTTTCTCAAAATCATTTCTAGCATTCTTCCTCTTCTCAGTGTTAAACTCAATGTAAGGTTTTAAAACTTCTTTTTGTTCAAATTTAATTGCTCTATGAATTTTCTTAAGTTTTAACCCTTGCTTCAAATAAAATTGTAAGGTTCTTATATGGATTACATATTTTTCTTTATCATTTAAGTTCAATATTAATTTATTTGTTTTCTCATCCGTAGGTTTTTTATGATTTAAAAATTCATAAATTTCAATTTGTTTATCTGACAGCATGTCGGCTTTAACATTCATAACCTCAGGTGCCATTGGATAGTCATTGTGTAAATCGTGTAATTCTTTAGGATATTCTAAATCCACTTCTAGAATATATCCAATATTATTATTCTTATAATTAATAATGTCTTCTTCTTTTAATGTATCATCCCATTTTAGATTTTTATATGGCAGTTTTTGTATCATGCTTAACCCGTACAAATTATTAGCATCAAAATAGTTAATATAACTACTTTCTTTATTTTTATCATATTCTTCTCCCATGTATTTATTATTTGCTTCAACTTTTTTAGTAGAAACCATACACATCCCGCCTCTAAGTCCCGCTTCTATCATTTCATACATTTCTTGGTCATATATTAAATCAATCTCTACACCAGTCATTTTAAGCATAGCATCAAAAGCAAAGTTAGGCAATGTATAATAATAAGCAGGGTCCAATCCATAATATTTCATACATACATCTCTAAAATTTTCGAAAATGTCAGTCAATAATAATACATCAGTTTTCAAATATAAATCATGGTATTCACCCATATTCTTAATGTCGAAATGCTTCCATATAATTTTTGCCCTTTCATAGTCGTTAACACTTATACCTTCTTCACTCAACTGACTATAAAAATCATCCTTACTCGGTAATTGCTCATCATCAAATTTATCAAATGAATTCATGTAGTCATAAGGATAAACGCCTTTATCAGTCAGCAAATCTAGACATTTCTCACTCTTAATCACATCATTTTTACTACTGAACCTAAAATTATCTTTCCAGTTTTCACGCAATAACCATTTACTTTTATCTTCTTCATCTGTATTATCATACTTACTCATTGAAACTAACTTATCTAATGAAGCAGTTAAAAACCCAAAAGTGTCTTTAACACTCAAACTTTCAAAACTGATATTAATAAATTTTTCACTGTTCTGAGCGATGACACCTATTTTATTGTTGTTACTTAATTTATCCGCATTTTGAATAATTAAATGACCGTCATAATTTTTCATGTTATGAAAGAATACTGGAATTTTAAAATATCTATTACAAAAATTAAGATTGCAAACATTATGAGCACAACCTCTATACTTACCTGTAAAATGACAATGGTCTCTAACTTTTCTATATTTCTCTGCTTCCTTGGCATTCTTATAGTTCATTCTAAACTTATCCCCACAAATAAAGCAGTTTTTAGCATTTTTAAAATCTTCTTTGTCTTCATCAGTCATGTCTATTTTTTCGTTTTCTCCCATCTTCTCCTTTACTTCTGCCCTAATCTCATTAAGTTTTTGACAAAACACATCAACAGCATCTTTACCACGATACATAAATTCATAATTTGTATTATCAACAGCATTAACCATATTAAGCATAAAACCACATGGCTTATGCTCTTGATAAGAAAAAGTGTTTTTATCTTCATCTTCATCAGGCTTTTTCAGTTCCTCTGTCAAACATTCAAAATCAGCATATACAACAAAAGGACACCTTAACTTTTTGAAGTGATGCTTAAAACTAACTTTCTCATAAGGCTTAGGCATTACTATTTGTTGACCATCAACTTCCATGCATCCACTATCATAATGTTTATTTAATAATTCTTCATTTCTAAATCCATGATTACAATATTTACAAAAATAGGACTTACCATTATGATTACTTTTTTGATTATTAATAAGTCTGCTCAAACTTTTTATATACACATAATGACTGCAATCCTCATCATCAACTCTTAATAAATCAACATGAAAAGAAGCATCTTTATTTTTCAACTTTCTACTAATAACAATTTGTTCATTATCATCAATTTCATAAACATTAATGGATATTGATTTATTATTTTCTTCAAATATATCTATATCATTATTATTAGCAGGAAAACTCACACCATCAAAAATCAAATCACTTGCTATCTTCTTGTAATGAAACATCTTTTCAGGGTGTGCTTTATCACAAATTTTACAATATCCACACTCAATAGAATATTTAAAACACTTGTCATCTTGATTTTTAATATTGATACATGCCTTTTTCTTTTTAATCCATTCTGGAAGTTCAATATATTTGCCAGCTCTAGTCGGATTATATTTATTATACATGATATGAATATTATTAATATTGCTAATTATTAATCCTGACTGATACAAAGCCATATCTAAAATTCTTGTTTCAACATCAGGTCTCATTCTTTTCAAAGCATTCCTTAAATCCTCTTCATTTACAATAGTGTACGACCTTGTCCTAACTGTTACGTTTCTCTCCTCATCAAATAAGTTCATAACTTTCATATTTATTGTAGCATTAAGTTTCATTCCTCTATTCTCTTTCAAGTATTCATTAAGTTTGTCAAATTGATAATTAAAATAAGTCAATCCGTTCAACTCTTTTAAATGAATGTTTGAAATTGTGTAGGCGTTAGCATATGCTCTAAAGGCGCTTCTTTCTTCTGTTATTACTGCTTTTTTCTTAATAGCATGTTTTAAAACCGTTCTTGCTCCTACTCTTTCTCTGATTTGATTTGCTTTGTAGTCATTAGTTTTCTTTACTGCTTCAAGTCTCTTACTCAATCTATTGCTTATTGGTTTTTCTGGATTATATCTATACTGGTTGTTTCCTATAATTATGGTTTTAAGTTTTTTACCTTTATTATTTAATTTGTATTCTCCTAAATTTTCTTTAAGAAGATACTTAACTATTTTAGTGTTTTCATCTGGCGGTAAATCTCTATTCATATTATTATCTATATAATTTAATTAGGTTTTTTCTCTTTAAGTCTTTTTAAAGTCAAAAATTCTAAGAACTAAATAACTAATTATCAGTCTAAATTATTATTTTTAATTTTCAATTTTCAATTAGTAATAATTCATGGCGCAAATAATGCTTTTTCAATCCTTCCAAGACATAGTATGTTTGTAATGTTATATCTTTTTCTATCTTTTCTATTTTGTATTTCCTTTCTGTCCACTTTGAGTTGGTTTCTTTCCTCGATGTATAATTACCTTTTCCTTTTTGGTATATTTTCACTGTGTCTGAAACTGATAATTTAGGGTATTTTCTCATATGCTTTTGCTTCAGTGTAAGGTTTGCTTTTACATTTGCTCTGTTGTCATCATCATGCGCTTCATTTGGTTTCATTCCAGTTGATGAGTGAATAGCGCTATTATATTTCTTTAATGTAGGTTTCAACATATCAGTCCATCTACCTTTAGTAAAGTGTATTCTGTCTCCTATTCCTTTTTTCATGGTTCTGATAAAGCGTTCAACAATATTAGCATGCGTTAGTGTTGTTTTATGTATTATACCTAAATCATCTAAATATTTCTTTACTTCTGCTTTAAATGCTCCATCATCATCAGAAAAGATTTCCACAGGCTCACCCATAACTTTAAATGCTTCTTTCAAACCTTTCAAAACGTTTGGACTGTCTCTTTGAAACATTGGATGCACAAAACCTAATTTACTGAAAGCATCTATTACAATCAATGCATAGCGTTCTTCATCTTCTTTCTTAAATATTTTCATATCCATAATATCTATTTGAAATTCTGCTCTGGCATATGGCACTAAGAAACTGTTATAATTCTGATACGGCTTTATTTGCTTGTTAGGTTGCTTCTTCAACCACTTTGCCACTTCTTCTAATGTTACACTTGCTCCTTTCTCTTTTGCTTGATTGTATAAGCTTTGTTTAGAACCATAACCTGTTTCTAAATCATAGTAGATATTGCTCATTATCTCCTCATTACTTAGTTTACTCATATATTGAAATTGGATTATATTAAATAAATTAAAACTAAATTAATATTATCCAATTAGACTTTACTTTTAATACTCTGGCACTTTCTACTTTTTTCATGTCTTGATTTGTTAGAACTGTTGGCCATTGATTTTCCACAAATATTACATGTATAAGGTTTATTAAGTTTTTCTTGAAAGTATTTTTTATGATAATCCTTTTGATATTGTTTCTCTTTATTTTCTTTTGTTTCTTCGCTATCAGTAGGACTTGGCAACACATCAGCATCTGAACTTTTATAATGTCTTTCAATGTCATCAACAAAACTACTATTCATAAATAACATATTCATAAAGTCATTATAATCATCTTCATCATGTATTCCTCCTAACAATCTATCGCTTCCATCATCTGAGTGTCTGCTATAGAATGGCATTTATCTTATAGAATAAAGTCGCTATTTCTTTAAGGCATTTTTTTACAAATTCTGGTATTTTAATTTTTATTTTATTTTTTATTATTTTTTTTTTATTTTATTATTATTATTTTATTTTTGTTATCATTATTTTATATTTTTTTCTTTATTCTTATCTTTATCCTTATCTTCATTTTCACTTTCAGCATCAGTAGGAATAGGTATTTCTGTTGGTGGTGCTATTTCATAATTAGAATTTTCTTCTGATGATGATGAATTAACAGTATGCGTTGAAGAACTATTAACAGTGATAGGTAATGATGAACTTTGTTCATCATCAGCTATTGAGCTCAGCTCAACAGGCGGAGAACTATTAACGCTAACAGGCGGGGAAGAGGTTGATAAATCAACCCCACCATTGCTTTGCAATGACGTATTTAACTCAACTTCCTCACTAACGTTTGTATTCAACCAATTCATTATAGCAGTTGCTATATCGTATGATGTTACTAATGAATTCATTGTCAGATTAACTAATAACTCTGAACCTTGAATTGTAGTTAATGTAGTGTGATATGTTAAATGTGCTACTATTTGTCCTATACTAAAACCCGTCCTCAACATAAATTCTATAATCCTCATCAAAATAAATAATTTCTTTCTATATTTATCAATATCATCATCATTTTTATCATCATCATCGTCGTCATCATATAAATCAGGGTCATATGTAAATGCTATTGCTTCTGCTTCAGCCTTGGTTATCAGTTTGCTTTTGAAACTCTTTGAAGAACCGCCTAATATTTTTGTCATATCATCAAAATTATAAGTTTGTGTCGCTTTATCATTTGGTAGGTCTGTTTGTGTTGCCTTGTTTTCTTTGTTAAGCGTTTGTGTTGCCTTGTCCATCATCATAACTTGAGCGTTCATATATCTTTCTTTATTTTTATAATTCATTAAATCCATTTTATCAAAATCAAAATTATTCAATAACATATATTTTTTGTATTTCTTCAATATAACTGTTGTTTTCATTTTGCTTGTGATTGCTTGTTTAAGCATTTCATCATATGTAGGGCGTTTCCTTAACTCTTGCTTGTGGTTGTTAATCATTTTATATAATTATTGATAAATTATGTAAAATGAATTATTTTTCCTTTGTTGCCTTGCCTTTTCCTTTCAAATCTTTCCAATCATTCATTCTTTTTCTTAACAATTCATCATTTACTTCTGTTGTCCATTTTCCGCTGTTTATAAGCTTCTCCACCAGTCCAACTAAATAAGTTCTACCTGTTTCCTTTTTTCCTTTCCCCTTTTTCTTTGTGTTTGAATATTGTTGTTCCTGTTCTTCAGTAAGTCCTGCTCCTCTTAAATATAATTGAAATAATATGTCTTCTTCTTTTACTGTGCTTCCCTTCCAATGGTTTATATCAGTTGAGTAGTCAATGGTTTCCTTATGTGTTCTTGTTTGTCTTGCTGGTAATGTGGATGAACTGCCAGCGGTGTCCATTTTTTGCTCTATTCTTTTTTCTGCTTCTTTTATTTCTATTAGTTCAGGACTGTTTTTATCTTCGTCATCTAATCGTTTCAATTTCAATCTTGCTCTTGCTATTTGTAAATTTGAAACTCTTTTTGGTTCAGGACTGTATTTATCTTCATCAATAAATCGTTTCAATTGCAATCTTGCTCTTGCTTTTTGTAAATTTGAAACTCTTTTTGGTTGTAAATCTTCCAATGGCGGTAAATCATCACTTGACTTTGCGGTTGCTACTGACTGCCAGTCATCTTCATCTAATTGTTTTGCTCGTTGTGCTCGTTGGTGTAGGTCTGCTATTTGTTCACTACTAAGTCTTTTTGAAATTTGACTGATTTGTCGTTCGTGTTGTTCCTCTGCATCATCCATTGTGGCACTTAGTGTTTGTATTGAACCGTCTCTTAAATCATCCATTTCATCATCCTTCGATATATCAAAATATTTTGTTTGATTTTCTCCATCTACCATTTTTTTAAAGTGTTGCTGTCTCAAATCTACTGTATTATTATCATACACTGTTCCTAATGGACTATCACGAAAATAATAAGCGTTTCTGTCTATTACATCTCTTATATTCTTATTTTTAAATTCTTCCTTTGTAATTTCCTTTATCAGTTCATTATAAGACGGTCTTAATCTTAATTGAGATTTTAATGTTTTCATCTGTGCATTGTCTAATCTCATTAGTATATTAAATTAATTAGATTATAATTTATTAATCTAATTAATCTAATTAATTTAATCAAAATTAAAATCCTTTCTTAATTGATTGATTATTCCTTTCTTCTTCTTAATCATTTCTGAATAGGTTTTACCTGTTTCACTTGATGGGTGATGTCTCAATTTTTCACTTTCCAACCTTTGGATTTCATTAAAATAAGCCTGTGCTTCTTCTTGATATCTTCTTTTATTTTGAAATACAGCATAATCTTTTTTAGCGCTATGACGTTCTAATTGTTCTTGTAATTCTTTAAAATATGTGTAATTAGGTTGGTGTGCCTTGTTGTCTCCTTCATAATAGTAATGTTGACTTGATTTATATTTATTCTTCTTTTTTGGTTTGTTTGTTTCAAAAACTGCTTTTCTATCAATAACATCACTGATATTCGGTTTGTCTTTATTTTGTGGTTCTGTTATTCTATTTACAACGTTGTCATAAATTTCTCTACGGTGCATAAGCAATTGTTTTTTATCAATAATCATTATATAATAATAATTAGATTAAATAATTTTATTTGCTAAATTAATAATTTTCTGTTTATTTTTATTATCTCGTTCCATTTTAATATTATTGTATCTATCTTTTGCAGTTTCAAATACTTTATTAGCAGTTGTTTCTAAATGTTTTTTCAATCTTTCTTCTACTCTTCTTTCTATTTCTTGTTCATCAACTTTTGGAATATTATCTTTAACTTTTTCATATACATTATTCTCAAATTCTTTTGCTTGTGCAGGATGCATAATTTTTCTTCGAACAACTTTGTTAGGGTCTGGCTCTTTTTTAACTGGTATTCCATTACAGTTATGACGATATCTGAAAGTGTATTTTGTTAAATATTTTTTACATTTTGGACATTCCACTTTTTCAGTTGAGTATGTTTTAGACTTTAATTCTTGCTTTGGTTCGCGTTCTTCTTCTACTTTATTATTTTCTTCATTTATAATATTATTAGTTTCTACTTCTTTACTTTCTTCATTAATAATAGGTTCTTCTTTAATGTCTTCTACTTCTTTAGGTGCTTCATTATTTTCACTGCCTACATCTACTATTTCAATATTTTTAACCATATAATTAGTATATAATAAATATTTATATTAAAATATGTTAATATAATTAGTATATAACAAATATTTATATTAAAATATTTAATATATGCTTTTCTAACCTTCAAAAAATGTTAATGAAAAAGAAGATGTTGTGCCATTCATATTTAAAACTCTACCCGACGCATCAGTAAATCTAAAATGAAGTCTATTCAATGAACGCATACTAACATCATTAGCATCATTTAAAATTAGTTCATTATCATATATGAGGTTGCCGAATGATGTTAAAACTGGTACTTTCTTTATTATTGATGAAGTACCAAAACTACATAACTGGTTTCCGTTACTTAATTCATTACAATGAATATAAATATTTTTAACAGGTAAAAATGATATAAATCCACTAACAAACGGGTCTGCTGTACTATTTACTTTTTCAGTAGTATTTCCTAAAATGTCATTAATACTATTAGTATAATCTCTATCATAATCAACACCAAAACTATAATTAGTTTGTAATTCTTTATCTGTATGGATTATAAAAAAGTAAGAAATATAATTACAACTTATAGTTATATTATTTGTTTTTAATGAATAACTACAAGTAAAAAAATTACTGTTTCCATCAGTTCCATTAGTAGCAGTATTCAATTTATTTTGTAATTCGGTTGCTAATTCACTACCTACATAACTACCTTTATCAGGTGCTACAATAAAATAATATACTGGTGCTCCTATTAATATCCCTCCTAATGTTAAATATAATCTGTTATTTAAATTTTCTTCAATTGGATAAAATGAATTAGCGATAGATACTTCGTGACAAATCATTTTAGTATTTGGTCCGCATTCTTGTTGCTCTCTTAAATTAATAACAAAATCTGATGTAGATTGACTGTCATTTAAATCACGATAAGCACTGTTGATATATATTTTACGAAATCTCATTATATTAATTAATTAGAAATTTTATAATTTAATTATATATGAAAAATAAATATAAATACAGTTTTTATGATAATAAAAACGCTACGAAGTACAAATATTATTTAAAAGAAGGAACATTAAAATCATACAATCCTCTTCATCAAGGATATAGTGAGATGTATAGAAAAATAATTAATGAAATTCAACAAGAAAAATCATTATTCAAACCTAAATATAATAATAATTTATCTGACACAGAAGGATTAAACAAAGCATATACAAATGGTAAAGGTTATTATTTAGATAATAATAAACTATATGTTGCTGGAACATTTGGTAAGTCTAATATTATATCAAATATTAATGATATTTTAAGTGATATTACAATTCCATTTGGTTTAAGTTCATTCAGTGAAAGGTATAGAGATATTAGCGATATACTTGATGAAAACCATAATATTAGTGAAGTTATTTCACATTCATTGGGTAGTAGTGCGAGTGCTAAATATTTAAAAGAACATCCTGATAGAAATATTAGATTAACTACTTACGGTGCTCCTTTTATTTCAATGTCAAACAAAAACAATGACAACTACACAAGCATACGAAATTTTGGAGATATAGTCAGTATTTTAGATAGAGGCAGTATAACATCAAATAGAGGAGGTTTTAACCCATTAACAAATCATCAACACTCATTATATGGTGATACTGGCAAGGACGTATCAAGAAGCATTGAACCTGTAAAGGAAATTTTGTAGTCTTATATATAATGCCTAATAATGATATAAAAAATACTATAAATCCTAAAAAGAAAGTCAGTTATGATGACATTAAAAAGATTGTAGAGGATGAACGCGAAGCCTTCGCGTTGCTACGCGAACCTAATTATAAGGTTGAACATAATAATATTAAAAATAAATCTAAAAAACTATTAAATAAAAAATCTAAAAAAGAAGTTATAGATTATTCACACTTTAAAATAAATTAATTTAATAATAGAATAATTAATATTTTTCTATTATTAAATATATAAGTTATGGAAACATTAGATATTGAAGATGTCCTTGTTGAAAAGAATTTAAGATTTAAATTAAAAGATGGCGGTTCTTATGTTCGGTCAAAAGAAAGTAAAAACTTTTATCCTTCATCGGTTTCTACTTATACCGCTGATACAAATTCTGTAATTAGATTTAACATTACTGGACCACCTAATCAATGGTTGTCCTTACCATCACTATTATTAGGATTTACTCTAAACAACACTGATAACGCAGAAAGTCACGAACTTCGACCAATTGACACAGCCGGTTTCTTTGATAGAGTGCGTGTGTTAATGGGTGATGTCATTGTATGTGATTTAAATTCTCTTTCTCGTGCGAGTGCTATGAAAGATGTATTAAAATCATCAGAAGAAAAAAGAATTGATGAAGCATTAGGTTTTGGAAATACTCTACTCAATCATGATGGACGGTTTTTAGTTTGTGATGCTACTGGAACTTCTACTACTCAAGCAGTAACTAGAAATGTAACCAATGGTAATTATAAAGGAATTAAAGAAGGTAAAAGTGCTAATGTCTATTTTGATTTAAATTTAAAATGTTTCAAGACTTGTGAAAACTGGATACCTTTATCTTATTGTCCAATCACGATTGAATTGTATTTAACCACTGATGTATTAAAACCAATTGTTAATAGAACAGGACTTTTTACTGATGCAAATACAAGTATCACTTGGTCAGTCACAAAACCGTTATTCAAAGGAAATGTCTATACTCTTGACGATAGCTTATATGCAGAGTATGCTAAAATATTGGAAACTGGTTCTCTTCCTATTACTTTTGAAACTGAAACCCTACAAGAACAAACAGCATCAACAACAACTGAAATATTCACAACTATTGTCCGTAATGTGTCTAAATTAAATAAACTGTTTATTTCTTTTTCAAATGCGACTCAAAAGGGTTATGTAGGCGGATACGGTGAATTATTGAAACCATATAACTTTATGTATCATCCACTGGCACATGTAACAAATGACCTAGGATATTATGACCCAGAGCACGATTTATCTGCTTCTTTGGTAATTGGTAATCAAGTTATCCCAAGCCAGGAAATCCAAGGTATTCGCGAAGCATATGCCCATCTTATGCATTGTGCTGATAAACCAATGTTAGTTAGAGCAGAAGATTACAGGTCTCACGCTTTTATGTATGGTTTTAATTTACAAAAATTAGAAAGTGCAAATTATACTGGTATGAACCTTAAAAATAATTCAAATATGGTTGTTAAAATAAAAGCGTTGGAGGGTTCAACATTATATAGCGCTCCTGGTAAAATGGCCGAGAGAATTTATATGCTCTTGGTTCATGAGTGCATTCTTGAAATCCGCTCAAATTCTGTATCATTTTATGATTAAAATAAAAAATATGATATTATTAATTTTCTAATTAATAATATAATATTATGAGCAAAAACTTAATGAATATCTTTGATATTACAGCAAATAGAATTAGGCAAGTAAAAGATGGAGCAGTCAATGATATAGAAGACCTTTACGCGAGTAAATCTGACATTCAAACAGTATTAGATAGTAAAGCAGACCAAGCAGATACTTACACAAAGGAACAGATAAACGCTAATTTTTATGATATAACTGAAACATATGACAAAACAGAAATTAATGTATTATCAAATAATATTAGTTCAAATTCTTTTTTAATAGGTAATCTGACAATAACTTCAAATACAAATTTTAATAATATTTCATTAAATACAAGTTTAATAAATAATTTAAATTCTACTATGACAACTAATTTTAATAATATTTCTTCAAATACTAATTTAATTAATACAAATTTTAATAATATTTCATTAAATACAAGTTTAATAAATAATTTGAATTCTACTATGACAACTAATTTTAATAATATTAGTTCTAATACTAATTTAATTAATACAAATTTTAATAATATTTCTTCAAATACAAATTTAATAAATAATTTAAATTCTACTGTATCAACTAATTTTAATAATATTTCATCAAATTCTCATTTAATATCTCAATTACAAACAGGTTCATTTGATAGTAATTTATATTACAATAAAATAACAACTAATAATTTATTAACAGATAAATTAAATACATCAGTATTAAATAATACATTAATTCATAATATAACAACTACTTCAATTTTCAAAATAGCAAATTTTGGAAATTATAATAATTTCTTTGAAATGTATAATAATTATTTTGATAGTTATGTTTATGGAAATTTAAGTGGAGCAACTATGTTTTTGAATCAAAGAGGTTTTGGAGATGTAGAAATTAATAATTCTTCAATTTTTCAAAATGATAAAATATTATTAAATCATAATACTACAATATTATCTAATTTACAAGTATCTGGTTTATTTTCGTGTTCATCTATTTTAGATATAGCAGGTTCTGATAGTAGATATGTTTTACAATCAGATGGATTAAGTGGATTAATAACAGGAAATACAAATACAATTAATTCAATAATCACAAATGATAGTGCACAAGATACAGTAATAAGTCAAAAATTAGACAAAGTTAATACAACATTACAGACAGTGAATTCGCCATTAATACTTAGTTTAACAGATAATACTAATCCAATATTTAGAATCCAGGACGCAGTTAGTAACCAAAGACTAGAGTTTAAAAGAGGTTGTCAGTTAGACTCTTATCAAGGTTTACAAGGGGCAACTCCTTATCGATTATGGCTAGGATGGAATACAGGAGATGTTATTATTGGAAGACCTAATAATGCTTCAAGAATCACAATTAATGGTAATGTTCATACTTCATATAATTTTGCGCAGATGCACGGGACATCATATTTCGAAGGTGCTGTTTATATGAAAGGAAATTTATTTACAAATAATGATTTTTCAACGGATATTAAAACAAAAATAGATAATATCAATACTTCAATAAATGGATTAGAACCATATTTAGAAACATATATACCAGATGCAATAGAAGGTTTTTATATGCATCATCCTAACTTTATTTCTCTTTCTGTTGGCGACATTACTATTGCCAGTAACCAATATATGATGTGTGATGGATTAGTTAATAAAACTATTTTTAGTAAACCTATTGATGTTTTAGGTAATATTTATACGAATGCTGATGTTAATTGTGATAATGTTAATATTGATACCAATGGAAAATTAACAATTGATACAAATTGTGAATTATATAGATATGTTAGTTCGTTTTCATCTTTTGATATGAGGAATAGTGATGCTAATTCTTCAATTAGGTTTATCTGTGGAGACCCTGCTGTTCAATCTAACATAGTTGGAGCAGTTAATATTTCTACTGGATGGACTTTCAACACTGATACTGTTGATGTAATGGGTAATTTATTTGCTGATGATGTTTATGTTAAAACTAATGGAGCATTAAGAAGCAATCATATAGCACCTAATGGTGGAACATTAGTAACTGTTGATACTAATATGGCAATACAAAATGCATATTTAGCAACTAATACCATTCAATCATTTGATTTAACAACGGTTTCATTTTTGAATAATATTTCAATGACTACTGGAACTGATATTAAAATGGGAACATCGGAAATATCAACTTATCATGATGGAACTAATTTATCTACAATTGATGTAATATTCAGAACATCAAACACTGCGTTTAGAGTTTCAGATGCTTCAAGTACACCTTCAGTTTTATTATCTATTGATAAGACATTTGGAACTACAGTAAATACTGAAGTTTTACAAATAATGCTCCATCGACTTTTAATGAAAATGTAACAGTTGCAGGAACGAAAAAAATGTTATGTAATTTAATTGAACCATCAACAGGAACTAATATAGATTTAACAGCAACAACAGTAACCATCAACGGAACGTTTGTGGATTCATCTGACTCAAGATTGAAATATGACATAGACAATATCAAATCTAATTGTATGAATGTTATTAAGAAATTTAAACCGAAGAAGTTTAAGAGACACGATAGAAATGATGACGGTAAAACTCATATAGGATATATAGCAGATGAAGTGTTAAAAGCAATCCCGAAAGAATTTGAAAATGTTGTTAGTCAAGATAGAGAGTATTTAGGATTGAATTATTTAGTTTTACCCGTGTTAGTTCATAAAGCAGTATTAGAATTAAATGATAAAGTAGATAAACTTGAAAAAGAAATTAAGGAATTTAAAAAAGAAAAAAATAAATAATTTAAATATATAAATATATAAATATATAAATAAATAAATAAATAAATAATTAATATATCTAGATATATATATGGACATTGACAGAAAAGTTAAAATAGAAGTATTATTTAAGAATGATAGTATGAGAGAAAAAACTTGTTATTGTGGTTGTAAAATTACTAAGTTAAATAAATATGAATTTACATTAGATAAATGTAATAATAAAGAATGTGATTTTAGTCATTCTAAATTTGATGAAAAAATTAAAGAATTAAAAAGACAAAGAAGAGAAGAGGAATTTGACAGACGAGTGGTGAAGTGTGATAAAATATGTGCTCCTTTTACACTGTTGTTTTGTTGGCCTATTCTAATTCCCTTGCATATTTATTATTGTATTGTATACCTTTGAATATTTATTATTGTATTATATTATAATCTAAATAATAATATATAATGGGTAATTCAAATAGTAATGTTGAAACTTCATCTATTGATAAAATTAATGATATTGATATAGAAAAACTAGATTTAAGTAATATTGATAAATTACAGTTGAAAGCAATTAAGCAAGTGAGTGAACGATTAGAAAAACTAGAGGCAACTAAATGTGACAAATTAATATATAAATTACCTGCTCTCAATCTCTGTTCGTATTCATTATTTTGAATTTTAAATTAATAATATTACAAAAAATATATTAATATTATTAATTTAAAAATATTTATAAAAGTCATCATTGATGACTTTAATAGTTATTTTTTTTACTTGTAATGAAATAAAATTAACCATATTATCATTATACACTAATTCAATTTCATAAAGATATTTATTAAGATAATAATAAATATCAAATAAATTATTTGATGTTATAGTACGAAAACGATCTTGATTCAAACATTTAGATGATGTAGATGTAATAATTAACCCATATTCAATTAATAAATTTAATGGTGTATATATTTTATGTAATTTATCTAACTCACTTAAATTAAAAACATATGATAATCCATTATTAATATTGATATTATCAATTTCAAAACAATCTAGGTTATTTAATTTGTAAGACTTATATACTGGTTTAAATTTATTAATATAATTTTTAATAATATTATTATTTTTTATTTTTAATAATCTAACATCGCCTAAACTATAAGATAATACTATGTCTTTAATTTCTATTGGTAAATCATAAAATATCATATAATATTAATATATATTTAATTATTTAATTATTTATTTTTAATTAGTAATTTTCAAATATTGAGAAAAATTTTTCATAAACATTTTATCTGGATTCTTTTCTAAAAGGTTAATATATAAAAAACTATGTGGTTCATCAGTGGCAGTCTCATATATTTTATAAATTAGTTTCTTGCTTTCATGTAAATTATCGCTTCTAACAATTGCTGATAATTCGTCTTGCAATATTTCTATCTCTTTAAAATTTCTAACTTTATAATAAAACAAATGACTTATATTTACCCTAATAATTGGTGGTACGGTTGATGATTTTTGAAGACTTACAAGTGTTGATATTCCACTATGACGACCTCTACAAAATAAAGAATTTAACAATTTGTTATTTCTTGTTATTGCTGGATTATCAGATACATCATCCAAAATTACCAAAATATTAAATAATTTCTTCGTTCCTTGTTTTTTCTGGTATTCAATTATTTTATTTTGAGTTTCTATAACTCTTTCTAAATCTTCAACATTGAACTCATCCCACCAACACGGTTCTTTATCATTATCTACTTTCAAACCTTCTTTAATGTATTTTTTAACAGGCAACCAAATACTATCTAAATTTACAGATGGAGACCAGATAAAAATTCTTTCAAATGCTCCTCTATAAATATCAAGTATCATTGATACAAGTAAAGTTGATTTTCCACTTCCAGATGGACCGACAATCATAGCTCTCATTGGCAATTTAGGGACGACCTCATGCTTACTTTGCTTAAAGTCATATTTGATTTCATCAATTGGTTTTACATCAGGCATAATAAAAATAATATTATAAATACTTATAAATAAAAAAAATATATAATATAATTATATCATAATGGCTATAGAATCTATTAATTTAAGTGAAGTGGCTAGTATTCGGAGGATATATAAATTTGGTGATGTCTTAGTTCCAGATACTGTACAAATATATTATGATACGATGTTATACTTTTTATCTGGAATTAAAAATTATAATATCGTAGTATCCAAGTCCGCAATTGAAAATGACAATAACCTAGATTTTAATTTTAGAAAGTTAGTAAATTTTATGAAAGATTATTCTAATATATATACAGATGAAATGATAAATAGTGTACAAGAAGTTATTAATAATAATATTCTAGATGTTGATATGCTAACTGCACTAAAACTTACTAAAGCTAAAGAAAATAATTTAAATAAATATTCTATTTAATATTAATGGACGCGAGGAACGAGCCTCGCGTGCTAACGCGACCATCATTATGTTATGAGTGGCGGTGAATAACATAATGGAACAGGTTTCCATTGCTACAATCAATAAGCATTGAAGCTAATTAGTTTGTATCTCTCTCGCGTGCAATGAAAACCCCAAGTGCTGAGCCCTCAAATATTCTATCATGCATGAAAATAATAAGATTAAATAATCTAAATAATTATTTTATCTTATTATTTATATGACTATTATCCATTGCAGTTGTGGTAAAACTTATGATGACAAATATTTATTTAAACATCTAAATTCAAAACATCATCAGAAATTTGTGGGATATAGATGGAATAAGGACGATACAATGAAAAAACTTTACAAGAAAAGAAAGACAGAAATTAAAAATAATTTATCTTATTATTTAATATGAAAAGGAGTTATTCAGATTATATTAATATAATAGATGAAATGGAGAATATAGAACAAGTACTAATAACTGATAATAGATGTAAAAAAATATGTTATTTTATTTTAGAATTAATTAAGTTTTTGATACAATATATTAAAAATATAAATGCTAATATAAATGCCAAAAAAGAAAAACAAAAAGAATAAGACAGGTTTAAGTGTTTCTTCAACAGAAGATAGCGGAGAAATTGTTAAAGAAACATCAGTATTTGAGATTGCTTGTCCTATGTGCAAAAAGATGTTAGAACTTAAAAATGAATTAGAAATAAAAAATAATAAAACATGTAAATGTTCATGTATTCCAACAA
Organism: Effrenium voratum; assembly: GCA_963377175.1. Classification (NCBI taxonomy): domain Eukaryota; class Dinophyceae; order Suessiales; family Symbiodiniaceae; genus Effrenium; species Effrenium voratum. Next base: position 415,512 of record CAUJNA010001280.1, on the reverse strand, counting down.
GTTTCAAAATAAGTAAAAATGATAAGAAAATGAGTATTGATAAAACTAAAGACAGTATCAACTTAGAAACTGATGTCCATAGTATAACTTTTAAATTTGGTAGGCAAGCAACACCAACCGATAATAATGAAAACGAAACTCAGGAAACTGTTAAACAAATCATGAAAAATTAGTATTTAAAGAGTAGATTTAACATAATTGCACTTTATAAATATAAATAAATAAATATTTAAATAAATATCTAATTATTTATATAATCATAATGCCAACTATGAATGGACAAGACCATAGAATTATAACTTTTGACGATGAAGAAATTAATGATATATTCGATGGTGATAAAAACTTTGCTAGGCAATTGAGTATAGAATATTTTTATTGGTTAGATGCTAAATTTAACAATAAATATTTTATGAAAGGTATAACTAAACCAGATAAATTTGATAAAATGTTGAAGTTTTTTGAAATTACAGGTAACGATGAAGGTTTAATACAATTGAAAAATAAAATTGGTGAAAGACTCTTAGAATATAATTTATTTACATATATAACATTAAATTATTCAGGTAAATTATATAATAAAACGTATAATTAAATAAATAATTATCTAAATAAATATATAGTAATGTCTGAAAATGAGAATTACACTATTAATGATTTAATGAAGAAGATAACATTAATTGGTAAAAATATTAAAACCTTAAATGATATGATTAAATCCATTGATGACAAAATGAAACCAGTTGAACGCAATGAAGATAAAGAAAAAATCGAAAAGATATTTCAAGCAAAATCTATAGGAAGACCATCGGGCGACTACCCGACAAAGCAAAAGAAATACTGTGATATGTTGAATACAGGAAAAATCAAGCAACCAAAGCAACAAACATTAGACTATTATAAAATTTCAAAAAATGATGATGGAGTATATGTATTATTTGAATAATTAATAATCTAAATAATTCTAATAAATGAATTTATTAGAATTATTTAGCGGAACAAAAAGCGTCGGAACCATAGCAAAGTCGCTTGGATTTAATGTAATATCATTAGACTTGAAAAATGCTGATATCAACACTGATATTTTGGAGTGGGATTACAAACAGTTTGACAGAAACCATTTTGATTTTATTTGGAGTAGTCCCCCATGCACTGAATACAGCATAGCAAAAACTAGGGGAATTAGGAATATCGAATATGCAAATAGTATTGTCTTAAAAACTATTGAGATTATCAAATATTTCAATCCTAAATATTTTATAATCGAAAATCCACAAACTGGATTATTAAAACATCAGGAGTTTATGGATGAGTTTGATTTTAAAGATGTTGATTATTGTAAATATGGATTTAATTATAGAAAGAGGACTAGGCTATGGAATAACATTACAACTTGGAAACCTAGAGAATTATGTAAAAAGGATTGTGGCAACATCAGGAATAATAAACATATTGAAACTGCAGAACGGCTTCCATCGGGAACCAAGGAAAATTGGGGAGACAATCCAACAATACATAAGCAGGAAGACCTATACAAAATACCTAGCGAATTAATTTGTGAAATCTTAGTGAGTTTGACGGATTAAAGAAACAAGACACCAGTCCCAAAAATAGGGGATTCGAGTCCCAAATGCGTGGGATTGGGGATTCGAGTCCCAAATTCGTGGGATTCGGGGATTCGGGTCCCAAGTTTGTGGGATTGGAGTCCCAACTTTCGGGGATTCGGGTCCCAAGTTTAGGGGATTGGAGTCCCAACTTTCGGGGATTCGGGTCCCAAGTTTGTGGGATTGGTCCCATCACGCCTACGCCTCAACTCATCATCAATTAAATTATTATCCCAAACTTAAATTATCACCATACTATGATTATAACATTTATACCCTTATATGTTATAATTATAATGTAAAATGACTTAAAGGAATAAATACTTAATATAATAAGAGGAAAATGCCAATGCTAGGAGTGACAGAAAAAGAGCTGGAACAGGATAGAAAGATAATATTGAGTTTCATTAAGGATAATCCCTATCCATCGTATAAACAAGTCATTGAAATAATTAAAAACGATAAAACAATGAAAGATATATATCCAGATATGTTCGCTGAGTATGGAGAACAAAATCATCAATGGATAAAAGAGATTTACGAACACATAATGAAAGAAGAACTCGTTAAACGTAATGGTAATAGTATTAATGAAAGAGGAGGAATGACAACAATGCATTGTAATTATTATACTTTGGTATCAGTGTTGCGTTATTTAATACAACAAAGAGCACCAATGAAAGATTATGACGTTAACTTAATCTGGTATAATATCAGAAACATCTTAAGCAGTTCTTGGAACAACATAGGCGACTGGAAACACTAAAAACAGGTTTAATCATACTATGATTATCACATGTAAAATATTATATGTTATAATTGTAATATATTTATCGTTTGTAAAGATTGAATTATTATATTTTCCTAATTTGCTTATCTCTTTCAAAGTGCGTTGTTTAGACTTGGTATGCTCTTTTGATTTTTTCGTGCTTTGGCTGTTTGTTTTTGTTTTGTTTGATACTCTTATGATATTTGTTGTTGGTATGTTGCTTTGTTTTTTGTTGATGTGTGTTTTTGAGTTTGGGTTCTTTGATGATTTAGAGTGTTGCTGTTTTGTTGGTATGCTTGTTTGAATTATTTAATGTTGCATGCTGTGATTAAATATTTTTGTTGCTGGTTGTGATTATTTATTTTGTTTGCTTGTTGTTCTGGATTTTGTTTTCTGTTTGTTGTGTTGCTGTTGGAAAAAAAATAGTAGAAAGAATAATTCTTTGAATTCTCCTTTTACTATTTTTCCCCCACCCCCCCACATACAGGAGGAGAAGCAATAGCGACGGCCGAAGAGGGTCCACTCCTCGTTGGGCTTCCTCGGTTTGCATAAGGCCAGGCGCACCCTGCGCGCAAAAACCTCATGCGGACAGTACCTTGAGAAGATGCCAAAATAGAATCCGGAGGTGATTGCTGGTGGACGGCGTGAGATCCGTACCAACGCTATGAGGACCACGACCCCTGTTTGGAGAGCCAAATGAATTCACTGATTCTAAGGGTTCGAAAGGTTGATTCCCGGTTCGATTCACCCATCGCACTCTTCAGATACCACCCATTTTCCTAGTTTCTCGAACATTTGAAGAGAAGGATCTCCATGGAAAATCTGTAAAATGTGCTTTCGATTTCTCGTTCTTTTTCACCTCCCCCCTCGAGAGTCCAAGTGAGCATTGTGTTTGGCTATGTTTGTCGCTGTTTGGCTTTCAAACATCCCCAACCACGGACCTCCACGGGCCTTCGGGCAATTCGTGGGGCCCCTTGAGGCCTTATAAATGAAGGGCTTCTGATTGCCGGGCGATACCCCACCGTTGCGTCCCTTGGAGGGCCAAAATAAGGGCACCCTCAAAAAGCGAGGGTGCCCCAATGAAGAAAAGGAGCATGATGCTCAGCTCTTCCTCCCCGTACTCAGCGTACCTGGGCGCTTGCCCTCATCCCAAAAACAAAGCCTGCCCCAGTTCGGTGTGCCTTTTATTGAGGGTACCCTGTAGGTTCTTCAAAAGGCTGGTTAGAATAAGGGTACCCTTTTTAGTGGGGGAACCCAACCAAAAAGGGTAAAAGGGCACTTCTGGGGGACCTGGAAGGGGAAGCAAAGAAGACACACGATTCTACCTTTCCTGCCCAAGGACCCACAACTAAAGAATACCTCTTCGGGACCTGGGCTAAACATGGACTGAAAAAGGACACCCGAGCGGTTTAAAATGTCGGCTGCAAGTGAGTTTTGGGTTCAACCATCCTAGAACAGCCTTGCTCGACTGTTTACTCGTGCCTGCTGGTAGGGAAAATAAAAAACCAGATATGCGACAAGTAAAGCTAAGTTTCCACAATGACAAGTATTCCAAAACCGTAATGCTCCATGCCCGTGCGCTTGCTGTAGTTCACCCCATGCTGGGTGGCAAGAACCCACCGCAAAACGCATTACTTCTTGATAAAACATAAGGTCAAAGATCCAACCAAACGGCAGCCAAGCTTGAATTGCTCGTTCTCAGAGCTTCCTCGGGTTAAGGGAAACCACGCGGGATCCCCCAAAATCCATTTGCTTGAGCCCAAAAACAAGACATGTTGCCAGTGATAGATTCGCTTTAGAACTGTCCTCTTTGGAAGGGGGGCTTTGTGCACCTAGATGTTAGTGGGAGGGTACCAAAAAAGAGTGCGGAGGTGATTTGCTGGAAATCCACTGGGGTTTGAGGGGCCATTTGGCAAAGCATGCCACGAGCGCTATCAATTGAACGAACAGCCGCTGGTAAATTCCAAGGCACATCGGCAAGCCCAGCTCGGCGAGGCTGGGCAGGGTCCGGCGCACCAGACGAAGCCAAGTGCCCTTTCTTTGGATCTGCCTCAAGCCGAGTCGGCTAAGCCTCGCAGCACCTCTCAGAGTCTCAGCCGAGGAGTTGGTGCCCTTCCCACGAACATTCCCACCTTGGGTCACCCTATCACACCAGCCAAAGTTTTCGGGGCTAAACGGCTAAACCCAAGAAAACCATCTGCTTGAGCACCAGCAAAAGTTTCGGGCACCCTGTATCCCACGTTGCCATGGCACCTGTGGGGAGGTACCTGGCAGATCAAATTCTGTCAGGTGCCATGTTAGTGGAAGAGGGGGTAATCCTGAGGTTGGCCCCATCCAGTTTATGAATAGCGGGGTGCTCCAAAAGTGATAAAATTCCCGACCAGGGCACACCCCGCAGGGCACAAAGATTCAAGCAGTGGACGCAGAGGCTGGAGACTTGGCCATGGGTCAAAATCCCGTACCCCCAGCGAACATCCCAATCCCCACTAAAATAGGTTCTAACATGGGTGGTGAATTCACCTACCCCAAAATGGTATCCCAAAACGGTTTTGACCACCACTCTAGGTGGTTGCAAGCAAGCTTTGTTCGCTGGGCCATGTCCAAGCCTCCTCCAGGGGTCCGAGGAGCTTAGACTCCCACTAAGTCCCTCAAGCACCACCTTCAACTGCTCGGCTGTTCGAACCTTCGTATTCGAATTGGATGGCCCAGCTTAACTTTTGAATTGAATGCGTCCCAGACCCTAAAAGATGGGATTGAGCATCATGTAATGGCTTAACTCAAGTCATATGTCCATCTACAGCCCAAAGCGCATGTGACATGGCCAAGGAATCCTCTAAGCAATGGCTCTCGAAATTCCCGAATAGGAGTTGATAGTGAAAGTGAATTGACATAACCTTCCCATTTTGCTTCGTCCCTGTACTTTCCTGGGCATTGCGCAATCCACTTTCACCATGGTGCAATGTGTTCGAACCGTAATCCCTGCCTGTTTTGTGGAAGCCAGATGTTCAAAGCAGATCGAAGCAAGCAGAGCACCCCAAGTTCAAGGACCTCAGAAGCTGGGCATGGCCCCCAATCCACCCGGATGTTCAGGAGTTAAACTGAGAGAAAAGCAAGGTGAGAACTAGCCTTCTTCGCCAATCACGCCTTCATTGCAACATAAATAGGCACCGGTGGGACTCGAACCCACAACCTCCCCCGGCATGCTGGCACGTCCCTTGCGCTGCCACTGCGCTACGCGCCCTTGACACCAAGTGAACGACATAATCTTTTTCCGCGGCCTAGCCAGGGTTTCTGTGGAAGCTGCGACCTGCTGCTGGCTTCCATTCCAACCACTAAACTCGATCACAGTAAAAATCTGTCTTTTTGAGGCCACCCTGGTTTTTGGGGTGCGAAATCCCCCCTTCAAAGATCCGAGGCGCTCTTTGCAGCACTCCCGCAAATTTCCGTCAGACCAGGCCACAAGGCCTACGTCTCGAGAGGTTCAGACGGCGCCGAGGGCACCCAAATGTTGGTTTGCCTCCTGGTCTTCTGTGAAAAACCGGCAAAAAACGGGTGCCCCTCGAAAAAGACACACTGAAATGGGCGTGGTTGTTTGTTGAGGGAACCAAAATATGTGAGGTTTGTTTGGGGGGCTAGACAAAGGGAAAGGAACTGAAGATAGACAGATAGAGAGAGAGAGAGACAAACAAACACATTACAAACAAAAAGCAATTGTGCTTTCCGCTCAATATGGGACGGTATAATAAAACATGTGCGATTGCTGTGGACGCTACAAGAATTCAATTTCCACAGCGCCACAAACCTAAATCCTTAAACCGAATGTATTTCAAGGATCTTGTGTATTCTCAAAAGGGTTGTCAATAGAATGGATTTCAATGTTCCTATTGGCTTCCGTTGAAAACCACAAGCAAGAAGGAGGAGCCCATTACATTTCGAGGGTAGGTCACTTCGGGACCAAATTCATTTCCTTCCTCATGGTTTCTACTCGCCACCATTGGCCCGCTAGCGATAGTGAGTGTATTTGTTGAGTTGAACATCGTGGGGGGTGTTGATTGAGGGCAAGCCAAGAGGAAAACCGAAAACCATTTTGGGGGTCCCAATTTTGGGACAAACCCCAAATACATGCAGAGGGCGGGGGAAGTACAAGTACTTGCTCATTGGTACGTTAGCAACCCGGCTGATTTTTTTCACAGAACCAAGAAGCAAACAAAAACAAACAATAAAAGAACAAAGACAACTAAAGCACAAAAGGGTCCTTTCTGCCTCCAAAAGGGGCCCTTTCCCGGTCCAAGTCTTGAGGGATCCCATCGAACATGGTCGGACTCCCGCGATTGCAGGGGCATTGCGTGACCTGGTTTAAGCAGTTAAACTAAGTTGGCCTCCCAACAAATAAGAATGATGCATCAACCTGACCTGCCAACAAAAACCCTTAAAGCTTTCCAACTCAACAGGTAAGCTGCGAAGCCTCTTGCCAACCCTTGCCCAAGAAAATGGTGGAGATTAGGCCTGGCATGCGCGGACTTTGTGATGTAAAGGCAAGAACCATGCAGGCCCCTTATCTTTTGCATGGGCGGTGCGGCTGTTTGTGTGAGTGTGTGCTCCAGGAGCATGACCTGGACTCCTTACTCTGTCTATCGTTCATATTTTGTCAAAACTTTTCTCCGAGCAATGATCATCGCTCATTCCTGAGAAGCAGCAGGACCAACGACGGCTGCTTCTCATCGACCCAGGGATGTTTTTGAATACTGCCGCGCCATCGTCTGTGATGCGCTTTAGGCCTCAATGGCTGAAATGGGCGCGGCCAAGTTTTGAACGCTAAGAAACGGAAAGCCGCTCTTTTTTGCTTTGCAGCTAGGTTGACCGCTGGGGACAACCGAGACCAAGGCTGCCTGATTGTGACCTCATCTAAGCTTATTTTGCTGACAACAAACATGGAGGTCCCTTAAGGGGAGCCGGCATCGCTACCGAAGTCTGATTCGGAAATTGCGCACAACACATATGTATTACATAGGTACATAGCTTCGTATAAAGAAACACAGATCAACCAGCAACCGCCAAACGTCGAAAAACAAATCGCCCGCCTTTCTGCCAAAAGCACCAATGGTTCTTGGCGTACATCGGTGGCTTTTGGCCGCTGGGCAGTAGAGGCAATCCTTGCTGCGTGGTCAGCGCCTTGGTGTTCAGCACGCCTGGAAGGGGACGCAGGTGGAATGAGACTACAGCTCAAAGACGTGTGCCGAAATGGTTGGAAACCCCAAAATGAGTGGTTTTCCTCTTCCGGCGTCCCGCTAAACTATGAATCCCAAGAGCACTCTCTTAACTTGGACGATGTACGGGTTTAGTTGGGAAGGTATGTGAAACAATTGTCCCAGTCCCTGTGCCCGCAACCTGCTTGAGGCGCCAGTGATGCGGGACCTTTGCTGACAGATTACATACTACCGCTACGCTCTTAGCATGCATGTTTAACAAAACCATTCCCTCTTAAACGTGCGTCAGTTCAGCGCCTTACCCTTGGGGAGCCTTAAGCCAAAGGGACCATGGGCGCGTCCTTTGTTGACAGTAATTCTCCATTGCGGGGTTGGTTTCGAAAGAAACCAGCAGGAAACTCCCTCCCCCCAAAATGGGGGGGGTCGATTTGTGCTCGACTGTTTTGTTTGAGAGTATCCTTTCTGGGTCGTGACTTTTTCTCGGGAAACCAACAAGAATCCCACCAAAGATTATACGGGTACCTTCCCCATTCTTTCCAGGGATCCTTCTTTTCAGGAAACCACCAAACACCCAGGAGCAGATCCGGTTTTTGAAAAGAACCATGGTTGAAAAGAATGGAAAAGGAATCAGCCCCAGAATTGTTCAACCCACTTGGGTTCCTATAGGGTAACTGGGGTTGGTTCCGAAACCATTTTTGGAATCCGGCCCCCAACGAGAATTGTTGTGTCGGCGCCTGGCTGCGTTCTCGCGGCGAGGTCCTGCAAGCTCAGCGTGGACCGCGTCAGGCGCCAGCCTCGAAGCGGGCTGAGGCGTTATGCAGCCAGCCTTTCAGCCCAAAACATGCGGATGGAGGAAATCCTGCCAGGATGTATGGATGGATGGATGGATGGATGGGTGGGTGAGTGGGTGGGTGGGTGGGTGGATGGATGGATGGATGGATGGATGGATGGATGGATGGATGGGTGGGTGGGTGGTTGGATGGATGGATGGATGGATGAATGGATGGATGGATGGATGGATGGAGGGTGGGTGGGTGGGTGGGTGGGTGGATGGATGGATGGATGGATGGATGGATGGGTGGGTGGGTGGGTGGTTGGATGGATGGATGGGTGGGTGGGTGGTTGGGTGGGTGGGTGGGTGGGTGGGTGGGTGAGTGGATGGATGGATGGATGGATGGATGGATGGATGGATGGATGGATGGATGGATGGATGGATGGATGGATGGATGGATGGATGAATGGATGGATGGATGGATGGATGGATGGGTGGGTGGGTGGGTGGGTGGGTGGGTGGATGGATGAATGGATGGGTGGGTGGGTGGGTGGGTGGGTGGGTGAGTGGCTGGATGGATGGATGGATGGATGGATGGATGGATGGATGGATGGATGGATGGATGGATGGATGGATGGGTGGGTGGGTGGGTGGGTGGGTGGGTGGAGGGACGAACGGACGGACGGACGGACGGGCGGGGGGGTGGGTGGGTGGGTGGGTGGGTGGGTGGGTGGGTGGGTGGGTGGGTGGGTGGATGGATGGATGGGTGGGTGGGTGGGTGGGTGGATGGATGGATGGATGGATGGATGCATGAAACCCCATAACTATTAAGATAAACCACCTATCAACTGCTTTCAGCCCACGTCCGGGTGGCTCGTCTTTGTTGAGTTGGTACCAACCTATTTGGTGGTTTGAAAGGGAACAGGTCCTTAAAGGCCTGTTTGATAGTAGAACTATTGAAATCTAAGAAGTTCAAAAAGCCAACACACAGGGCACCCGAAGCGTAGCCATGCAATTGGCATGGAACTCAACTAACCTTCTTTGTGTTTCCAGCACGCGGGGTGCCCCCAACCCGATTCGATGGCCATCCAGCCCCAATCACAAAGGTCTCTTTCCCGCCAAATTTTGATGCTCCAAGCGAGAAGTCGTGGAAGAACAAGGAAGGCCGCAAATTCCTTCAGCATGGGGAAAAGTGAAAGTCGGCAAACTGGATACTCCGCGTCACGCGGGATTCTCTTTTGAATCTCCACAAACAGTGTCCGACTCGGTTTGACACCGACTCAAAAAGGGCAGATCATGGGCGGGCACGCCTCTCGCGAATTTGGTGAGAGGAGACTGTTCAAGATGCAAGTTCCATTTAGCTCTTCAAGGAACCCCGCATCGCGGAAAGGGGGAGGAAGTTTGCATTCCCGACCAGAGTCGAATTCCTGGCCATCAGGAACGTGTCCACCAGCGAGTCAGCGCGCGCGGAACCGCAAAAGTGTGCGGACAGAATGGCTTCAAGAATGGCCGCCGTGCTTGAACCCCCTTGGCAGCTTGAACTCATTCACCCTTTGGTCGCTCGGCTCTGACGAGCCAGCTCCGCACTTGTCCACCCAGGTTCCTGCCGTCCACCTGCCAAAGTCAGTGGAGTCGCCAGAAATGCGACAGTGTGGTTCGATATCGATATCAGGCCACCCTTGCGGCTCCTTCGCCTCCGCGTGAGCGCAGACTGGGCCGTGTGCTCCTTGTGCCAGTGGCGAGGACCTCTCTCTGGCCGGCCCACTTCACTTATGCTCGGGTCTTTGTCAAAGTCTTCTTCACCGCCTCCAGGACAGAGTTTCGGTCCTCGCGCTGCTCTGAGGTGCCTCCAGGTCTTTTTCACCCGCCTCCAGCTCCAAGGAGCTCCGAGGCGACCGGGACTCCCGCTCGCCACACAGCTCCTCCAAGACGAGCTCCAGCGCTTGGCCGTCCTCAGCCACCTCCAGGCATGTCACACAGCTCCAGGCTGTTCTTTGCCACGCTTGCCAGGCATGGCGAATGCAGCGCCATGTTAAACAGGGCTGGACCTTAAACAGGGCTGGACCTAGCCGAACAAGGCTTGAGCCAGCCTCAAACAAGCCACCCCACCATGGCAACACAAGAGCCTCTAGTCCACTTTAGGAAACGGCCCCCAGAGCTAGAAAGAAGGCAGAAATGGGTGGTCAAAATAGCCCCCCCCCCTCCCCCAAACAAAAAAAGTTTTCAACCCAGCCACAAAAGGCCTTCCAAAACAGGTGTTGGTGGGATAGTCAAAAATTCCCATGGTTGTGGGGGAAGTCAAAAGGTCATTTCAGGTCGAATCGCGTTGGGCAAGTGAGCTACATGGCAGTGGCTCAAAAATGGGGCCCAAAATGGTTCCTGAGTACATGGAAACGAAGATTTCAAAAACTGGGCAACCCTTGCTCTTTACTCAGCTGCCCAAAGGATCCAGAAACAGCAGGTTGACGTTTTGGTGCCTTGACTAAGCATGAGGTGGCGAGACAAACACGCATCTTCCCTTCGCATCGATCTGATCTGGATGCCAGCCCTCCAGGGATCTTTCGGTGCCACTCAAAAGCGATTGTGCTTCTCAAAATGATTGACTCCTTGAGGTAGTTGGGCGGTTTTAAAGCCACCCTCAAAGCGGTACCCTCAAAGAAAACCACACCCATATGAGACCACCCATGTGTCATAATTAGGATTCAACCCCCCTTCCCGCGACCCACTAGCGGGATCCAGCTCCCCCGCAATGGGATTGTATAGCACACTCACAGGGAAATGAGCGAAGTATGAAACCAAATGAGGTTGTTCCCAGATAACATGAATGGTCACGCATGTGCAATCTCTCATACCCGTGGGTTGACTTTGAATTAACCCCCCCTCCCAAACACAGCAGAATTCAATGTAACCACCTGTGGGTTGATTGGGAAGACATACCATTGCCTCTACCAACGACACCTCGCCTCCAAACAGAGGGCAACCGACACCCCCTAGATAAAAATGAGTGTCAACTCACATCTTCATCCTGGCAATGGGCGCCCCTGCAAACGCGCGAAGCCTGCCTACACAGATGTGTAGCGAAAATTCAAACAGAGGATCTCACAACCAGCTCTGGATACGATCTGAATTACCATCATCCAACTGGGAAAAACTCGAATCCCCATGAGCTCCGGGACCGGGACGCCCATGAAATCCTCCGTTCCAAGTCCCCAGCCTACAAAGAGGCGCAGAGAGGTGTGCGCCACTGAGTCTTTCTGCACCTCGAAGGTTCCGGCAATGGCTCAGCCCCGACATCCATCCCTTGCGGGTGGTTTCCCTAGGCTGTATAAATCTTGCTGGTTCGATAGGCAGGGAATGAGACATGGAATGACCCCCATTGACCCATCAAACTGGTGGTTTCCTTAAGGGAATCCCTAGACTTATGACCCTCAGAGATAGGCAATCACTGAAAATCAGCAAAAAGATAAAAAAAAATACAGACGCGGAAACAAACAAAAAACAAAACAAAAAAACAAAAAAAGAACAAATAAAAAACAAAAAACTGCAGCCAGAAACACTTCAGGGGCAGACCAGGTATCCAAAATGTGCAAAAACACGGGGAAAAAAGAAAGAAAGAAAGAACAAACAAAAAACAAATAAAAAACAAAATGCAGCCCGGGACACTTCAGGGGCAGACCAAGCATGCAAAATGTGTAAAAACACGAGGAAAAAAAACAAAAAAAGAACAAACAAATAAACAACAAAATGCAGCCCGGGACACTTCAGGGGCAGACCAGGCATCCAAAATGTGCAAAAACACAAGGAAAAAAACAAAAAAAGAACAAAAAAAGAACAAAAAAAGAACAAATAAACAACACAATGCAGCCCGGGACACTTCAGGGGCAGACCAGGCATCCAAAATGTGCAAAAACACGAGGAAAAAAACAAAAAAAGAACCAACAAAAAACAAATAGAAAACAAAATGCAGCCCGGGACACTTCAGGGGCAGACCAAGCATGCAAAATGTGTAAAAACACGAGGAAAAAAAACAAAAAAAGAACAAACAAATAAACAACAAAATGCAGCCCGGGACACTTCAGGGGCAGACCAGGCATCCAAAATGTGCAAAAACACAAGGAAAAAAACAAAAAAAGAACAAAAAAAGAACAAAAAAAGAACAAATAAACAACACAATGCAGCCCGGGACACTTCAGGGGCAGACCAGGCATCCAAAATGTGCAAAAACACGAGGAAAAAAACAAAAAAAGAACAACAAAAGAACAAATCAACAACACAATGCAGCCCGGGTCACTTCAGGGGCAGACCAGGCATCCAAAATGTGCAAAAACACGAGGAAAAAAACAAAAAAAGAACAAACAAAATAACAAAAAAGAAAAAATAAGCAACAAAATGCAGCCCGGGACACTTCAGGGGCAGACCAAGCATGCAAAATGTGTAAAAACACGAGGAAAAAAACAAAAAAAGAACAAAAAAAAAACAAAAAAAGAACAAATAAACAACACAATGCAGCCCGGGACACTTCAGGGGCAGACCAGGCATCCAAAATGTGCAAAAACACGAGGAAAAAAACAAAAAAAGAACCAACAAAAAACAAATAAACAACAACATGCAGCCGGACACTTCAGGGGCAGACCAAGCATGCAAAATGTGTAAAAACACGAGGAAAAAAAAAAAGAACAAAAAAAGAACAAATAAACAACAAAATGCCGCCCGGGACACTTCAGGGGCAGACCAGGCATCCCTGTTTCCCTCTTTCTGTGCATGCGTGTTGTTTGTTTTCTGTTTTTTGTCTGTTTGTTTTCTGTTTTTTTTCTGTTTTTTTCCCCGGGGTGTTTTTTTGTTTTGTTTTGTTGTTCAGTGTGTATTTTTGGTTTGTATTGTTTTTGTTTTTTGTTTGTTTTTTGTTTCTTTTTTGTACTTCCCAGTTATTGCCTCAGTGAAAGTCTTAACCCTAGACTCATTCCCAACACCCGGACTCAGACATTCCCTACTGAGCTCCAGCAAGCTATTAATACTTTAAATCGCACCAGCGAAATCAGAAACAAAACCAACACACGTTTTTTCGTGTCTTTTTTTCTTCTTTCTTTCTCGGACATGCTGATCTCTGGGATGTCAGCTGAAGTTTGCGCTGAATGCAAAATTGGCCTCGACGTGCTTGCCTGAATGGACAATTTAGTCACTTTTTGCACCCGAGCTCGTAGCAATCTGGGAACGCTTTGTAGCAACCGGAGAAGAATGCAGACCCCATGACCTCGAACCCGAGAGGTGGCGGCCCGGGCCCGGGCCCTTGGGAGGTGCATCTGTACATTGGGACTCCACTCACCCAACAGCCCGAGAGAGGTCTTCCCTTTGAAAGGCGCACGCTGCACCCCCGGAGAGCGGAATTCGTCAGGCAAGAAAATTTGAGCCCCTGATTCCTGTGGGTAAAGTTAAAGGAGGAGAAACCACCCCTGACCTCCAAACCATCAGGCTTCAAACCCCCAGAGGGAAGCTAACTTCGGAAGGCCTCGTGCAGGATATTCTGGTAGAAGACCAGCAGATGCCCCGGAGGCACTTCCTGGGCCAGAGACTTGGCTGTGGCTCAAAAACATGTACAACAATGGCACCTGGCTAAATGGAAACTAAAACTAAAACCTGCGTAACCCCAGGTCTGTAATTTTGAGCCACACCCACTTGGTTTTGTGGTTTGGACCCTAAAAAGTGCCTTCTCTCTGGTTTGAAAAGGAAGGCTTCATTTCAAACCAAACCACCAATCCAAAGCACCCCCGCGGTATTTGCTATCACCTAGGCAAGGACACCTTCGGGTGATGTTACCCAAGCGACTTCACCGCGGGTGCACTTTCACGTGACATCCAAGCCTCTTTGGTGCCTAGAAGGAAAACGCGACCCGCCCCCAAATGGGGCTTGCGGCTTCCGAGTACAGCTGGTTTCAAGAAACCAAGAATCCCAACGAGTTTCCATGGCACCGGGGCCCGAAAACGATGACACCGGAGTTGACTCGCAGTTCAACTCCACAGCTAGGCCAACGGCCACCCGAAAATTGGGGGTCGGGCACTCCAAACAAATAACCCCTTATGGTTGATTGAAAGCTAGAGTCCTTTGCGGCATCCTCCTTGTTTGACGGGGTTGGCTTACACCTATACAAATTCCACACATAATTGCATGCTTTCAACAAGGTAGTCTTAATGATAACCCGGGATGTCGCTTCTTCTTTGAGGGCACCCATCGTTTTATAAAGCACACGGACAACAAAGGGAAACCGAGCCCGATTTTCCCACATTTCGAGACCACGTGCCATGAGGCCCACCTTGTGTTGAGAAACGCCAATCCGCAAGCTGTTCACCCATCTGTTCTGTCAGTCACCCAGATTTCAGGGTTCTCATTGCCAATTTGTCCCAAAAAGAATCCCGAGAAATAAGGGTTGGAGGGTTCAGCTAGGGCTGAGCACCCACTTGTTCTGCGCATGTCACTCCTTTCGCTGGCTAATCTAAAACTGTCGAGTTCTTTGCAGGAACGATCATCGGATCATGCACGGCGCATTGAATCATTCAGAGTATGCCCAAAGAAGAGCTTACTCTCTTTGGGCGCTATGGGAAAAGGACAAACCGTTTTTACTCGCTGCAAGCTCAAGGAGAAAAAAACGCTGCAGGGAAAAGAAACAAGCGGATGCCACGAATCGAATGGACAGCTGTCCATTGGCACCTCCTGGGTTGGTTCGATGCGGCTCAGGGGAACAAATCCTCGCATTTTGAGACCTGTTTTCGTTTAGGGGCTGAAATGCGTGCTTGCAAACGACACCATAGAGTGGTTTCGGGCGCTTTTGTTTTTGGGAGTTTGGGAATTGCAGGAGTGCTTGTCCTCTGAGACAAAGCGAGCGATGTTGGCTTTGACCCGAGATGCCACTCTGCGCATACAGCGGCTAGTCTGCTCGCGGCAGAAGCCTCCGTCGGGAACAAATCAAAAGCAGCGGCTTTTGCATATCTGTTTGCTTTCCAGTGGCCAAGTCCAAGTCTAAGGGCTCCTCATTGAAGCCTGAGACCTATACGGAGAAAAACCCGGGGGGTTCTCTCAGATTGCGAAAATAATATCAGCAGAATGGCGGGCGTCCAAAATGGTCTCGCAACACACGGTCGAAGTCTTTCAGGAGACCACTCGCTGATCCATCCATCATCTGAATAGATCTGAGCGCCTCGACTGGTTCTAAGCCGAGTGCAGTGGTGTTGTCCGGACCTGTCACCTAGGTCCTCCAGTAGAGAGGGTAGAATAAGGATACCCCTTTTTCTGTAGTCTACTTTAGTGGGGGCACCCCACCCAAAAAAGGGTAAAAGGGCACAACTGGGGGACCTACTCACATGTCTCGACTAAACTGACGAAACCAAATGGAACCAATCTCCATGATTGACCAATCGGCTTTGGCGCTTTCTCCATTGCCTCCATTTGCTCAAGTCCCCTGGAGAAACAAAAAAACAGTAGTGATAGATTCCCTTTAAAACTAACGGGGGAAATAACAAAATATTCTTATTAAAATGGAAGATTGGGGTCCTGCGATCTGCGATGAAACATGATGAGTATCGGGGGCTGGCTCAGGGAGTGCCCAAGCTTCAACGAGGTGAACGCAGCGGTGTGCGCGTTGTTGTCTGGTTTTACGGTTACGGGTTACGGCACCCGTAAAAACAACATGACTTCAAGAGGGCTGGTAGTGGGTTGAATAAAAAGGTGAGATTCTCAAACTACCCTGAATGGTGAGCCTGGAACCCCACGGCGAATGATGCATGTCGCGACTGCCAACTCAAAATCCACACACTCAAACGAACCCACAAATATCCCGAGTTGAGCACCGAGAAGTCAACTTTCTGGGGACCGGCGAAAAAACATTCTCGGCTTTGCTTTGGGTCTCTTTCAACCAAGGCGAAAAGCGAACGCTGAAAAAGAGCGCAATGGAACTAACATGGGCCTGGTATACCGGACCGCTGAAGGGCAGAACTTGCGCATGCCAAGAAAAAAACGACCTCACCATGCAAATAGCTCGGAGTTGCCATCGAGCAAAAAAACACTTTGGGTCATGGGTTCCGAAAACAGCGCGGAAACCCCCCAACTTTGGTTTCCCCATCCAAAAGGAGTCTCCCTGGTTGACGTTGGAAGGCGAGCAACAATTTAATTTTAGCAGTTAACTGGGAATTTCCCACTAAACTACAATAAGCAAACATGTAAAATGTTTCCCAACAACAACCATGTCTCCTGTTGGAGGAACCATGCAACTGTTGTGTCCATTTCGATCCACCGGCGGCCTTGGCCAGGGAGCTGGTCGGCGTCTTCGTGGCTGCCAGGCACGCAGTGGAAAAATTGGCTCCGCGAGTCCTGCCGCAAAAAGGCGGCACCCCCACCACCCCGAGCTCGACATAGGTCAAAACTGATGCCCCAAAAAACAGGTTTGTGTTTTTTTCTTTGTTTTCCTGTTTTCTTGGGGGAGGTTTGACATGGCACGAACTGGACCTGCGGCGTCCCCTATAAAAATAACCCCGGGCCAAACCAGGGTCTGGTGACCAATAAAGCGTGTGCCAAGATGATGGACCCGCGAATCTGCTCTCTAGGACTGCTGAATCCACAAAATCCCAGTGAAACCACCAACCCAGGGGACAGCTTTTTGGTCACTCAGTGCCTTTCAACAGCCCAGGATCATTGCAAAGGTCGGGCACGGTTGCCCTAGTTCTTACCGAAGAAAGGTGGGTTGCCCTTCTCGTCCAGAATGAGAAAAAGAGACTACCAGCACACTTGTCAGTGGCCCAAGTCCGCGATTTTGACAATAATCCCAAAAAACAGTGGAAAGCAAGAAGATCCCCGAGCAACCGACCTACCATCAGCGCGTGTCAGCCCCGGTCCAGGTTGAGCCACCCCCCGAAGATCTCATCTTCCGGCAGCTTGAAGCGAGCCAGATCGCCTTAAGTTGCAACACTGCAGGAAGGAACAGGAAACATCCTCCACGAAACAAGAGGACAACAAAAGTTCTCTCCAAAAGTACATGTGGTTGAACATCCTCAGGTGTTTCTGGCCCGCTTTTGCAAGGCAAGGCAACAAGCAAAAGGGGATATCGGTGCAAGCGTAAGCATATGTGTATGCTAAGTGTACGTGTAAGTTCGTTTGTGATTGTGTGTGTGTGTGTGTGTGTGTGTGTGTGTGTGTGTGTGTGTGTGTGTGTGTGTGTGTGTGTGTGTGTGTGTGTGTGTGTGTGTGTGTGTGTGTGTGTGTGTGTGTGTGTGTGTGTGTGTGTGTGTGTGTGTGTGTGTGTGTGTGTGTGTGTGTGTGTGTGTGTGTGTGTGTGTGTGTGTGTGTGTGTGTGTGTGTGTGTGTGTGTGTGTGTGTGTGTGTGTGTGTGTGTGTGTGTGTGTGTGTGTGTGTGTGTGTGTGTGTGTGTGTGTGTGTGTGTGTGTGTGTGTGTGTGTGTGTGTGTGTGTGTGTGTGTGTGTGTGTGTGTGTGTGTGTGTGTGTGTGTGTGTGTGTGTGTGTGTGTGTGTGTGTGTGTGTGTGTGTGTGTGTGTGTGTGTGTGTGTGTGTGTGTGTGTGTGTGTGTGTGTGTGTGTGTGTGTGTGTGTGTGTGTGTGTGTGTGTGTGTGTGTGTGTGTGTGTGTGTGTGTGTGTGTGGTGTGTGGTGTGTGTGTGTGTGTGTGTGAGTGTGTTGTGAGTGTGAGTGTGAGTGTGAGTGTGAGTGTGAGTGTGAGTGTGAGTGTGAGTGTGAGTGTGAGTGTGAGTGTGAGTGTGAGTGTGACTGTGACTGTGACTGTGACTGTGACTGTGACTGTGACTGTGACTGTGACTGTGACTGTGACTGTGACTGTGACTGTGTGTGTGTGTCTGTGTGTGTGTGTCTGTGTGTGTGTGTGTCTGTGTGTGTGTGTGTCTGTGTGTGTGTGTGTCTGTGTGTGTGTGTGTGGGTGGGTGCGTGTATGCGAGCGAGCGCTCGCGCAGGCGCGAAGGAAAAACACAAACACGGGGGACATGGTTGCTTTCGGCAGGAAAGCACCAACAAACAAGGGGGGCGCTGTGTGTGTGTGTGTAATTGGTCAATTTTGACTGAAAGCACCAACAAAGCAACTGCCCCAAGCATCATTCAGCCCTCCAATGAAGGGGGTCAGGACCTCCGTTGGAAGGTGTTGGACGTCAAAAACAAGGTTGTGAAGGAAGCCGAAAAGGAACGCCGACGCCATCTTGGGGGTCCTTCAAAAGAACACAGCCGTGCCGATAAGTAGAACAGCTTTTTGCCACTGAGCTGCGGTGGGCGGTCTCCCCGGACATCTTATCGCCTGGCTGTGCGAATGGTGACGTATGGGACTGGGCCGAAGGGAGCCATGGCCACATGTGGTAACAGAGTTCCAACAAGTTGGGTATGGGTCAAAATCAAGCAATTAGGGGACCACAGGTTGTAGTTGTCCATTTACCAGGGCTCCATTTTGGGGAAAACCTATTTTTGACGCACACCCAGTTGGCACAGGGGATGAAAGCAAGATGGGAGTGCGGAATGTGGGGCGGCGCTGGGGACCCCAGCTTGGAAGCTTGGAAGGTTCAGGGTTCCAGTAGAACATACCGCTTGTCCATGACACCAAAGGTGTTCGGGTTGTACTGAATCAGCTCAAAGCGACCTTTTCCATGACTAAAAAAAAAAAAAACGTTCACTCGCATCAAATGGGCCCTCAAAAAGGGCATCCATACAGTGGATGGACGAAATCCTGCACGACCCAAGAAACCCTGGAATGATGATTCTCATGTAAATAACCGCAAACAATGGCTTCTCATGGTTTCAAACTGGTGCAGGATTACGTCCATCCACAGTAGCACCTTTCCCCCTTCAACGAGGCTCCGTTCTGATGCTTAGGGCACATTGGCTTCAGCTCCCCAAATCAGCGTTTCGCTCAGCGGATATAGCTCACTCAATTCAAACTGTGCCGCTTATGTCAGGAATAGAGGACAGGCAGGGACTGATGCTGCAGCATATGCGGACGCCAAAGATCCCCGCACACGCCATGCGCATCTGCCGCACAAAGCTTGCACCTCACGGCTCACAAGCCACTTAGCTTGGTTGCGGTTGGGTGGAAGGGGAGCAAAAAGTGAGACAAGTTTTAGCAGATCAGTGGATTTGGGTATTCAACCATTAAACCAGAATAAGCAAAAATGGTCAAAATGTTTCCCAACGACAACCATGACAAGATGCATTACTTTCCGCTTCAGACATCTGCTGCAGAATCTCATGAAGCCTAATCAACTTCCCTCACAGTAGAAGTGTTTGTACGGAGTCCGAGAAAACAGGGGCATTTTTTTTTGCGGCAGTAGATTTTAAGTGGAACCCCATCCAAAACCAGTGGATTCCAGCTACCCAGGTACCCAGCTATTGTTCTTTTATACTTTGGGGGCTATAACCCCTTTTATGGGATTGTGTTATGGCTCAGGTCAATGGCTCCGGGTTTTGATGGCTCGATCTCCCACATCACGCCCAACTCTCCGCCTGGCCGGCGCAGGCAGAGGCGATCCCACAGCAGCTCCAGCCTCCGGGGGGCTCTCGGCCCCAACTTCGAAGGGACCGTCGCCAGGAAGTCGCGGAAGAGGCGGAGACCCGGGCGCATGCACAGCAGCCTCGGGTCGGTCGCAGGGAGGTGATGCCGCATGACACTGTAATACCCTGACGCAAACATTGAAACCGCCCACAAACATCATTTGAAGAAGAACACAAGTCCATACTGTGCGTGTGTCGGTTACTAAGTTGTTGGTTGCATAATTTGGCCGCATGTCCCGTGGCACTTGCAAAGGATTTTGGATCTTATCCGGTCTTTCTTCTACAACGAACTTATGGTGCGGCTGTAGCATGCTTGCGTCAAGACGGGAAAAAACCCAGAGCAGCTGTTGGATGCACATGCCGCGCGCCCCTGTGGATGGACGAAATGAATTCCGCGCCACCCAAGAACCATGAAGTTGAAACCAGTTGGTATGTCTATGGGAATCATCCCAGGGTTTCTTAGGTGGTGCAGGATTTGGTCCATCCACCGTTCAGGAGGGGGGAGGGTCCTCCAATCCAATGAAACTACAAAGGGATTTCAGCTCACCCAGTTCCATGTTTAGGGGATGGGGGTTGGGATGCACCAAACTTGGTGAAGAAAAGGAGGCCTGGAAAATCAGCTTTTCAAAGTTGGTCCGGTTTCAAGTTTCAAGAAATCATTAACAGCTCGAGATAGGGGTTGATTCCCCACTCTCTCACTTTGTTCAGCCATTGTTCTCGTCAAAACTAAGGTGTTGCCATTGAGTTGTTGGCGACGCTTGGCAAAAAGCAACACATCTTTGGGGATAAAGACATATAGCCCACTGGAGTCACAAACTACATGGTGTGTCCGTTTACATGCAAAGCAACACGGCCCCGTACAAATAGTAACTAAGAGTCTTCCACTTGGCCTTTCCTTCTGTAGCTCACTCTGAACTGGGGCCATGTTGCATCCCCTCCCCCCAAGACGTAGTTCTCCTGCCCGGCATGGCCCGATTTCTGAGGAGCAGCCGGCAGCGCCGCACTGCGGGGTGATGGAAAGAAGATGGGTTGCCTCAGTCACCATCGAGTCATGTCCTCCCAAACGCCCCGAAAATAGGGGCTAACCGTTTATGCTTTTGAGACCTTGACCCACCAACATGGGACACCAAGCTTAAATAGTTAACACGGCGGCGTTTGCCCCGTTTCTGCTTGGGACCCCCTAACCTAGTACCAGCGAAGATTGTGCCTGAGCAGGGCTGAAACACCGACATAGCCTCGGTCAACTTCCGTCTGCTTGGTGAGGCCCCCATCGTTTGCTGTTAGTTTGGTTTGCAGGAGTACTGTCTGTCCATGCAATTGCAGGGGAGACTGAAAACAACATACGCTGAATTCAATCTGTTTCATGCTACCGTTGACCCCGCCTATGCCATGATCCAAAACCTGAGCCAACTGAATCATGCCAATCCGAAGAAGTGTGCCTTTCAACTTGGTCAAAGCTCAACCCTAAACCTAGAATCATGGGGGTGTCTGCAAAAAGCGGCCCCTCAGAAGTTGTGGTTTGCCTTTTGGTTTCCCTTTGAAACCAACCAAAAGAGGGTCCTGAAGTCAATTTTCTGCGTACATCCAGATATCCAAGGTGGAAACATGTCCAAGGCCTTGGAATCACTTTCTGCCATAGGAGTCTCCCTTTACATTGACAAATGATAGTCCTGCGCATGGCAAGCTTTGGTATCACAGAAGGTGATTCTCCCCTTCTCCCCAAAAAAGGACAGGAAGTCTCCCCTCAAACTGTTGGCCCAGACAAAAATCGACTCCGAAGACGCGGCTCAAACTCTGGGAGCTCCGAGAACCAAACAGGGGAGCATGCATTTGGGTGTCCTGTTTTTTTTTGGTTGCAGAGGGCGCTCCGACAGACCGGCAAAAACGTTCTCCGAGACAGAAAACGGTCGAGGAGTTGCTCAGTTGCTCCCAGCAAAAGTTGGCCAAGGTATGGAATGCGGGCATGAGTCGATCTTCGTGCGGGTTCCTCCTTTGGGGATCAAAAAAGAGTTCATTCAGAACCAGCACCTGTTTAAACAACAACTTGAGAATCCACAGCGTCGTGGATCAAAATGCACGTTTCCCAGTGGCCCATGGGTCAATTCCAGCCCCCAAAAGAACCCTTGACCATAGTAGGCGTAAAAAATCGCCGTCGGAAACATGGTCGAAAATGGAGCTCCAATTTTGGATTCCGAGTGGTGAAAACCCAGCCAGTTCTGAAGATCTACCCACCGACTAACATGGAAGTGCAAAACTTTCCAAGAGGAAAGTCGTTTCTTCGTTTCTTTCTACGGGTGTCTGTGCACTTCCATCTTATAGCTGGTGGGAGGGTACCACTCGGCTCGCTCCCCCGACCTCCCAGCATTTTCTTTCGCGAAGCCGCCCAGCGCTCCGAAGCTGCCCAGCACCAGCTTCTCGGCGCCTCGACCGGGAAATTTTCTGTTGGGATGGTGTGTAGAAGGGGAAAAAGCACTGGCCGGTGCTCTGCGGGGAATGAGAAATGCTGAGAGAACCTGGAGCTACCCTCAAAGGAAACCAGGGGAGGATGAGACATGGAATGAACCGTTGGATTCCCGACGAATGGAATCCATAGGATGGTCAGTTTGTAGGGGTCATTCCATTTCTCATTCCCTGAGCACCAGCAAGAAAAGAGAAAACCGAAAGAAATGATAAACACCGAACCTTTAAGACAGACCCATTTGGCGATGTGCTTTCCGATTTTGAGACAGACCCACATGGGGTTGTCTCACAGGGAAAGCAGCACAATGTAAAACAAAACGGTTTCCCGTGGATTCCCCTTTCAAAAAGGGGAAGGGTGCCCTCAAAGAAAGACACACCCACTAAAAATGGCTGCTTTGGGACCCCTTCTGGAAACGGATCGTTGAGAAAGTGTCCAACCTACTGTTCAGCGACCCAAAACCTCAATTCCAACCCCTGTGGTCTCCCCAAGATTTCCTTGGGCTTCTGGTTGCTTGGGAAAAGCCCGCCCGAACCAAAGGGGCCCATGTTTCCCCAAAAAAAACATGCGACGAGTCAAACGCCGAGTCAAGCGCCGCCTGGTTTTCTTGCTCTTTCCCCGCAAAATTCCCCTCCGCCCAAAAAAAAGAAGACGGAGCAAGGTACCATAAGAGTTCAACTCAAAGCTTGGTCATTGCTCAACTCTCAAGGATTTGAGTCTTTTCTACCAATCACTTTAGTGGGCTAAGAGCCCTCAAACTGTTGGCCCAGACAAACATCGACTCCGAAGACATCGGCGGCTCAAACTCTGGGAGCTCCGAGAACCAAGCAAAAAACGCATGCATTTGGGTGTCTTGTTTTCTTTTTTGGTTGCTTTTTTGTTTGGAAGGTACCCTTTTATGGCGGCCAAAAACGAACACAAGGAATCCACCCCTCAGTCAGGAGGCTACCCCTATTTTGAGACGCACCCTGAGGGGAACAAAAGGAACCTGCCCCAGTTTGGATGGTTCCCAAATTCCTCTAAGGCACACCCATATGAGACTTTCATCCAACCGAAGCCCCATCCGAGCATAGGTGGCCTTTTGGAAAAATGGATGGGTTTCCCTGGTAAATGGAAGAACCCCCGCCTAAACCGGTGGAACCCATCTATTTCTAATCAAAGTGACCTACAAAGGACACCTATGCATCAACCAGTGCCATCTGTTTTCAATCAAACTTTCACCCAACCGAAGCCCCATCCGGGCTGCCTGGCAGAAACTCGGGGAACTCCTGGAGGGCCTGCAGCAGCTCCCGTCTCAGCGCCTTGCGGCTCACCCGACTCTCCTTTGCGTCCGAAGCTCCGAAGCTCCGAGGGTGTGACCTGCTCAGAAAATGTCCACATAACGTGTTTGTTTCCCGTATCCAAGGGTCCAAAATGCATCAAGGGTCCAAATATCAATAACTGCAAGCAGACCTTATGATGATGGCAGGGATCTAGGGCTTGTCTTTATGTTGATGGAATTGGCCTTCCTCTGCGCCCTTTCAAAGACTCAAAGGGCTGGGTTTCTGCAGGAGACCAGCTTATTTCGGGTGCTTTTCTAGGGGTTGTCTCCCCATTATTTTCAACCATCCTTCTTTTCGAAAACCGGATCCGTTCTCCTGGAGGTTCTGGAGGCTCTCTAAGAAGGATCCTGGAAAGAATGGGGGAGGTACCCCTTTAGAAGGGAATGACTTTCCGAGTCCGGGTTTGGGGAATGAACCGGTTTTGGGAATTCCGGTAAAGGAAACCATAGGTGATGGTCTATATCCGGGTCAGTGCCTCATTCCCTGCTGAGAACCAGCAAAATACAAAGCAAAGCTGTTGGTGGGCACACCTGTTGCTGGTTGAGTCGTAGCCGAAACCCACTCAAGAATGAACAACAGGCGGCTGGTCCGGGCAGAGGAAACCGAAGACCAGAATACACAAACTCATGAAAAGCCAACCGAGAGTATGTTGATTTGCCTCGGAACTGGGAAACGACGGACGAACTCAAAGCACACTCCCGACAAGAACCCAAGGTAAACGAATACAGACAGCGAAAACCAAAGACTCTAAAGAGACCAGGAAACCAAACTGAAAGCAACACACAAACGCAAACTGAAGCAAATCAAAAAGCAAACCAAAGACCTG
Organism: Effrenium voratum; assembly: GCA_963377175.1. Taxonomy (NCBI): domain Eukaryota; class Dinophyceae; order Suessiales; family Symbiodiniaceae; genus Effrenium; species Effrenium voratum. The sequence goes on along the minus strand of CAUJNA010001280.1, from coordinate 391,012 downwards.
CCAAAAGAAATCTGACAGGAACCCGCAAAGGAAACCACAAAGGGAAACCAGCAAGGAAACCAACCGGCCACTTTGCTTGGGAGTAGGGTCCTCCGCATCAGGGAAGATGGGGACCGTCCGCACGCCTTCCGTACGTAGGCACCTGTGCGTCGAGCCTGTGGTACCCAACAATAAAACTCGGCAGATGAATAGGAAGGGCTTAAGGACTTTCTACCCTCCCACAGACATGGCACCTACATAGGTGGCCTTTTGGAGAAATTGATGGCCCTGGTAAATGGAAAAAAACAACAACATCTCAACCAGGGCCCTCTATTGTTTCCTCGCGTTTGATCCTGCCCATAAATAAGGGTACCCTATTTTTTCTGTAGTCTATTTTAGTAGGGGAACCCTCCCAACCAAAAAAGAGGTGAGAAAGGGCACCGCTCTCTGGTTGCCGCCCGCGGAGCTCCAAGTCTTTCCTACCCTCGGGGCTCTGGGCCCGAAACGGAGCGAGCGAAACGGAGCCCCATGGCCCGCGGTCTTGAAAAAGGCCTCCTCCCAAACTTGGTTGACGTTGGGCTTGGGGACCAAGAATTGAGACAAATTTTCGCAGATCGGTGGATTTGGATTTCAACCACCATAAACCACAACAAGCAAACATGTAAAATGTTTCCCGACAACAACCGAGCAAAGGGCATGAAAAAACGAGTGAGTGCCCTGAGTGGAATGTTTATAGCTCCCAAATGGACAATCGAGGACATGTTGAGCTCGATGAACCCGTGCCTTTGCGTACCGCAACAAACCTTGGAATGCACCTGTCAGAGACGCAAACCACGGGCCCAAAAACCCAAAGGTATCCTGGCGGCCGAGAAAAAAAAATGGGGGCGGACCAGCGTCCACAACCCCTAGGCCTTCTTGAGGCTCCGAATTGACTGCCCTTGCGCGGATGCACCCTCCAGGTCCATGATCGAGCATTCACTCAGCTATTGACATGTTGTCTAGGTCCTCCAGGTTTGAGAGGTTAGAATAAGGGCCCCTGTGTTCCCGAAGAAAAAACAAAGTAAAAGGGCACCACTCGAAAAACCTAGTTGTAGCATTTCTTGTTTCTTAGGCCACGTTTCGTTGCTCACAAGAAGCCCTGCTGGATCGCGACATTGAAGCATCTTCTTCGTTTTGGCACGTCACATTGTGGTGGGGCCACCCATTCGTTTTTAAACATGTCTAAATCACTGGCTATGATTCTTCCCTTGTAAAGGTGGTGTTTAAACCATGTTTCACCCATTCAAACCACCAAACATTTCGAGAGAGAAAAGGAACGAGGAACTCTTTGACATTTCTGCCATGCATTATACACCTGAACATTGTCTTGAAATGGTTGGTTTCCCTTTATTTTGGTGGAAAAAGCCATGTTTCAATTGGTTGCAAAATGTATCTTTTAAGGAGCCCTGAATAAGGGTACCCTTTTTTCTGCAGTCTATTTTAGTAGGGGAACCTTGCCCTAAAAAAGGGGAGAGAAGGGCACCCAGCTGGGGGACCTAGACTGAATCACCATCGAGCCTGGGCAGAAGCGGCAGCGGCTGCTGTCGCTTCGCCATAGCGATTCAGCGCAGGCCGCAGCATGGACGAGCGAATTACATGGCAATTGTTCCTTCCAGCTACTGTTAAAGACACTATTGATGGGAGTTGAAGTGCTCGCAGGCCCGAAAGCACTCCTTTCCCTATCCGTCCAAGCTATTTTTTCTGCTCATACCGATCAAATCGTTCAGCGCCATACTCCAAACTACTGAAAGCAAGCCCCAAACCCGCAGCAATGACTAGGGATTAGTTTTGATGAGCCCCCTCCCTCTATATATGTGATTACTTGTGGATAAATGTTGTATTCTCACACTCCAGTTTGAAGCTTCTGGGCCATCAAACAAGGCTCAAGGCTGCCTCGAAAGTTGGAAGCAGATCGCTTTGAAAAGAAACGGTAGCAAGGGGGTCCCGCAAAACCTTCAGAACTTGCATAGGGAAAGCCATTCCCACTCCATGACATCCACGTCATTCATTCAGAGTTTGAAGCGGAAAATGGAGTGACACGCGTCCATCCAAACAAACCATGCGCGGCATCCCCTGTTGGAAACCAGGCTCTGAACGGGGCCATGAACCATTTGGCCGTGCCATCAGCTCGACCCCGAGCCAGATGGCTGCGCCGGCTGGGAACCCTGGCGCAGCTGAGGAAACGGCCAACAGAATCAAGCTGTTGTTTGGAACCAGACTAGGTCCTCCAGATTTGAGAGCTTGGAATAAGGGTACCCGATGTTTTTGTTCTCGGTTTTGTCTATTTAGTAGGGAAAGCCTCCCCAACAAAAGGGGTGAGAAAGGGCACTACTGGGGGACCTAGCAGAGGAGCCGCGGGATCCACTTGCTTTTGCCAACAGTAACGGCTGCGGCTCCAAAAGGATGCCGAAATGGCGCTGACATGATCCCCGGAAACAGCTCCTCGCAGCACGATATGGTCCCAGCCAAACCTGATGTGGACCGGTTTGACTGGGATTGACTATCTCTATTCAAATACGCATCCGTTCTGTGGGCTATCTAGGCTTTGCGTGGAAGCCGTGCCATGATAGGATTCTGTCCGTGCAACGGTACACTCCATTCCGTGTGTGTGTGTGTGTGTCGTTTTTAGTCACATGTTGAATGCATTTCCAAACCTACCCATCATACTTGCATAAGAGCGCATCGCTGAGTACGCTGACACAAAAGGGGAACATCATTACACAAACTACACACACTCGATTGATATGGTCACATGAATCCTCTATAATCAGTAGTGGGACTAACGTATGATAGCTTCCTAACGTCGTAGGCCTTCGTTTGTTAACATGGCGCCCGGATTTAGCAGGACTCAGTACGCCGCAGTCCAAGACGACCTCCGTTAAAACGGGACACGGGCGCCCCTTTTCGGCAGTTGATCCAATAAAAAGTGTTCAAAAGCGAAATAGTTGACGGGTCTTGGCAACAGAACCCGGCTCTCGTTCAGAACATGCCCAGTCTGAAGCTTGGCCAAACAACACCATGTCCTGAAGTAGAGGCCGTCTTGACAATGGTTGCCGCAAGGAGCTTTGACATGTTTCTAGAGGTTGAGTTCGCATTCTTTCCCACCATCTGCTTCTGGCAAACCAGAAACACGCTTTGCTTTGGTGTTCGATTGTATCCCAGGAAAAATGGGGAGGAGGGAAGCTACCAGGACTTCTGCAATCATCTTCGCAACTGACGGGTGTCATATTTAAGCAAACTTAAGAGCCATGCACATTGTTACAGGGTGCCACCGGCATGTTGCCGGGGCAAAAAGGCAAACACAAAAGAGGATCGAGCCCGGCAGTTTTGGGGGCGAAACCGACCACAAAGGCCCGACCGAGCTTCTGAAACAAGAAATCAAAATAGTCGGAACCCACTATATGTTCTCTTTTTAAAAGAAGAACACTTGACCACACATCTACCATCCGAAAAGAGGGATCGACAAACAGGATTCCTCATAGGTCTTGTTTAAGCATCGCTGCACCAAAGCAGGAATCAATCGACGTTGCCCAAACAGGTGAAGTTTCACTGCCACACGGATGGACATTCATGTGCCTTTCGCCTCCTCGCGAAAAGGAGAACCACTTAAGATTGACAACGACCAATGACCAGTGACAAGGATCATCTAGCCACCATGCCCCTCAAAGCAAGGCACCACCACCTTTTTCAGCATAGCCACCATGCCCCCAGCATCTCCCTGGCCTATGTCCGCATGTTTCTGAGCTCTGACCAACCAAGAAGATTTCCATTAGTTGAGCTCTGATTGCTCCGCATGTTTCTTAATGAAAAGACCCTTCCTCAACCACAGGGAATTCTGCAGCACCTGGTCGCCTTGGCCGCCGTGCACGTCGGCCTGGAACCGAAACGGCCTGGCGGGAGAGGAGTGCTGCTGCTCGGACACCTTTCAGTTGCCCGGAGTCCCAGTGGACATGTCCAAAAGGGCAAAAATGGGCCACGTTTTTGTGTATAGTTGATTTTAGGGGCGGCCTTTTTGTGTATATAGTTGATTTTTCAAGGAAAGCCTTTGCGAAAAGAAATAAAGGAGAAACGTAAGGGGCACTGGGGTCGGAGGGGGTCAAACATCCGTGTGGCATGGCCATCCCACTCGTCCCATTCGCAGCCAAGGTGGGTTTCACCTTTGTGGGGCGCATGCGAAGCAGAAACCTTTGAGGATCACCGCAAAGCGGTGATGGATTTGTAGAGCCTTTCGAATGCTGAATGAAATTGTGGGACCCATACCTTCCTTCTCATGCACAAAGAAGGATTTGTTCGGCTTTGGGCCCGCCAGAAACCCCCAGGGCCCTTCGCGATTCTATTTGCCCAAACTGAATGGTCTCCAAATGGAAACCCCCACAATGGGCGTGTTCCCCCGATTTTCCTTATTTGACATATGGAAATTCACCTGGCAAACGCCCTGAGCACATCAGAACGTTCTTCGTGGAGCCCAGGCTGGATTCAACCCATCGTCAATGTCCCCCATCCCCAATTGTGCAAAAAACTCTCAGAGTGGTTCCAAGGCACCTCAAAAGCTACACCCCCTTCCTTCCGTTTTTTTGAGTCCCCTGGAAGAACGAATAGTTCCAGCAGATATAGATCCCCTTTAAAACCGACATGGAACATATTAATATATATATATATGTACTGATGTATATTTGTATTCTCAAGCAAATGGAGGCTTTTTGAGGACCGAAATTGCCCGAGACGTCTGCCAGTCGACTCGCTTGCCTTCGCTTTGGCACCCGCCTGACGGGGTAACATGGAGCTGTTCTCGATCAACTTGGTTGACGTTGAAAGGGGAGCCAAAAATTAAATTTTAGCAGTTAAGTGGGGATTTCCCACTAAACCACAATATGCAAAAATGTAAAATGTTTCCCAACAACCACCATGGTTTGGGAAATTAACTATACCCCGTGGTGCCGTGAGCTTCTCGAAATGGAACTCGGGCCCCGTTTTGCTGCTTGGATGTGTTTTTTGAACAGGGGGACCCCTTGAGAAACACCCGTCTTGGAAATTACGGCTCATTGCAAGAACAGGTGTCTTTTCTTCTGGTGCTTCCTAATGGGGGACGCGTTGAGATGGTTGGGGGTCCTGGTAAAACCATCCAGGCCGTAATTCTTGCACACGCCCAGACAGCCTAGACCCACCTCAATGAGGCAGAAACTTTTGAGGGCAGGGGTTCCCTTTTCCGTTAGCCATGATACGACTCCAAAGCAACACGCGGCAACTCCGCACTGTTCGGGGTGCAGCAACCTGGTCTGACACATATCTGCAGCGGACATGCACCCAGCGATTCCATTTCACTTATAGTAGAGTAGGGTAGTTACTTAGTATGGGTGTAAGTGGGATCTACTGGAGTATACTTGCCAAAGCTCTCCTGCTTGACCAGCGACGGTCTCATCGAAAATCAAGAACCAAGGCCATAATCTCATGTCGCAGCTTTCCGGCAAGCCTAGCGCCTCAACAGTCCGATTCAAACCCAAAAGTTGGCCCAAAAGTCGCATCATCAAATCAAAAGCTGAAGGCAAGGCTAGAGAAAGCAGATCAAGCACTCAACGCCCAGTCGCGCTGAAAGCACCGGATCACACACTCCCCATTCGCATGAAACTCCAAAACCAACATGTTAACTTTTTGGGGCTCGAAATTTTCGGGAAAGGATGCCATTTGGAGGTTCTATGTGAGCAGCGCCCGAAACGCATTCACCTTTTGTTCTACTAACATGGTTCTAACGGTTTTTGGTTGGTTTTTCTATATAGCCCCAATTAAACCACGTAGCACAACCTTTACACAAATGACAAAAACAAGCTTTGGGCGCTGCTCATGTGAATTTGCAGAGTACCCAACATCTTCGCCTGCCTTAAACTGGAACTTCCCTCCGGCCTGAGCGTGGGGCTCTGGTGTGCTCGCAGGCATGTCGGTTGCCCAAAGGATTCGGATAGTTTTCTTGACTCCTGCTTTGCGTGAGGGACCCTCACCCCAAAGATTTGATGAGCCGTAGTGTTACCTTGTGAAGGACAAGAAACACATTGGGTACAGACGGCTTGTCCACTTCAGGTCCCTTTGCTTTCCCCGAAAAGGATTGGCCGAAAGGGAGGGAACTGAAGGCCCGAGGAAAGGATTTCTCAAAACCTTTCCGGGGAGTAGGGGCCGTATGTCTCTCCAGGGCAAAAACCTTCCGGAAGATGCGTTGTCTCTAGTCGATGAGTCAAGCGCCTCCCCAAATTCATCCACTTCGAAAGCCGGCGTTGAGGTCCAAATATCGAGCCAGTCAAGAAACATGCATCTTCAGCGTAGAGAAACCTCCTTTTTGGAAAAGGACCGTTTGTTGCCATCCTTCTGTTAAGTTGCACCGAACGGATTGCGGACCCCCCCACATTCAAGATCAAATTCAGTGGCCCCCCATCATCATACCCCGGTAGTGAAATCCAAGGGATGGCAACTGCCGTTCCTTGGAAAAGGTTTGGGGTGGGACCAGCCCCAACAAACCTTTGAAACCCGCGGCTCTAACAAACCCTACCTTCACAGCAAAACCTTTGAACACACCCTCCACCTATGGCTCGCAGCCAACCAGCGAAGCTGGTGATGGCGAAGCCTTAGGATAATATAGATATATATATATATATATCGAGTATCTTGGAGATTTCATATTCAGGCCACCATTTGTCCAAGCCACGCCGCGTGTTGGGTTGACTCGCAATGTTTCGTTGGCATCCACCTTACTTCGGCCATTCAGACTCTAATGGCTTCATGCGCAGTGATGCGCTGGATCTGCGCCAACGCTGGGCGCTCCTTACTGGACAAAAACCAACGGTGTTTCGTCCACCCGGTGGTGCGGTGTGGATCCTGAATATTGACGGTGAATCAACCCTACGATCCCTACTCATCCACAAAACCCTGGCAAATAACTACGAATTAGGGAGGGTTTCATCTTTTACTTATCCAGCAGTTGCAGGATTTTTAGGGCCGCCGTAGGCCCTTGACCCCACCAGTCCGCAAGCGCCGGCTGAGGCACGCGCGGGGGAGTTGCCCGGCGTGGATCGGCCCGGGGTGGGGGTCGCCTGCGTGCAAAGCCCGCCCTCGGCAAGCTGGTTGAAGAAACAGGTGGCCATGGGTCAAAATCCAAATCGTACCCCCAGTGAACATCCCAATCCAACCACTAAAATAGGTCCTAAACTGGCTGGTGCACCTACCCCAAAAATGGGATCCCAAAACGGTTTTGACCCACAGCCAGGTCAATCCGGATTGAACTCCCTCGCCAATTGACATGGAACCCCAAACCAGGGTCCCTCAACTGGAGCTTCCCCTGCAAATGATTGTTTGGGTGTGGGCATATGACGGCACATGCTTGTCTAAATCACCAACCGAAATAAGGGATCGCTGTGAATCTATGAAAGAAACCCTTCGTCATGCGTCACACGGCAGATCCCCAGCAACGTGACGCGGCTTTCTATTTGGTTCAAAAGGTATTCCGTATGGCATCGGGTTGGCTTTCAGAGGACGCCAACATGACCCCCCCCCCTCCGGTTTGGAGGACTCTCCCGGCTGATTGCACACTACGTTCGTCAGTATTTACTAGGTCCTCCAGATTTGAGAGGTTAGAATAAGGGTACCGTCTTTTTTCTGTAGTCTATTTTAGAAGGGGACCCCTCCCCAAAAAAAGTCGGTAAAAGTTGGCACCTAGCTGGGGGACCTAGTTGTGTCGTGTCTCAAACAAATTTTGACCCCAAGAAAATGTCTGGTTCGCCTCGTGGGGTCCCTGAAAAATCAACCGGAAGAGGATCCGTAACAAGCCTCGGGGAAAAAACACGCACAAAAAAAAGCAGGTCCCTTAAAAATCAACTGGAAAAGGGGGAGCAAAAAAAAAAAACGGCTCAGGGACCCTCTTTGGAGGCATCGCTGGCAAAAACGAAAATCCATGCCAAGGCAGAGGAAACCGATTCAAAATGGGTGCCAACTCAAGAAAAATGAAACTGTCTGTGCTCTCCAACCAATGTGCGACAAAACCTTCAAACGCGTGAGCCTTAAACGTGTTCAGCCAAAGTGAGGAGGTTCTAAGAACCTAGGCTAGAACCCATCCCAAAGTCCACTTAACCCCACATCCAAGCCTCCTATATGATACTTACCTACAACCTACAGTCTAGCAGTCTATTGTCATCGCAATGGAAGTACCATTTTAACTATTTATGGTCTTATAGTAACCTCCCATGTTTTCTCTAGAAATGCATTTTGAGTGTCAAACAAACAGTTTGCACAATTTAGGGTCTGCTAGAACCCAGACCTCCAGTGGCTTTTTTGGTAGAGTGTAAAGCGAAACCTCGCAAAAGGGGGCAGAAGCGCAACACGGGTGTGCGGGGTCTTATACCCCCCCCGAAATCGACCACTTCGACGCTTAGCGGTGCTTTTTTGGTAATGGCATTGGTGAGTTTTAAAGGGAACCAAAAGAAAAAAAAAGCAAGTTGTCCACCCCCCAACTGCTTCAAACTATCTTAAAACAAGCTCTGTGCAGCCCAACTGCTCCTTCCCAAGCTTCTTCCCATATTCAAAACTCTGAAGTACTGCTGGGGGCATTATTTTGGCGGTTTCGGGGGCTATGAAAGTCAGAAAATGGGGTTGCGTCCCTTAACCCAGCACTTAGAGGGTGACTTTGATCATGGCAAAAAAAAGAGGCCAGTACTGTATGACCCAAAAAGAGCTGGGACCCGGACCATGGGTGGATTCGGGCCCCCGGCCGAGCGCACCGATCTGGCGGGCGAGCGCGCGGGCGAGGCCGCCGCCGCCGCGGCCGAGGCCTGAGCGCTGAGCTGGCGCCCAAGGGAACCAGTTGAAACAGACCAACATCTATATACGGAATATATATATATATATAGAAATGCATCAAAAACATCGATATGCATCTATATATACATACACATAAACATAGAAATATATAGAAATACTACAAACATAGAAATAAATATTTATATGGTACCCCCCCCCATGAATACTCAGGTTCTTGTCAATTCATTTCAGAGTCTCAAAGCATTTGTTACCCCCGTGTCTGGCCAAACACCTCAGTTCTAGCCCAAAACCTGTGTATTTCAAGGGGGGTAGCATATATATATATATATACATACACATAATTCTATATATATATACACATATTTATGCAGAACCCCTCCCCCCCCCTTGCGGTTCAATGTAACAATGCGGAAAATTAACCATTGTCGTATGTGCTCAATGATTGTTGTGGTGTGGCAAAACAAGAACACATCATGCTGAGTGCATCAAAACAACATCCAAAGTAGTTTGAGACTCTCGGAAAACATTCACTTCAGGGGACCCAGTGATTCAAGCTCCGCGCAGCTACAAGCGTAGTAATTGCCAGAGCTGAATGAAGAACAACGAGAAAAAACAGTGGTGTTGCTAGTTTCCACTTTTCCCCACCAGGGAACCCCCCAGAACATAAAGTAACAGGGACAGATCCTTTGGGCTGTGCGCATGACAGCAAATCTTCGCCTCAGGCCTGAGAGGCGCGAGGGACGGACTGCCGGCGAGTGCATTTTGCTTCAGGGAATCTGGCTTGGAGCCCGGTGTTGGTGGTGAAAACGTGGTTGCTGTTGACCCCCCTGCAAAAAGTTTAACTTTTTGAGGGTTTAGTGGAAAACACCATTATTTTCCAAAAAGTTAAAGTCTCTAGATCCAACCCAATAGCAGTCGAGAAAAGGTTCAAATCCCCAACCATCAATCCCAAGCACCAAATAATTGGGTTGCCTGAGGTTAAGTATTGAAAGATCCTCAGCAAGTCGAGTCGGGGACAACGCATCAATCAAGAGATTGGGTTTGAATGAAACGGGGATACCCAGCTGTGAACATCCAAGGACTGCGTGGAAAGACTGACATGGGCATTTCTCGAAATAGGGGAGAACCCCAAAGTTGTGGTTTCCAAAAAGGGTGCCCTCCAAAAACACACTGGTCTCCCAACTGTCTCCAAAGGACAGCGGTCAGCCTTGCCTCCATGCCTTCTCAGTTATCGGTCCAGCCCCAAAACGGGTACGCAATCCCAGCTGCACGATTGAAACCAGGCCGGCCTGCACGATCCTTTTTGACGCTCTTGCTTACACTCTCGTCACTGCACCGACAAACGAATTAAACTTCGAACACTTACCAGTGGAGCGGGGCTCTGCAGGATCAAGCTCATCTGAACGGTCTTGGGGATACCCTATGTCCAACAATCAGATCTTGGTTTGGTGGACGGTCGGAGTTTGGAAGAGTCTCCTTGGCGGCCGCAAAAAGGGTAAGCAGCTCAGCTCCTTCAAAGCCTGGGACTCGAAAGCTGGGTGTGTATTGGAGCTGCAAGTATGGTGAATGCTTGCTGGTCCAACTTGAATGTTGACTCCTTTCTTGAAACCTGAGTGAACATATGAAAACCTCATGATGTTGCGGTAGCACTATTCCAACAAGTTCGGTACAAGTTGAGAACTTCCGGCTAGGAACATAGACATGAGTGGGAACGTAGACACGAGTGGGTGTTCTAAAGGCAACTGAAATTCTGTGCCGAATCGCACAGTCAGCCATGTCTGGTTTTCCCGTTTTCTGGAGACAGACCCACATATCTAGCACAGGGCAAGCGACCGACGATGGAACGCCCCCGGAAAATCCTACCTGCATGTTCTAACTCTTACACACAAAAGGCATTTGCCCAAGGAGTCGCATAGCTGCCTTGTGGGAGAACATCGATCTCTCTCTGCCGTAGCAGAGCCAGCAGTGGAAAGGTCATGACTTGTAGTTAATAGTCCTGAATCTAGGCACTAGCCACTCTTAGTCTGCAATGTCCCTTTGCAATGGCTCTGAATCCGTTTATGAAAAGGGACAATATGCTGCAAGTTGACATCTAGGTCCTCCAGCAGAGAGGTTAGATGAAGGCTACCCCTTTTTTTCCGGTAGTCTATTTTAGTGGCTGAACCCTCCCCCAAACAAGTTGGTCAAAGTTGGCACCTAGCTGAGGGACCTAGACCTGGAACCCAACAAGGGATATATTTTCGGGTGCCCCGAACTGCGAGGCTCGTTCCTTGCGGCCTGTTTGGGGCTTCCATGGGGGGCCATCTCGAATCTGAATCCATCCAGGCCTTCATCTTGCATGTCCCCTGCTGAAGGCTTGCTTCTCACGCGCGACCCGTCGGATCGACCAGATATCTGCACCTAGGCGTCGCTAAGAACCATGTGATACACAAAGTGTTTGTTCGCATGACTACTCCCCTGCAGGCCAACATGGAACCCGAGAAAACTTCTTTTTTATTTAGAGGGATCTCCGTTTGAACGCCTTTGGTTACGTGTCGATTTGCTGCAAGCTCACGGGGTTGTCTCCAAAAATGGAGGGGCACATTCCCGTTGGTGCCCTGTTGAACAACCCTCATTTGATGGCCCAGAAGATGATATCAAGAACCACCCAGAAAGAGACACCACTGACCCCTGTTAAGGGCTTGAGCTCCATAGGCAACCCCTGGCTTCGATTGGTGGGACTTGAAGCCCTGGTTCTTGAGGGTACATGGGAAACCATGCCTGAAACAATGGGGATCCCTACTTCGCCATCCGTCATCCGTGGCACTGCCTGGGAAGGAATTATTTTGAGCAACAAGGAAATGGAGCCCACTTTTAGTTCAAGGGGAGGTTCCCAGGTCTGGGAATCATGTGCACTCCAGAATTCGGCGAAAAGGGGAGTAAAACGACCCCAGGGCTTTGGCTGGGGAGCCTGACCCCGGTGACAAAAAGACCCCCGTGCATGCAACAGAGGCTGCGGAAGATCCAAAGATCTCCCCAATGCGCCAAACTCGACTGAACCGGGGGTCACAAGACTAGGTGTACCCGTCGATTCCGCCGCCCAAAGGGGGGCGGAGGTCATCTGGGCATTTGTTGCATGTTTTTTGTTTTTTCCTCTGGGCGTATGTCATGTAGTACGCTCCGTAGTAGGAATCCCCAAGATGGGAACCTTCATGTGCAAAAAGCAAGTTTTGCCCCTGATAAGCGAACTCCAAAAACACCTCCAAATGTGTGTTTCTCCAAAGAGTGGTCCCTGAAGACAATGCATTCCCTTTTGGTCTCCCAAACCAACCCCCAAACAGGTACCCTCGCAACCTGACACAGCCATGGCAGCAATGCGGATCCGAGTTCCCGGCGTGGTCAAAGCACAAAGCGAGCTGCAGGTCGATGAAATTCTCAACTCCCTCTGCAAGCGACCCACGTAAAACAGCGAAACGGAACCCTCGTGGCACTCGTCGTGGCGCACGACATGAGCCTGGTCTTTGTCTCAAAATGGCTGTTTTTGTTCTTGGTCTCCCTTTAAAACCAACCCAAAAGGGGTTTCCCCCCAAAAAAACAACTTGTCCATAGTGCTTGTTGCAACCGCCCTTTCAGAAACCCCAAGGATCTCAGCAACGGTTTCCTGTAGTCTCCGACATGGAGTGCTTGCAAATGTCTGTACAAAGGCCCTTGGCGGATCCCTTGGCGGATCCAGTCACAGCGCGCGGGATCCGCGACGCGAAACGCGGGATCCGTGGCCTTGTCGGGGCGCCCGAAAACCAGACCAGATGTCCCTCAAGCAGGTTCTGGAAAGCAGGAAGTCTTCAAACTTCCTGGAAACCGGCCAACACCTTGGGTGTGGCTGTCCGCGCTTTTTTTCTGCTTCCACACCCAAACCCAGCCACAAAGCTGGGTTTGGGTACAATGCTTTGTCTGATTAAGCATTTAGCCATAGTACCAAGAGGATCTACCAGTTTTTGATTGGCTTGGGGCGAGTGGAAACTCTCGAAGCGCCGATCTAGATCTTGCACCCGATGCTCAAGTGTCAGCCAGCCTGCGGAAGCTGTCCAAGGTCCAAGGCACAGCGCTCGTTGAAATGCGGAACTCACACCTTCCAAAGACCTCTTACTATACTAGGTCCTCCAGATTTGAGAGGTTAGAATAAGGGTACCAACTTTTGTCCTGTAGTCTGTTTTAGTAGGGGAACCCTCCCCAAAAAAAGTTGGTAAAAGTTGGCACCTAGCTGGGGGACCTAGTTATAAGCTTGGCTGAAAAGACCCTTTGCCCAAACAGGCGCCCTTAGATGCTATGGTGTCGAGGCCTTCGCAGGGGGCGCAGGGTCGAAGGAAAAGGCGGCCCCTTGTTGAGCAACCCCCGTCTCTCCCGCGAATCAACCGCCGATCCAGATGCAAATATAATCTGAGCCCTGAGGCTCTCACTTCCCACATCCACAGGGGGCCCAAAAAAACATGGTTGTCATTTTGGCGTCCCTAAGACAATCTGAACCCTCGAGATATCGAACATCAACTGAAGAACATAGACGGGACACCTCGTGCTCCAAACATATCTCTTCGACTCCCAAAGTCCTGGGTGAATGTACTTCCGATCCTTAGAATGGCAAACAACAGAGGTGCAAAACCGCGAGGAGTTCCGGACAGTTACAATGGCTTGTCCTCTGTTTGCTTAAGCAATCAGATGGGAAACTAGACATATGTCTCCAGCAGCGATAAATTCCCTGTATTGAAAAGAACCTTGAGACTATGCTTAAGCAACTGGAAGAAAGTTCCCAAAAGAGGAAAAAATGCGGGAACATCGGGGCCCTATCTGGCTTTTGCGAAGCATGGGGAGACCAAAGGACTCCCCACCAAGAATGGGGTACCCTGACTCGTGTGACCATTCGGATCAGGGCTGTAAAATAACCACTTCTGTGATACAACAAAAAGGGCCTCCCAAACACCACCCCTATATAAAGAGGGGATTCCCTTGTATCACAGAAGTGGGGATAAACCCCTTGATCCCACAACCCTGATCCGGATTTGCCATCAAGGATCCCAAATGAAGCCAATACCCTGCATGAGGATAGATTGACCTTGACCCCAGCGAAGCTCTCTGGAGCTCAGCAAGGAATGAGAAATGGAACCCCCATAAACCATCCAACTGGAACGAGGGAACCCTTAAACCATCCAACTGGTGGTTTCCCTTTCAGGGCACCAAAGCCTGGGTTCATGACCATTTCTCATCTAGGTCCTCCAGTAGAGAGGATAGAATCCTTGGTTGCTGTTGACCCCCTGCAAAAAGTTTAACTTTTTGGGGGTTTAGTGGAGAAAGAACACCTTTATTTCCCAAAAAGTTAAAGTCTAAAGATCCAACCCAATAGCAGTCAAGAATAAGGGCACCCGATTTGTTTTTCTGTAGTCCATTTACTGGCGGAACCCTCCCAACCAAAACAGGGGTTAAGAAGGGCACTGGGGGACCTGGCATCTGAGCCATTCAGTATAAGATCCTTGGTGGGCGAGCTCGTTTTTACTGGGGGAACCAACAAAACCCCCCCAAAAAGAAAGGTTGCTTTCTGCTCCCCTGCAACAAGTTTTGAACTTTGGGTGAGGGCACCTGGCTGGACCATGTCTCAAATTCCTGGCCGATCAGCACGTGAACTTCCAGCCGGCCGGCCTCCGCGGCCTTCCCGGGCTTCACCGGCTCAGCCGAACCTAAGCAAGTCGCGCGCCAAACTGCGTGAGAAATGATTTGCTGGTGCGGTACAATCAACTCCAGAGATTTGTCAACGATTTCAACTTTGTTTGTCATTTTAGATATATATATATATATATTGTTTTCAAGACCTGACTGGTGCTGAGGTGAGTTTCGATCAGGAAGACTTGTGTCTCCTTCTAGTTGGTGGTTTGGAGCCCGGTGGTTTGGTCGTCACTGGAGGGGTCTTCCATCTTCCCATCTCTTGCTTCGAAGGATGCCTTCCATTTCCATTCTGAACCCAGGGATCCTTCTTTCCGGCAAACCTCCGGAAAGCCGGAGAAAACGATTGGAAAGAACGATGGTTGCAAAGAATGGTTGGAATCAGCCTATAGATTACTTGGTGGTTTGGAGCCCGGTGGTTTGGTGGTTACCGGCTCTACAAGGACCAGGGTTCAAATCCCCAAACCACCAATGAGGGGTTACAAAAAGGGGTGAGCTTCCCTTAGAGTGCCTTTAGACCAACCACAACAGGGTACCCTCACGAAAACCTACTCCCCACAAAAAAAAACAAACAAACAGAATGCAAACAACGACCATTCCAGGCAAGTTACTGTACATCATCCACAGTAATTGCAATAATTTGAAAGGAATTCCCGAATCAGGGACCTTCATCATGGGCGCCATTGATATATATATATATATACATATATATATATACATTGGTTTTTTCCCCAGCGCTCAACACCCATTGACGTTGGGTTCTACCAGGACGTTTGAAAGATGCAAGCTGCATATGGGGTTTATCTTGTTGCGACAGGGAACTTCTCCCAATGGCTTGCCGTCGCTTCAAATCCGGGGTCGCCCCGAATTGATCCATCGGTCGCTGGCCTTGCGACTCTTTGAGGCGGGCTTCCTTAAGCCAAGAAAGGATGGCTTCGAGCAGCAAGATTAGCAAGTTGCTGTCCAAACACAACTATCTGGTATTATGGCACTTTGCACAGGCGAGCTCTTTCCCGTCAGCTACGACCGCAAAGCTCATGCAGGTCGTTCCCCGGATTTCAAGAAGTCAGGAAATCCAACAAGGGTGTGTCAATTCCGAGGGCATGTTGGGGGTTGGCTTTCGCAACCCAAGGCCCAGCCCCTGCAAGGTTCTGAGCCAAAGAGCGGTTGGAGCTCATGGACTTCTCCATGGTGTTCA
This sequence comes from Effrenium voratum, assembly GCA_963377175.1. Lineage (NCBI taxonomy): Eukaryota > Dinophyceae > Suessiales > Symbiodiniaceae > Effrenium > Effrenium voratum. The sequence goes on along the minus strand of CAUJNA010001280.1, from coordinate 375,312 downwards.
TCCGGGTGAGCAAGTTGTTCATCCCATTCTCCACCTAATGGGGGTCCACTCACGCAGCTTGAGGGAAAATCGGAGAGCTAGCGACTTTCGTGCTTCACAAATATGAGCAAGCACAAAAAGGAGAGAGGGCGCTGAGCTTGGAAATCACAGTGCGCGACAACAGCCCTCACCCGCAGGTTGGGTCTGATAGGGTTCCGATTGCAGCTGGGTGTAGATGGCATTGCTTACCCACAAAAAAGTTGTGCAATGTACTTGGTGTGTTTGTACAAGCCCTCGCCCTCGCCGTTCACCTTCCCAATCCCGCATTCACTCTCCCAACTCCTTGCCGGGTCATGAGGATGAACATCCCTATCTGTTCGAGTCTTCTTTCATTTGGCTTTCTTACCACTCACCGCCTGTCCAGGAAGCGTTCCAAGAGTTGGAGACCGCTGGGCAGTCCTCAAATGCTACAAGAGACACCCGAGCGCACTCTGCCCCGGAGCAATCGAGTTCTCCCCTCGCGCAAGCCAGCTAGTGACCTCTGTAATTCGGTTTGGGGTATTGGGGTATTGGGTTTTTTGGGGTTTGAAGCTTTTTCTTGCTTAGCAGGGGGCCTTTTCCGTTTCCTGTCCGAGGAAACACTTGGGGGCTTGATGAGGCAAGCGAGGATGCTCCGGGAGGACGAGATGCATGACACTCATTCAATAATGGGAGCAATGGTTGGTGAATACGGGGGTGTCCCATTTTAGAGGGAAGGTTCACCAGGCCGGGGTGCGACATTTTCGATTCTTCCAGCCCGAAATGACCCAGGTCCTTTGGAAGAGGTGTGGTTCCCTTGATTGCCTGCGCTGGGTGAAACAAAGTGACATCAGCGGAACCGTCAAAGCTTCCAAGCGTCTGCAACCTTCAGGGAGACATGAAGCAAACCTTGCAAATGTACGCAACAGTGGCGCAAGTTGGATCGCGGTAGGTCCCAAGCGCTCTGCACATGCAGGTTCAATCTGCTGGCGCTCCCGAAATCCGATGGGGGATATGACTCGTAATCCGATGGGCTTAGTTCCATTACTCCGACCAGGTGAAATAATCTATGGGGTTGAATAATTGCTGAGATGATTTTCGAATGATAATCCCATACTCGAATGATTTTAGCCATTGTAGTAGACAAAATCGTGCCCCAACACATCTATGGATCCTGCATCTGTTTCATATCTGGTCTACCCAACGACAAAACCGTTGAGGAGACCGGAGCACCTTGTGCAGCGCAAAGAGCATGCGGGGCGTGCCGTGATTGGAGCCTCGCATCCCGATCCCAATGGACTCGGTGGCGGTTTTTCTGCGAAGCCCTGCTACCAGTGAGTTTAACTTCTGGTGGTTTAATGCGGAAAACCGTTTCATTGGCTGCGAAATCCGCTCCCCTAAAAGGGAACAACTTTTGGTGTAATACGGAAAACCGGTTCACTGGTTGGATCAAAAAGTTGTTCAGTCCTAACATCCCTTGGCAAAATGCAGCAAAGTAGAATGGCCAGCGACTGGCGTCGCCAAGGGCCACAGGCTATGCTTCTTGTGGGCTATTGGGAAACTCGAAGGCTACCAAACCTCGGTTGCTTTCTGCTCCCCTGCTAAAGGTTTAACTTTCAGTGGTTTAATACGGAAAACCGTTTCATTAGTTGGCAAACAGCTAAAGTCCTAACAACCCTTGGCAAGATGCGCCAAAGAAACAATTCTGAGACACAAAAGGAAACTGACCTCTGCCGGGCCAAGGGACCCGTAGGCCAAGCCCAGAAAAGGACCCAAGTCCCTAAAAACCGCCATATAACCGCCACTTGCTTACGCCCCCAAAAAAAAGCATGATATGAGCAATAGTGGCAGATTCCTTATAAGACCAAGAGGGAGAATATAGATACATTCCTACCAAGCAAGAAAACGCTGAGCAAAGGCTTACCAGCTGCGTTGCTTGGTCAACACTAGGTGTTATTTGTTGTGCGCCTTGACTGAAAGTACGGAAGAAACCTTCAAGAACAAGGTAAAAGGTTGCCAACTCAAGCAAGAAGCACTCAAACTATAACTACACCCAAAGGTTCTGAAGGAACCTTGTTATCCAAGGGGGGTTCTGAAGGGTGAAATGTGGGTCTGCCTTTGATTGGGAACCCCTTTGTGCTTGTTGTTCGAAAGCCCAAGCCGCCCAAACGAAGAATGGAACGCGTGGCCCAGGGGGTAATCATATCCTCCCTCCAACAATCATAGAAGCTGTCAGGAGGGTTGTGGACGACCACTTTCTTTTGTGGACGCCCCAAAATGTCCACTTCCGCAATTCTTGGAGAAGTGACGAGGATGGGTGAGGGAGAGGGCATGAGGAAAAGAGAAATAGCGAACTAGCCCTCCCCTATCCATCACCTTCCATCCTCTCCACAGCCTTTTTCATCCATTAGACATGGCTTGGGGAGTTCGGTGAGTGACATCTCGTGCGCATGGCGCTACTTTTGAGCCGCGCCCCTCGCGCCCCGAGGTTCAATACAGACGCTCTTCACGGGTTTAGCTCCCATCCCAACTCCTCTCAGGCTCCGGCCTACTTCCTGGCTCTCCTGGCGAGATACTAGCTGCAGCCCGAAGCAAAGGGAAGAAGGATGTGTAGACGTGAAAAATGGTTGAACCCATGGAGAAAAAAAGCACTGGTTGATTGAAAGGGTGTAGTCATCACTGTTGGTGCACGAGTTGTCTTTGCAGCTGGGAGGTGTCTCTTTGGTCTTACTAGAATCCAAGCACTGCACCAGGTTTGACAGCCTAGGCTATATGTCAGTGGTTTGCAGTATGTTGGTCTTGTAAGTCTTTACAGGAAACCAGGTAGTATATGCCATGAAACCAGGTAGTTGGTCTTTACATATAGGCTCACACCATGAAACCAGGTAGCCCCTCCGTTTCTTTGGACACTCGAACTGGTGGGGTGGTGGAAGCCGGGGAAGCTCTCTTGGAACCATTCTTCAAACTCAGTCTAGGCCAAAAAATCCTTCCACCTCCCCTACGAATTCACCATAGGGGACCCCGAGTCTTAGGTGTTTTGTCTCTTTGGTTTTCTAAAGCAACCCCACGGGTACCGAATCTCAAAAGAAAGGCAGACCCAAATTCATGTTGCTTTTCTCAGGAACCATACTTCCAAAATGACTTCTGCTCTCCTTTTCACTTTCCTTTTGGAAAGCCACAAACGAGTGATCTTGAGGGGAAACCAAAGGCAAGCCACCACGTGTACACATATACGTGTGTGTGTGTGTGTTTTTTAAGTGTCGTAGTTCCAGCCGGAGAAGCGCAATGTCACCGCGAAAACTTGAAAAAACGAAAAAACACGACAAAAACACGAAAACCAAAAACAAACTCAAAAACGCGAAAACTCGAAAAACATGAAAATTCGAAAAGCACGAAAATTGAAAAACAAATTGAAAACACAGTTTGCGCGAAAAATGTGAAAACTCGAAAATTCGAAGCTTTCCAACCTTGCCCTTGCGCAAATTTCAGGCCCCTCCTCAAAATTCAAGAGCGTGACACCAAGCACACAAAAAGGTCACTCAACATCGATCCAGGAGGTTCCGTTTTTGTGCTTCCTGGCAAAAGCAAAGACCAGTACCGCCATGATTCTGCTTGCTTGGCTCCCCCAAAAGACGCATCCAATTCGCATGCTTAGCAGCGCCATGGCCACGTACCCTTCAACTCACCCTGGACCTGTCCGGCCACCCCGAAGTGGAAAACTCAACGGCCACCCCGACAGCTTTACTGTGCGATATTTTCGTCACGTGCGCAAAGCGGATATTGAAATCAAAAATGCGACAACGCGAAAACCGCGAAAACGGAGAAAAAAAACGAAAACCGCGAAAACCGCGAAAACCGCGAAAACCACCAAAACGGCAAAAACCGCGAAAACCGCGAAAACCACAAAAACGGCAAAAAACACGAAAACCGTGAAAACGGCACAAAACGCGAAAACCGCGAAAACCGCAAAACTGTGAACGTGCGAACCCACGTCAGCGGTGAACACCGTGAAAATGCCAACTTTCGCTCGTTTCCTCAATGCCAACTTTCACGCGACAAAACAGTTTGAAAAGGCGGCAAACTCATCCCATATTATGTCTGTCCATTGATCTATCTCTGTATCTATCTATCTATGCATCTATCTATCTATCTATGTATCTTTTTATCTATCTATATCTATCTATATCTATCTATATCTATCTATATCTATCTATATCTATCTATATCTATCTATATCTATCTATATCTATCTATATCTATCTATCTATCTATCTATCTATCTATCTCTATCTATATCTATCTATTTATATCCATATATATATATATATATATCTGTTATTTATCTATTTTATCTAACCATCTACCTACCTATCTATTTATCTATCGATCTATCTATCGATATATCGATCACTTTGTCTATCTATCTAGTTATGTGTTGAACGTATTTGTCCTATCTATAAAACCGTTTATACCTGTCCTGTTTAACTCATTATATCTAGCTTATCTAGAGCGTCCATCTTATCTATCTGATAAATATCATAATACTGTCTGTGTGATAAATATCGTAATATGTCGTATCTACCTTGTCTATCATATCCATGATATCTATATTATGCACCTTATCTATCTTACCTACCTTGTCTTATCTTATCATATATTATCTTGTCGTATGCTATATTAGCCTATCTTTTCCTATCATATCCTACCTTGGCCTGTATTATGCTATCTGATTGCATCTATCCCATGTTGGCCTATCTTACCGTGTCTTATCCTGTTTTAGCCTATCTTATCATATGTACCGATCGATCTATTTGTCGATATGTCTACCTATCTCTCTATCTTATCCTGTCTTATCCTACCCTCATCCTGTCTTATCCCATCTAATCCGATTTTCCTACCGTATCCTACCTTATCCTATCGTGTTCTATCTTATCCTGTATTAGCCTTACTATCCTCTCTTGTCTTGCGCTCTCCTATCCTATCTGATCCCATGTTATCCTACCTTATCTTGCATGGTGATATATGTTCCTACCTTATCTTATCTGTTTCTATGTATCTATCTATAGATCTATCTACCAACTTACCCACCTACCCACCCACCTATCCTATCATTCCTATCTATCCTATCGTTCCCATCTATCCCATCGTACCTATCTTATCTATCTTATTCTACCCTATCTATCTGAGCTATCTTACGTACCGTATCTACCTATCTACATTACCTACCTTGTCTTTTCTTATAATATATGATCCTATATTAACCTTGCTAACTTATCTTATCATGTTTCATCCTATCTTATCCCATCGTATCCTATCTTATCCTGTCTTACCCTATCTTATGATATCTTATCTCATATCACCCTATCTGATCCTATCTGTCTTTCTATCTACCTACCTACCTATCTACCTATTCTATCTATCCTACCTTGTCCAGCTTTGTTATGTATCTGATCGTGTGTAGCTTATGCATCGTTTCTAGCCTATCTATCTGATGTATCTTATGTCTTATCTACCTTATCTACCTTATCTATAATGTCTATCCAAGTTACCGTATCTACCTTATCTACCCTACCTACCTCTATAGTATCCTGTCTTAGCTTCCGTAGCGTATGTTATCCTATAATATGGTATCTTACCATGGTTTGTTCTAATTTACCCTGCCTTACCCCATGTTGGCCTATCTTACCGTGACATACCCTATATACATATATATATATATGTCCATGTATATATATATATCATCATCTGTTAGCAATTCTATTCTATCATGTCCTGCCTTATGCTGTCTCATCCTGTCTTATCCTATCTTGCCCTATATTATCCCGACTTATTCTAGCGTACTCTACCTTATCCTATGTATCTATGTATCTATCTATCTATCTAGCTATCTATCTATCTATCTAGCTATCTATCTATCTATCTTATCCTATGTATCTATCTACATATCAATTTATCAATGTATTCGTTCATCAATTTATCGATCTATCGTTCTATCATGTTCTATCTATCTAGACACCTACCTATCTGTCCTATCTATCATTTCTGTTCTATCTTTTCTATTTGTCCTATCTGTCGCCTCGTATCTATCTCACTATCTTGTTCCATCTTATCTGTCTGATCTATCTTGTGTGCCTTATCTACTTTGATTATCATACACACCATATCTATACTATCTACCTTGTTGATCTTGCATACCTCATCTTATCCTAAATTGTCCTGTCTTATCTTATCTGAACCTATGTTATTCTATCTTATCCTGTCTTATCCTATCTTATCCCATGTTGTCCTATCTTACCGTGCTATGTATTTAACGAATCTATCTTTCTATCTAATCCAATCTAATCCAATGTACTTCATCTACCTATCTATCTATCTATCTATCTATCTATCTATCTACCTATCATTATTTATATTATCGCTGGGGCTCAAAGCACAAGGCCATTAAGCATACTATCAACGGAAACTTGCAGCGAACACCTGCGAACATCGCGAATACCCCCAAAAAACACGAAAACCGCGAAAACAGGAAAATCACGAAGAACCGCGAAAACCCCTAAAACGTGAAAACCAGAAAACGCGAAAACTGCGAACACCCGAACATCGTGAGAACCCTGAAAACGCAAAAACCGCGAAACGCAAGCATGGGAGAACGGTGAAAAAGCGCAAGCTTCAAGAACAAGGCGAAAGCCACGAGAGCCAGCAACGGAGTTTTCTGCTTTTCTCGGTCTTCTCGCTTTTCTCGGTTTTCTCGATTTTCTCGATTTTCTCGGTTTTCCGATTTTCTCGGTTTTCGGTTTTCTCGATTTTCTCGGTTTTCTCGGTTTTCTCGGTTTTCCGATTTTCTCGGTTTTCCGGTTTTCTTGGTTTTCTCGCTGTTTGAGTTTTCCCGTGTTTATTGCGGAAACCGCGCGGAACAACGTCGCCAAATACGATTGCTTAGCATATATATATATATATACATATACATATGTGTATATATATATATATGGTCACACACACATGAACACATTTGGAGCATGTATTTGGTAAATATATATATATATATATGTATGTATGTATGTCTGCCTGTATATACGTATATATACCTATATATATATATATATGGTCACCCAGACATGAACTACATTTGAAACATTTAGCTGATACATGTGTATATATATATATATATATATATGTATATCTATGTATGTATATTTCTATGTATATATATATATATCTTTTGCGGTAGCGGACCCTAAACCAAACGAGGACGAGCGACCCAAGTGGATCTTCAGACCCGCATGGCCTGGGCGATCCGCATGGAGGCCCTGCGCCCCGCGTGGCCCACGCCTCGCGGCTTCTTTTTTTTTTGCGCCGCCCGCCCTCTCGGACTTGCGCCGCTCGTTTCCGGGACCGGACCCGGCGGTTCCAGCCACAAACCAGTTACTTGGACCCAGAATCAACTTCCTCCAGATTTTGAGAGGGTAGAATAAGGGCGCCGCCCTCGAACGACGTGGCGTTTTTCTTTTGCCGTGTTCGGCGGTTTTCCCGGAGATTTCCGGGCGGTTTCGTGTTTTTTTTTTCTCCTGGGGTCTTCCTAGTTTCTTGGTCTTTCGAGGGTTTAATACTGCGGGGGAACACATTTGGTGATTGAACACATTTGGTCCAACCCTGCGGACACCCCCAACCGCACATGTTTCCAAGCATATCAAGATGAGATTCTCATTTTGGGGTGATGGTCAAAGGGAGGAACTGTGGATGGTCGCAATCCATTTCGCACCACATAAGCCACCATGGTTGAAGCCATAGCGTTTGTTGGTGTTTCCAAGGGAATCGAATCATTCCGGGGGTGTCTTAGGTGGTGCAGGATTGCGTCCATCCCACAGTATTGAAAAGGGAGAACTCACCCAGTGACCCCAGAATTTTGAGCAATCACCCATGTTTCAGGATGTTTTTGGGTGGTGAAGGGCGATTTTTGAGAAGATCTCCTCTGGGTGTGTGGCAACTTCACTGACTTCTTGTGAATAACTAGCCTTGTAAGTGGGGGACGCGTGTGTTTCAACGCTCAACATTTGGCCTGGAGCAATGCGTTGCTGCTGAGAAGTGCACTGCGAAACGCATGAGGCCGAAACACAACGCTTGAGCAGAGAGTATGACTTTTTGACATGCCGGGCAACGCAGGTACATGTCTAAATCTACTGCCCGAAGAAAAATCAACAAACAAACAAATACTCCCGGAATATATAATTTGTGATGAATGGAAACACACGTGTTGTTGCGTTGTTTGGTGGCTTGGGTGGGTGCTTTGGAGGTTCCGGGTGTGCCTTCCCTTTTGGTTCAACAAGAACAAGAACCAGGGGATCAAATCCCCAACCCAATTCGCAAGTGAACAATCGTGATCAAAAAGAAACACTCTGACCGCATGGGACGCGAGCGATCCCTACGGGGCTCCTTCCAGATATTCTTGGCAAAGGTTGGTGACATGGATCCATGCTGACTGGCAGTTGGCTCCCCAATCAAAACCCTTGACATGTGCGCGAGGTGTGCCGTGTCGGAGGCTAGGGGTACCTTCCCCGTTCCTTCCAGGGGTCTTTCTAGAAAACCTCCGGAAGCCCAGGGAAACGGATCCGGTTTTTTGGAAAGAACGATGGTTGAAAAGAATGGAGAAGGAATCAACCCGCTAGAAGGCTACCCTTCTGGCTTGCTTCAAAGGACCAGCAGTCAAGCTCAGACCCTTCCAGTGAGCGGAGCCAAGATCTTGAGCAGTTTCAACTTTCACTGGGCTCTCCGCTTTCAGATCCCCGGCTAAAATGAACTTTTGGCCGGGTTAATTCTGAAACTTCCCACTCAACCCGAAAAAGCAAATGAGCGAATGGGAGCCACCAATAGAAGACCACCCCAACCTTTTCCCTGCGCATCCCCATTTGCGTCCACCTGCTGAGAGTCGGAGCAGCCGCCAGCTGCAAGATTGGCCGCCGTTCTGGAAGAACCCCCTTGGCAGTTTGGGCTCATTCACGCTTTGGTCGCTCGGCTCTGACAAGCCAGCGCCGTACTGCCATCCACCTGCCAAAGTCGGCGGAGTCGCCAGAACCGCGACAATGTGGTTCGATATCGATATCAAAGCACACTGTTGCGGCTCCTTCGCCTCCGCGTGCGCGCAGACTGGGCCGTATGCTCCTTGTGCCAGTGGTGAGGACCTCTCGCTCCCTCATGTTGTGGAAGGCGGTGTAGCCCTGGTACTAAGGCCAGTCCGCAGTTATCAACGCACTGCTGCAAGAACTCCTTGTCTTCGCTGAGCACTGGCCAGCCCACTCCACTTTTGCTCGGGTCTTTGTCAAAGTCTTCTTCGCCGCCTCCAGGACAGAGTTTCGGTCCTCGCGCTGCTCTGAGGTGCCTCCAGGTCTTTTCCACCCGCCTCCAGCTCCAAGGAGCTCCGAGGCGACCGGGACTCCCGCTCGCCACACAGCTCCTCCAAGACGAGCTCCAGCGCTTGGCCGTCCTCAGCCACCTCCAGGCATGTCACACAGCTCCAGGCTGTTCTTTGCCACGCTTGCCAGTCACTTGGCATCCAATTCGCATGGCGAATGCAACGCCATGTTAAACAGGGCTGGACCTTAAACAGGGCTGGACCTAGCCGAACAGGGCTTGAGCCAGCCTCAACGAAGCCACCCTACCACGGCAAGCCAAACCCAACACCCGTCAACCTGCACAAAAAATCGGAGACCACCAAAACACAATAACTTGCCTGGCCCAAGTCCTGCCTGTGTGCATTGTATTCACCAGCTCCATGGGCTCGATCAAGGGGTCGATGCATCGAGCATCTCGGCAGGTGGCTCCATGGTGGCTCCAAATGGCCAGCTTCTTGCCTGCACTCTTACCGGGCTCCCTATCTTTCCCTTTCTGAACATCATCCCAGCAAAAGGCAACTCACTTTGCATTGGCCCCCGAAAACAAAAAAGTGATGGCTAAATGAACCCCCAAGTGGCACTACAGGGAACTCGTCTTGCCCGCTTAGCAGATTCACATGGAACTCGATTGCAGGGGGCTTCCCAACGCAAGTAGAAAAGGCAGGAGCTGTCGATGCACTCCATCGGTGGTATGCTCGCCAGACTCCGTAAAACACACGTCATCTTGCTGGGTTGTGGCCCCGGATGATTCGTCTCAGAATGACCCCTCTATTGTTGCCACTGTCGAGATGACAATACTGCAGCAGTTCAACAGTGGCAAATGCAACCCACCAGTACCGTAAATCAGACAATTGCCGCGGATCCCTGCGCTAACACGATGCGAAAAGGGTTGCGTAAGATGACGTGCCCGGTCGAATGGGCGCGTCCGTCTGGCCAGCAATGGCTAGGAAGCGTGGAGAGATGCTACTCATGATGTGTATATATATATATATGTATGTGTGTATGTGTATGTGTATGTGTATGTGTAGGTGTAGGTGTATGTGTATGTGTGTGTGTGTGTCAGTGTGTGTGTGTGTGTGTGTCTGTGTGTGTGTGTTTCCGCCTGCCTCACCCCGCGGATTTGGAATGAAAGAAAAGCGAAACTGTCCCGCAAAAACCGAAAACTATCGGTCGCCTCTGAATCCAAAAGGCCCCGGTTTGTTGCAGCATGCCCCAGAACTCCGTAGATTGGTCCGAGTCGTGAAAGCTTAATTCAAAGCTCGGACTTACGTATCCATTTAGTCAAAGAGGCATTCATCCCATGTCTATCCTTCACTTTCCCTGATCTGGGCTAAGGCTGGCTTGTTTTTGGAGAGTACAAATGTCTGTGCTTGTGCGGGTGTTAAACAGGGAGCTGGAAAGCAATATTGAAGGTACATTGCAAAGGGGCACATTTTCTTCCCAAGGATTTTGAAAGGTTGGTTTGGGGTTGATAGAAAAAGGGGTTGGTCTAAAGGCTGGTTTGGTGTAGCTTTGGGGTTGGAAGCCAAGTTTTGGTGCGGATCCGTCTTTCCTTCTCGCTGGGCACACCGCCGCGGCGCTGGAAAATGTGAGGACGCCTCTCGGAGAACGTGTGAGGCGTCGCAGCTATGTGGAGGCTACTGGGCCAGACTTGGATCCCCGGGTCAAAACAAGAAACGCATGGTGAAAAGGGAAAGTCAAGGCAACCCCAGATTTTCAAAAGAGCAAAACGGTTACTTAAGTCTGGCAATGAAGAGGTTATATACTACTATTACAACAAGAGTATACTGCCTTACAGACTTATGTAGTGGCTTTGGAGGCACGGGGTGGACTATCAACCTGTTACACAGCTAAATCCACCCCTGCCCTGTTCCAATACAGGCAGGCTAGAACAAGATCCTGGAATAGCCTGGAATGCCGATTGTTTGTTGGTGACTGAATCCCCTCAGATTAATATGGAACCTCATTCTAAAAGAAACTATTCTTGCGGGGGCATTCGTTTGGTCGTGTTGATTTATGAGGGGAACTACCTTGTCCAGTGGAACCCAAACCACCATGCATAACAGACACAGAGTCAACCCAGCGAACTCAAAGAGGAATCTACTTTTTGGGGGACCTCTTTTGGGTTCCACGTAAATAGGGGATGCAAAGGGACAAGGAAGATGACTACCTTCATTTTAGTTGACGGGAATGAAAGGACGTCTCGCAGCTTCCTTCAGCACAGCCCAAAAACCAAGCCGTCCTGTTCAGCAAGCACTTGTTTCTCTGAGCTGGGGGGGGGTGAGGGAGAGTTGAAGGGCATCAGGTTAAATTGCCATTCTTTTTTACAAGACCTTGGGTTCCTTTTTGATTTTTTTTAAGCAAAACCATCCCTTCTGGAGGCTAAGCCTCTGATATCGCGGTTTCAAGGCGTGATGGGCCTCAGGTTTGGCCCCATAGAAATTGGTTGTTTCCTTATGGATTTTATTCCAGCAAACGGGATCCACCTTTTGAGAACCCAATACATTACCAAAGACTTCCCTTCAGTTCCCGTTCAACAACATCTTGGCAAACCATGCAAGGGTTCAGATAACATTGGGAAAGAATCCTGATCTTGCTTTTTGAGTGGATTGCTCAGGAAAAGCTCAGACTCTTGAAGTACTAAGATGTTCTTCCCCAAAAGCTTCAAGTCTGGAGACTGGGACATTGGACGTTCCTTGAGTGGACTGGCAAAAACCGGTCCAGGAATTCAGGCAGTCTTGACGGGGCCCCTGTGTTGCCGACACCCATCCTGTTTGACCTCCACTTCGCATGGACAAAACGAGTCCCTTCCTGACGTGGCTATTCAGGCTACCCTTTTTGTTTCCTGTGGTAAGGGAACCCCAAAAGAACAACTCACCTTCTTCGGGGTATGCCCCGTTTGACACACAAAAGCACACACCAAATAAGAAACAAATGTTTTTTGTTTTCCTTTTTCTCGGTGTTTATCGACTCGATCGATACACCAAAGAAGAAAGACGAGGGGGGCGACTCTTCTTCGACTCGACCCATGGCCTGAAGACCTCGGTGCGGCAGGTCATGAGCCGCTTCAGCTGCGGTCCTGGGATTCGGCTCTTTTTTTTTCTTCGCGTCAGTTTGCCGAGCTGTGGATGGACCCGCAGCTGAAGGGCGTGGCAGGCCAAAGCGGCACTTTTTTGGGGAAGGTGTGAGTGGGATAAAAACACCTACGAACTGGAGGAGCTTGTGCAAGAGTGCTTAGAGGAAGATTGCAGGAGAGTATCTTAGACTCCGGCCCATACTATGAAGAACAGTCAAAAAATGAGTTCTGAACATGTTTGAGGAACACTCACCTTAATCACTTGTTTAATTGACGAAAGAATGTAGGAGACCCCAGATAAAAGGTTGTGAGAACAGTCGGGTACGTATCAAAATAGGTTCGGCAAAGAATGGTGGCTTTCCTTCTGGTTGCTTGCCAACCCAACCCAAGCTTGCTTATTTCCCTTTTTGCTAGTGAAAGAAAGGGTGGGTGATTTGCAAGAGCCACCCAAACCGCCCCAAATTCACAAAACCCAACCGCCACTGGCCGGCTGCTTCCTTTTACGCCAGAAAGTAGATGGCACAGTTCCCTTGATTTAGGAGGGCATAAAACCCAAATGGTAGCATGGTGCCATTTACCTTCACCCAGCTGCAAGACGCTCCGAAGCATTGGACCAAGCCCCCGGTGTTCCGGTTGGTTTCCTGAAAGCCAAGGTTGCTATGCCGAAACCTTCCAAACGCCCGAAACGGCTTGCACCCCGGAAGATGCTGTGCCGGCGAGGGCAGTGATGGAACCCACAAAGAGCAAAAACACGTCAAGCGAGCAAAGGAAGGCAACAAGTTAAACGCCAAAATGAAAAATCCAAGGGAACAACATGGGTTGGCGAAAAGAGGTGGCACCAAAACTGGGCCCCCTAAAGTGATGCCATGGCCAATAGCAAGAAGAATCTTGCCCGCTTGACCGACAACAGTTGGAGTGGCGGCATCGCGAACCGGAGAACTCATCAGTCTCTTCCAAACACAAGAAATCAAAGGGTATCAACAGGGATCCTTACATTTTACACCTGAACATTGCCTTCTGAATGGTGGTGTTCCTTTATTTGGTGGAAACAGCCACGTTTCAAACGCGCAACATGTATCGTTTAAGGAGCCCTGATCAACTCGCAGAGGGGATCCAAAACATTTTCAAGTTAAACACTCCCCTATCCGCGATTAAGGCGGGGGTCGCCGTGGCCGCATGAATTTCCAGCGGAGCAAAAAGACACCCTTTTTGGCTGGGATGATTTTGAAGGGACGCGGGGAAACAACTGGGTGCTAAGGGACCCCCAAAATTTTGTGCTTCTTTTTGGTCTCCCTTTAAAGCTAACCAAAAGAGGGGTACTGACTCAAAAAAGAGACGCATCCAAATGGCCACCCTTTTCTGTCATGGACCTATGTGGCGGCCGTTTGGGGGTGTGGATCTAGAAGCTAGAATGCCAAAAAAGAAACATCCCCACGAAAGCCAACCAGGGCTTTGTTCAGGGCTTCCTACTCAGATCTGATTCGTGTCTTCAGGCTTTCATACCCAGACCTCCAGCGGCCACGGCCAAAAAAAGCCGCTCTGAAGTGTTCCGGTGGTCGAAGTTGAAATTACAATCTAGTCCTCCAGATTTGAGTAGAATAAGGGTACCCTTTTCTGTAGTCTGTTTGAGTAGGGGAACCCTCCCCCCAAAGATGGGTGAGAAAGGGCACTACTGGGGGACCTAGCAAACAAAACCAACCCGCTCAGGGTCTGGGCAGACCAGCTCTTCCCCCCCCCTCCGCGTCCCGTCGGTCCTTGGATGCCCTCCCGAAGTTGGCCTCAGAAAAAAACGCGCGTCTTCCGCTCGAAAGCACGGGAGAGCTCCCTGGAAGAAATGCACTATGTGGATGAAGAAAATCCCAGAAGCTTGGTCGACGTTGGAAGGGGAGCAACAAATTAAATCCAAAAGGGCCATCGCGGAATTGGCTCCATGAAGGGTTCATACGATGTTCATACCCTGAATGATTCCGCAAGGCAGCTGCAAGAACATGGCACCACTAAGCCTGACAATCCACAAAAGCCAGAGGCGAGCCCATAGGGCAGGAGTGGACACCATTCCAGAAGTGACTGCTTAAGTAGCGAGAACTGAGAAGTTTGCTACAGGAAACGGCAAGCGAGGACAGTCACCGGGCTGGCTGGACTAGCTCCAAATAATAGCAATAGCAATAGCATTATATAGCTGAAAGCTGCTAGCTTCAAAAAAGGTGGGCTGGAGGGATAGGGTTTCCCTGTGGGTTGCGATCCTAAAACCCTCAGAAGGTACATGTTATGAGGTTTTGATGGTGGCAAGGCACATAGTTATAACTTCGAGCTCATCGCAGATTGTTCATTCGCTTCCGAAGACCACCTTTGCACCGCCCGTTCTCCATTGAGGGATGAAGATTTGGACCTGCTCGAGTCTTTCTAGGAGTTGATTCTCCATTCATTTCAGCCATCGTTCTTTTCAAAAATCAGCCATTTCGGAAAGAATGGAAATGGAAATTACCCCTAGAGTCTTCCCTTCTTTCACTTCTGACGGTGAAAACGCAAGCCTTCGCTCAGACCTCATATCATATCAGCCTTGCCGTTCAATGAGAACTCTCGGACACTTATCCTAGGTGCACAGCAAGTTCCGGCCCCAACTCCCCGATGCTCTCCACAAACCAAAAATAGACCACAAAACATTGGCGCCTCGTAAGGGGACTTTCCACTAACCTTCCTGTGCCCAGGCTCTGATTGTGGCTCAATTGGGTTTCTGTGATTGGGGACTATTTGGTGGACATCTGAAAAAGACTTCTGTCCACCACCCAATTCTTTGAGGATGTTCCACCCAGCAAAAAAAAGTGACACCTGCACATGGCAACAGCTTCCTTTGGTTTTCATTCAAACTGGGGGAAGAGCTTCCCGTTTTGAATGTGACCTCAAACCAGCCATTCAAAAAGACTGAAAGAACACCTGGCTGGTGAATCCAACCCTTGTCATGGTAGCAAAAAACTGCCTTTTTTGCACCTACTAAAATGAACAGAACCCAAAACAAATCCTAATAACATGCCACCGCAAAGGGGTCCCCAAAACGACTGCACGATCCTGTCGCATTTGAACAGCGGACAATATTACCAGGGTATTGCTTTTTCGGGGGTGGAGGGCGTAACATTTTCTGGCTGCTCATACTCAGGGTGTGGTGTTTTTGTCACTTTCCCTTTTCGCGCAGTCAAAAGGATACCCTCAAAAGCAAACGTCCGTGGCAAAACCTATGGGTCATGGTTTCCCATAGGTTTTGCCCGAGGAAAAAAATGTATGTCAGCTGCTGGACTGTTTGCCAACGCTGCCTTTCAGCGCCCCCCCTTTTTTGCTTGGGTACATATATATATATATATACATATGTATATATGTATAGGACTCATTGACACAAGTGACAAGGGGAACCCCGGTTGAATTTGATTTTGGCCCGGCCCCAGCTTTGCTTTCACTGATGGTAACTTTTGTGGACACCTGGGGTACCCTCCCTGAATTGGCACCAGGGAACCTCCCTATAGAGCAAGGAAGACAACAACCACACTCTTTCCTCTTTAAAGAAACAACATAAATGCAGTAAACATATTAAGAATTGTAAAATACTCTTTCCCCTTTAAACAAAACAATGCCTTACACAAATGATAAGAGTAAACACTGTTGTTTTTTTCCACCCAATCTGCCAATTCTCGGTGCCCGAGCCCCAGGAAAGGCTGCGACTGCGTCGTACCTGGCGATTCGGCCGGCTCGGCCAACACCGACATCGGCGATCGCTGCGCGTTTTTCGGCGGGGACCGAAACCCTCCGGGCGATTCGAACATCCACCGGTCTTGGGCTGTCCCGAATGAAACAAGACCAGATGGATGGGATGGGTGGCTTCCTGTGGGTGTTTTCCCGATTTGGGGAGCCCGGAGTCCCCAAGAAAGGGGACACCGGAGGATGGATGGGCTCAAGCAGATTCATTCCATGCCACATCCCCTGCTGAGCACCAGCAAGAAAGGCGCGAAAGGGGCTGTTTTGCTTGTACTCCAAGATAATTGTCATTACCATTATGAACGCAAAAGGAGGGATGCTATTCCTTTTGTATGCAGCTAGGGGTCAACACACCCAACTTCTCCCAAAAATGTCGTCATGTCGGGGTAGTTGAGCTTCATCTTGGGGATGGTCTCTTGGCGATGCCAACTTCACAAGGAGACACATCAACATCATCTGTTGGGCCATACATGTATGTCCTTGGGTGATGCATGGGGGCATAGAGGGAACCATGTGATCAGCGATCATTCAAAAAGGACATCCAAAGTGTATATATGTATATGTGTGTATGTGAATGCATATATATATATATACACATACACGTGGCGTATGCGTGTATAAGTATGTATATATATATATACATACATATATATATATATATGTATATATATATATATATGTCATTATATATATATATATGTATATATATATATACACATACGCGTATGTTGATGAACACTTAGGGAGCAAGGGAGATCTGAAGAAATTCCGTGCTTTGGACAGTGAAGAACCCGCCTAAAAGTTGCCCCTTCCTGCACTCCGATGAGTTGTTGATTCAGAATGAAACAAGAGTCTTTGGCATGTGATCATCACACATTCTTGGCAGGCCGCCACCAAAACGGAACAGACCCAAGTGGGGATGTGTGAAAGAGGGCCTCCCAAAGACCAACCCCCCACATAAAAAGGGGATTCCCTTGTATCACAAAAGTGGGGATAAACCTCTTGATCCCACAACCCTGGAACAGACCCACAACACGCATCCAACATCATAGAATTGAGCCGATGCCAAGAACAGTGAAGGGGCCAGGGTTGATCCGATTTCTTCACACGCGGATCGATCTGCCTGCGAAGGTTCTGGCTCAATCTCGGCGGCGGCGTTCAGGTTGACCTCCGTCTCCTGTCCAGGGTGGTCCCCAAATGCCGGAATTTGGTGAGGAAATCTACGCTATTGGTTGGACGACCCGTTGAATGGATAACAATTGGGTTCTAGATGGTTCTATGCTACACAATTGATTGTCCTTCGCTGGCGATCGGAACCCATTTATTAGAACCGTTTAGGCTCCCCAGCGCTGAGTTGGGGCGCCATGCATGTTTTGTAATCTATATACAAAAGACTGCTTCTGCTCCTCTCTAGCTGGCCGGTTGATTCATAGGATCTTGTTTTGGGGGAATCCCGGCTCGACAGTCGTGCAACAGCGGGGAGGGGGGCATGGCATCCAGATGATGGGCTGGCTCCAGCGAGTTTAGGCTCGGCTTAGGCTTGTTTTGGGCAACCTTGACGGGGACAACCCCGGCCGGTGGAGTGGTTTGTACATAACCATGATGTGCGCATGGAGGTGTACGTGTATGTGTGTGTAGCTTTATGTGCGGCATGTGCGCATGCATGTATTTGTGTATGTGCGTATGTGTGTGTGCTCGGAGCCACCCGAGTCCGGTACCCTGGTACTATCCATGGCTCAGACAGTAGAACTGTACGAGGGCGCGTCTCTTTTCAAGGCATCCCGTGTTTTGGTGGCTTCAAACGGCAAATGGAGCGGTCCCCTCAAGAAAGACAGACCCTCCATTTGCTCAAGTCCCCTGGAACAACTAGAAATCCGCCGACGCCAGTGGAGCGTGTAGATGGCAGTCCGCAACTTGGTCTTCCTTCGGAATCTCTTATCAAAGCCGAAGGCTTTTGGGACTGCTATTTTTGGGCTACGTGTCCAAAACCCTGTATTTTTCCAGTGTTTTTCGGGCTTTCGTGCTAGAAATCTGCGTTTCGCCTAGGTCTCTAGGGGGCCCCGGATGCGCAGGATCTGCATCCCCAGCATCATCAGGATTATCTTGTTGCCATGAATTTGTCTCTTTCTTTTGCAGATACTAGTGGCGTTTTGCTGTTTCAAGCGATGTTGGAATTGGCCTGTTAGAGGTTTGGGTGAAGCCAAGTGCAGTGACACTTGAGGAACTGTTGAAATCTATTCCCCACCTGTACGGAGCAGTTCCTGCGAAACATCCCCTGCATTATCGTGCTTTTGGAAGTATACTGGTATCGGTTTTTGATGGCTGCTTTTGGGAAATATTGAAAAACCCTGGTTTTTTGCACTTTTTTGTGGCTAGCCGGCTGCATTCCCATTCCCCACAACTCTCGTATTTTCTGTGTTTGGTCAATGTCGCGTGTGTGAAAGTCTTAAAATCTTGAGCGTGAAGATTGGGTTTGTTCTTGTAAGTTCTGTGGCTGCATCCCTTGCATTTCCAGCATCCTCAGCATCTGGGACATGAAAAATGACCTAGGCAAAAAGACGTCTTTTTCCTGACCCCAAACTTGAGGCACCCTGCAGTTTGTCAATGGGGGACTGTCCACTGGCGTCGGCGGATCGCGTAGCGATTTCAATATTTCCAGTAGTGAAATCGATTCCCTTTAAAACCAACAGGGGAAAATTAAAAGAAATAGTCTTAACCAAATGGAAGAGACCCGAAAACGGTCAAGGAGACTCGGTCTCACGCACTCCCGAGCTGCACTTGCCTCAGTGTGAGGATTCCACTCCTCGCCTAGGAAAAAAGCACTCGGGCGATCGGGCGAATCTTTCATTCGGAGAGTCTGGAGTCGTGTTCCCCTCGGAGGCTTCTCAAAACTCGGTTGCGAAATCTGCTCCCCTGCTAAAAGTGAACAACTGTTGGTGGTTCAATGGAAAACCGTTTCATTGGCTAGCAAAAAGTTGAAGTCCTAACATCCAAGCGAAATGCACCAAGGAAAAAGGAATTCCCTTTGTTTTCCAGAGCCGCAGTCAATCTACTTGTTTCCCCAAGAGGAGATCGAGAAACTTACTGAGTCTTCTATTTGAGAAATTGCGTGATCTCCCAATGGACCATAGACTGGCAATCCTCTCTAGAGGGGTCCTAGAGGGGCACAGCGTGAACAAGCTGACCCTCGATTCCCGCGCCGCGCTGATTTGGCGACAACTTTTGATAGGGAGCCAATGTCCCAAGTGGTTGGTGGACATGAATCCACACCTAAATGATGTCCTCCAAAGGGTGGTAAATTAAAACTCATGCCCATGTGAAAGAGAAGCCCACTCAAGGGAGACACGGGCACTAGGCGTGAAACAATTGGTTCAGAGTGGCAATTCCCACACTTCAAAGAGAAACTTCCGTTGCTTCCTAGAGTCTCCATGACCCCTAAGTAGTGGGGTCATGACCCTTTTCTTTTGGTTAATGAGCCCATTTTTCAGGGTCATGAAGACTCCAAGTACCCACGCCCCTTCAAAACGACGCCACACGACTTGGCAAAGATCCTTCGAAAGAGATCTCCTCGAACTTAGCTTTTGCACACCGAAAATGAGATGCTCGCTTCTGGCCCCAGAATTTACTGAACCTTAAAAGGCAACAGGTTCACATAGAACCCCATACCCTCTGGCCCCATACCCTCCCACAAGTTCACATAGAACTCAACACAAACCATCCTGAGCATCCTAGACTTTTGACTCCGCAAAATATACAAAAACTGAAAAAGCTTTGGGGTCCCTAGAGTGTTTGGGCTCCAAACAAACGCAACTGTGATCCTTGGCTCACCTTGTGGTTTGGGCAAAGCACTCGAAGGTCCAGAACCGATCTGAGCGAGCTGCTGCTGGTGTCTTGAGAGCTCGAGGATCTGCTGGAGATCGCCTTGGGCGACCCTTCGACCGTCAAAACGTCGAAGCCCCCCGTCCCTGTGGATGGAAAAGCGAAATCCAGAAATCGCACCACCTTGAAACCATGGTTGAAAGCATTGTTTGTTGGTATTTACAGGGGAATCGAATCCTTCCAGGGTTTCTTAGGTGGTGCGAAATGGATTTCGCAACCATCCACAGTGGCTCAAAGCATGTTGCTAGGGTAGCAATTGGATGGGCAAAGGCCACTCTAGCCGCAAGCACCAGGCATTGAAAGGGGAAGGCTTCCCCCCAATTGGACAAACGAACAAGCGGGGATACAGAGTCCCTAGTTGGTTTCCCTGACGAAAGCGCAGCCAAAGAAGATTCCTCTCACATGGCTTAGCCCCAAAAACTTGGAATTGGATTTGGGTATGGGTCCAAAGGCACAAAGCACCAGGCATTTTGCACCGCAGGTTCTACGCAATGTTTCCACTCACCATTGCAACCCATTTTGGAGGAACCTTTGTCAGACCCACCCATTTTGGGGGAACCATTTTCTGACCAACCCATTTTGATTTTTGAGGAACCATTTTCTGACCCACATCCATTTGTGCGGGAAAGGGAGCCATTTGGCTGTGGGTCAAATTTCACTGGGCCCCAAAATGGAACCCATTTACCGTGGAAAAGTAGACTGAAACCTGCGGTCTGCGCCGGCTGTTTAATTCTGAGCCACGCCCAATTTTCCTTTGGGCACACCATTTGCTTTTTTGGGGGTTGGGCGACAACCAAACCAAAAGCACATCCACAGAGACCTGCGGGTAACCCTGGGTCGCAGGATGTTTGAGCCACATCTCGCGCACAATCCGCGAGGAGACTCCGAGGCGCCGAGTCCTGGCGCTGCGGCTTGGGGTCCTTAGGCTTGGGGCACTCCATCATGCCGTCCGCCATCTCCGGCTGCCTGCGGATCGGCCGGAGGAATCCCGGAACGGAGGCCGGGACAGGGGGGACCACTTGGATTTCTTGGACCTTGACGTTGGGTGGAAGGGGAGCAAAGATTTCTCTCAAATTTTGGCAGTTCAGTGGATTTGGGTATTTCAACCGTACTAAACCACAAGAGGCAAAACAACAAACATGAAACAAACCCGTGGGAACAAGAACTCCGGCCCAAGGTACCATTTCAAGGGAGCCTGGTTCATCGATATCTATTGAATAGGCTGAAATCTATCTGGCGGTGCGGATTTGAGGCGACTTGGAACCATCCTGACATCTTGAGAAATGAGCTCACAGTGAAAGAGGCTTCATGAGTGCTGCACACCCCCTGCAGGTCAGGTTCATTTGCCACTGCGATGTGCCTGGGGCGTGCCCTGCCAAGTCAACTTGTTTCTGCCGACGGACCTTCCCCATGACTAATCCCGAACCGTGCGAGGTGTTCGTTGGCCTGGTACCGCACAGCTCCCCAGAACTTCACTATTCACCGCGGATTTGGCCAGGCTCCTTTTCCCAAAGCAAGTGTATCCCAAGAGGAATTTCATGCCCAGCTATTGGCTTGGTTATGAGGGGGGGATAAAAATGTCCATGAAGGTTTGCTTGACCTGCCCAGTGGAGTCTTGAGTCAAGCTTGGTCTCACTCTATCCCTCTATCCTCTCCCCCTCCACTCCCAAAACGGACTTCTCCCATACTCCTATCAAAGGGTACGGGTTTGCAGAGGTCTTCAAAAGGTACCGCAGGAAAGCAGCTGACGATTTTTTAGCCTGGCCGCTCTAAGGGGGAGGTGGTTCCTTTTCGGGAAAAAAAAAGAAGAAAAACAACGGGGGGGAAAAAAAAACATGAGGGGAAAACCTCCGCTCCACCTCCGAGCCCAAGGGAAGAAGCTCTTCGGCAAAACCCCCAAGTGAGATGCTCCTAAGGCTGTGTGAGAGGAAGTGGGCTTTACCTTCCCAGCTACTCCCAAAGGAGAACAGGTGATGTAACCTTCCATTTGCTTAGGTCCGCAAAATAATAATATATATATATATATGTCCAGTAGTGATAGATTCCCTTTATAACCAGCATAGGAAAACAAAGCAACATATTCTTAAGCAAATGGAAGTAAGCTTTACACACTGGCTATATAGTGGTTGTACATCCCATGGAAGCGCTCTCAGTGGTCGGGGCGCAATGGACACTATCTTAGGTTGACAATTTCGGGACTCTTTTAGTATGCCTCAATCGAAATTCAAGCAGCCCGTGCCACAATGAGTCACTGCAATGTTTGACGGATCCTTGCAAAAATGAACAAATACGTAGGAGACTGGCTTCAGATTGGCCCAAAAAGTGAGCGTCAGATTGGCCCAAAGAGTGATACGTAAAACCACCAGGAGGAACAAATTGAGGAGCGGCGCTCAAAAGATCTTGCGCGAGCAAAGGGATAGCTCACGCGATTCAGGGCCTCTCCGCTTACGCAACGCATGCACCGAACATTTCCTTACACGGGGAGCCCTGCGGTTGTAAGGGGAGTGTCCCTTACTAACCGAGTCATCTACCCTTGGTGGACGTTGGGTTTGGGGAGCAAAAGTTCTTTCAGATTTTAGCAGATCCGTGGATTTGGGTATTTCAACCGTACTAAACCACAACTTCAGCAAAATGTAAAAAAATGTGTCCCAACGACCACCGAGTACCCGGGTTTCGAGCTGGTCAGCCGGACCCCACTCGTTGAGCGCAAACCGCCGGGCGGCTTCCGAAGGCGCTCGATGGCCACGCACCTGGGTCGCTCGGAGCCTCGGGGCCTGAGGCCTTCAAGCGCCCATCCGAGGGTGTGTCTTGCTTCGGGGCACCCCGTGTTTTGGTGGCTTCAAGGGGCAAATGGAGGTTTCAAGAAAGACAGACCCTCCAGTTGCTTTTTCCCCCCCTGGAAGAAAATTAGAAAAGATATATGTCCAGTAGTGAAATCGATTCCCTAACTAAACCCAACAGGGCAAAATAAAAGAAATATGCTTAAACCAATTCGAAGTACCCCCACTGTGGATGGACGAAATCCATGTCGCACCACCTAAAAAACCATGGAAACCATTTTCAGTAGGAAGTGAAAAAAAAACAGACTACTTGAAGTGAAGCAGACTACCATGGAAATATTCTTAAACCAATGGAAGTGAAGCAGACTTGAAGCCTTTGGCTTTGGAGGAACGATTTGGTCCTCCAGATTCGAGAGCTCAGAATAAGTTGGTGCCCGATGTGTTTTTCTTTGTTTAGTCTATTTTAGTAGGGGAAACGAACGGTTTTCCATTAAACCACTAACAACATTTAACGGAAATTTGGGGTTCCATGGAGAGAACTCGGTTTTGTCTATTTTAGACACGGGGAACCGAATCTCCCCAACCAAAAACGGGGAGAGAAGGGCACCCAGCTGGACCCAAAGGAAACGCCACGTCGAAACTCCTTCAAACACTCTAGCCCCTAGCCCCCAAGTCAGATTAGAACGCGTAAGACGACGAATCGGAACCCTTCCTGAGGGGTGCGTGTTTTAACCGTAGGGTTTTGCCCCTTCAACAAGTTAAAGTTTGACGGTTTTCAATAAGGGGCAAGTTGCAAACTCCTGCAGGTTGTAAATGATCAGGGTTTTGTGCTGGTCTGTGGTTCGGTTGCCAAATTGAGGGAATCCACTGTAGCTGAAGCGGCAGCTCACGGGCGCCAGCAAGAAATGGATGCTGGTCAGTGGGGGGGCATCCGTCATTTCACAACAGGGCAACCAAAGAACCGTCGGTCAAACCAAGGAGAGAACCACAAATATGTGATAACTGTGCTTCTTCTGCACGAACACCCGTGAATCCTGCCTCAGGCTTTGATACGGCAATCGATCAACAGCGCCAATATTTCCGGACCACACCGAATCGGTCGAACTCGAAACACACAATTATTGGATGGTCGATTTTGTAGGCCTGGGAAACCAAGAATCGGCAACTCGCACTTGCCAATCCGGAGAGAGGAACCTGACACAAATCACAGGCCCATGTTTGAGCACCGCATCCGCCCAACCCCGACTGGCTGCTTGTTCAACAACTCAACTCACTTCCGGAGTAAATTGCATGAAAAAAGAGTCATTCTGCTTCAGCATAAACAAGCTACATAGCGACAATACCTCTACTCACCAACTTTGCACACAAATCCACTTCATGTTGCGTGATTCCCATACTGCCGGTTTCGCAAACCAAAAGCCTACCACTTCTAACCACGTCTCCAGCCATAATTCATGTCTTGCCTGGTGCCTCACCCCCTCCCCCCACCACCACCTCCCACTCCCCACCCCCGCCTCCCCCCACCCCCACCTCCACCTCCCACCTCCCCCCCCAACCTCGCCACCTCCCCCCACCTCCCCCCCACCCCCCCACCTCGCCCCCACCTCCCCCCACCCCCACCTCCCCCCACCCCCACCTCCCCCCCACCTCCCCCTCTCATATATATATATATATATATACTTCCACACACCTGAGTGTCATCGTCTCTTTCTGACACTTGTACCCTTCTCTACTTATATGTGTCTGCCCATGACTGCATTGGCCCCTCCAAGGCGCACCTGAAGTGACTCTTGCAAGAGCTGCATTTTTGTGGGGAGGATGCCCCCACTCCCCCCGAGAGAAGGGGGTGCTCATGCAGAGAGAGTCACGACAAGGTACGCATTGGAAGAATTCATGCAGGATCCATCATGCATATCAAGTCATGCTGTTCATGACGAAGCAACTGCAAGTACACGTTTATGTACAAGGTTGTGATCAAATCTCATGATCTGTCATGGACTGGCATCTCGAATCACTAGTCTGCGTCTCAAGCGAGATGTCGCAAGCCGCTGCTCCTGTCGACTACGTCTTCTCGCTGCATCATGATTCTGCAAGGCCAGGAAGGCCTCATCTCGACTGACCTTCTGTGACATCAATCTGTGCATCATGTCAGAAAAGCTTTCAAGTCGTAGCTCACCATCTTGCAAATCCACGAAATGCGCTCTGGTCACATCCGGCGAGTCTTCGCTCAGTCTGAATCCTTCTCCGCTGAAAAACTCTGAAGTGCCACGTGTTGTTGCACCATGATTGCTCACCTGATCAAGCATATCCTGAACTGCTTGTTCTGCATCTGCATCTTCACTGGTGTCCGGATTTTGGCCAGAAGGCTCAACCAATGTCACTCTGTCCTCCAAGTCTGAAACTCGGTATGCGTATTCGTACACCATCATCTGCAGAGAATTCACCTCCAATCTCAATCTATGCACAAAGTAAAAGCAAACCACCATGCCAACGCATAAACAGAAAAATGCGAAGCAACGGAGGATCTGCAAATACGTCCACTGCTCATTCGTCTGCAAATTGCTAACGTCGTGGCTCAAGGCTTCAGTTGTTGTAAAACTCGATGCCAAAACTGTGGACATGATAGCACGTGTTGTGTGCTGTTGCAAACCAAAGTCTGACCTGCATGTACTCACTCTTCCACAGTTCATTTCGGCTTTGACCATTTTGATTTGCCTTCTCACATAGTTTTGACACTCCATTTCTGCAACACAGTCTTCACCAACAGGTTTAAGACCATGCATTGTATCCACGAAACCCATGTGGAACATGTGCTTTCCCAGAATGCGTTTTGAAAGGCTCTTGGTCCCAATGTCCGCTATGTTCAGTTCTGTGGGTACTGCTTCGCACACCAAGTTCACCGCTTCCTCTTTTGCACAAGTACTTGGTTTGGATGTGTCGCGTGTTCTGGCTGGGTCCTTGTCTTGAGGAAAGTGCTCGTGCCGCGCTGTGGTCCATCTTCAAAACTGCTTTACAAGCTAATCCAGAAAACTCAACGCAGTTCTGCAAATACAGCGTGTCGCACGCACCTCCAACCGCAGCGTATAGGCCGCCTTTCTCACAAGCTGCCCTCATCGTTGCAAGAGTGCTGTCCATGGTAATGCGAACTCCATCAATTACCACTGCATCATCACTCACCACAATTTCTTGCAGTGGCCCCAAAGGAACATCTGCCCTGCTCTGGCGCTTCTGGCTCGAGCTGCAGGCTGCTGGATCTTCTGAGGCTCCTCCAGCTGCTTCTCTGCAGGTTGTGACTGCTGACTGACTTCCTGCATCTCAACATCACATTGTTTCTTCTCAACCGGATCTTGAAAACTCATTTGCTCTGAGCTCTGAATCTGTGATGTCGTGATTGTAATCATTTCCAAATCTGCGTCTGCAAAGCCTTCAACTGCACAGTCTGAATCTGGTATGATCTCCAAGTTACTACAATGCTCAACGAGCCTCCACGGTTCAAAGACGTTCTCTCGCACAAGAGTGGTCCTGTATTTCCACCTGTAACCTGCTGCACTGTGAGTCGGGTCAATGAAGCAATTGCTCATGCCCCGCCATAAGGGATTCCCGTTTGGTCCCAACTGCCAACCAAAAACTGTGTTCTCGATCTCGCTGCTTGTTTTGACTTCAAGAGCACGCACCTGCGCTGCGTGTCCTCAACTCTGCTGATCCTTGCACGCACTGCCCAGCTGTTACCCTGGTACGAAATGGGCACTCTGATGCCTGACATGTCGTGACAAAGTGCATGACAACCATCTGACAGTTGAACTGCTTGCCAACCATGCTGGACCATCTTTCCAAGACAAAGGAGTGGACCAGTCACATTGGCTACCACTGCTTGCTCTCTCACCACTGCTTTCACTGCCTGCCTATCACCGTCGATCTCGCGATAAGCATCCAGGAACTCAAACTCCGTGTGCCTCATGCCGCCTGTGCTGATACTGTTTCCTTGTGCGTCCCTTGCTGATACAGCACGCGCAGAATCTATGCCCCGCCATGCTGCTGCCATGCTGTCTGGAATTGCAGTTATATCTGAACCGCCATCAAGAACGACCATATCTGTTTTGCAAGTGAGCTTGGCACATGAAAGCATCCTGAGCATGCTATCTGCATCACCTGTCAGATCAATGCAAGGAACTTCCTCATGCGAAAACTAGACGCCTGAGTCAAAGTTGTTAACAAACCAAGTGCTCTTCCTCTGCTCTTTGGCTGCAACACGCATATCAGCTGCCTACGCGCCTCGTAGCCGTTGTTCTCGTCAACCTGCTTCAAGATCTGCAAAGGCCTGCCCTTCAGCAATGATGCAAGAATTGAAAACAGATACGTGCCGCGTTGCTTTGTACCCTCAATCATGGTTGAAATTTCTGCTTTCTCTGTCAACATGTCTTTGACTGCCTTGCTTGATTCTGCTGAAGCTTGCATAGCTACTTACACCAGATTCTGCCTCTCCTGTACTCCCCCCACCCCTCCCTCCCCCCCACCTCCCCCCACCCCCCCACCTCCCCCCACCCCCACCTCCCCCCCACCCCACCTCCCCCCCACCTCCCCCCACCCCCCCCACCTCGCCCCACCCACCTCCCCCTTTTTCCCCCCACCTCCCCGCACCCACCTCCCCGCACCCACCTCCCCACCTCCCCCACCCCCACCCCCACCTCCCACCTCCCCCCACCCCCCACCCCACCTCCCCCCACCCCCACCTCCCCCACCCTGCTCTCCCAACCCCCACCTCCCCCCACCTCCCCCACCCACCCCACCTCCCCCACCCCCACCCCACCCACCTCCCCCCCCACCCCACCTCCCCCCACCCCCACCCCACCTCCCCCAACCCCCACCTCCCCCACCCCCCACCTCCCCCACCCCCACCTCCCCCACCTCCCCCACCCCCACCTCCCCCCACCCCCACCTCCCCCACCCCCCCCACCTCCCCCACCCCCACCTCCCCCCACCCCCACCTCTTCCCACCCCCACCTCCCCCCACCCCCACCTACCACCCCCACCTCCTCCGCCCCCGCCTCCCCCCACCCCCACCTCCTCCCCCCCCCACCCCCACCCCCCCCCACCTCCCCACCCCCACCTCGCCCCCCCATCTCCCCCCACCCCCACCTCCCCCCACCCCCACCTCCACCCCCACCTCCCCCCACCACCTCCCCCCCCCCACCCCCCCGCACCCCCACCTCGCCCCCCCATCTCCCCATCCCCACTCCCCCACCCTTACCTCCCCCCACCCCCACCTCGCCCACCCTCACCCCCACCTCCCCCACCTCCCCCCACCCCCCACCTCCCCACCTCCCCCCACCTCCCCCCACCACCTCCCCCCCCCCCCCCACCTCCCCCCCACCCCCACCCCCCCCACCCCCCACCCCTCCCCCACCTCCCCCCACCCCCACCTCCCCCCCCACCCCCCACCCCACCTCCCCACCTCCCCCCACCTCCCCCCACCCCTCCCCCCACCCCCACCTCCCCCCAGCCCCACCTCCCCCACCCTACTCCCCCACCACCCCCACCTCCCCGCACCCCACCCCCCCCCCCCACCCCCGAGCCCCGCGCCGGAAGGTCTCCAGCAGCTCCTCGGAGCAGAGGCTCTCCAAGGTGCCCCTCGGCACCACCAGCAGCCACCCCGCCGTGGCGCCGTAGACGTCCACCTCCCGTGGCACCGCAGAGTTGTTTTTCTTTCCCGTGGCACTCCCCGTGGAAAAGACGAGGACAGGTGGCTCAACAGGGGGGAATTGCAGCCCCAAAATGTGAATTGGTTGGCAAACTATTGGTTTTTTTTCGTGGAAAAGCCCAGGAAAGCTGGCTTAACGTGGGGAACTGTTGCACCCCCAAAATGTTGTTTTTTTGTTGGCTTGAATTTCGTGGACCTCCCCGTGGAAAAGACGGGGACGCGGTTGGTTTAACGTACGGAAAAGTTGCACCCCCAAAATGCCTGGGGCCCGTTTGTTGATTGGAACTGTTTGGCCGAGCCGAGACGCGTTTGGCTTCGAATGGGGAGTTGCGCCAAAATTGCCGGGTTCTCTTGGGCCCCTTTAAACAAAATAGAAAGGGGAATGTTGCAAGCTCCTTGGGTGAGAGGGTTCTGTTGATCTGAAAGCGGGAAGAGCTTCACTTTTCTCAAGGGGCGCCAATTTTCCATGGAAAATTCCAGTTGTCCAACTTTCACTTCAGGGCCCGGAAGCACCCCGTGAAGAAGAAATCCACCGGGCCGATGCCGCAGAAATCCACCGGGCCGATTCCGGACCACCGACCCTGCAGGACCCCCATGCAAGCGCTTAAGGACGACGGCCCCCGCACAAGTGTCTCCTGAGACTCTACACGCAGCCAACCTACGGCGGGAACCAGAGGTGGTTACCATTGAAACACACATTCTTTGCCAAGAACATTACTTGGTGCACGTTGGAAGGGGAGCCCAAAATTTCAATCTTAGCAGTTCAGCGGGGAAATTTCAACCACCAAACCACAATGAGCAAAACATGTAAGATCTTTCTAAACAACAACGTCATGATTAGCGGTCAAGACTCGAAAGGCTTTGGCTGTGGACACCCGGACGCTTTGGTGCTGAAAAACCATGGCATGGGAATACGGGCAAATTCCCAGGTTCCCTCCGAGCGAATGAAGCAAGCCAACCAAAGTGATACGACAGGTCTGGCCTTGTGCTTGGAGTCCGGAAACAAAAGCCCCAGCCTGGAGCAAGAGTGCTGTGGGGGAGTTCCTTGTGCGACAACAGGGAGGTCCTTCCCTATGACGGATATTTAATGCCAAAAGATCTGGCAGAAGCCTACAAATTGCCATATAGGTGTCCTTTCGGAAAAGTAGATGCCACTGGCAAATCGCTAAAATTCCAAACTGAAGCCGGTGCCATCTTCAGCCAGCCTGACCTGAAAAAACACATTGCAGCCATTGCAGTGGTGCCCCTTGCCTGAAATGAACAGAACGATTTTGGGCGTGGCGTGCCAGAACCACATAAGACATAGTCGGTATTTTATGGGGTGACCAGCATACCAACGGGGTGTACCGGGGGGGGGGGGGTTGT
The DNA here is from genome assembly GCA_963377175.1 of Effrenium voratum. Lineage (NCBI taxonomy): Eukaryota > Dinophyceae > Suessiales > Symbiodiniaceae > Effrenium > Effrenium voratum. Next base: position 345,387 of record CAUJNA010001280.1, on the reverse strand, counting down.
TGGTGACCATTTTTGCAACGCCTGTTCACAGTTCCTGAAGGGTGAGTCAAAGACACTTATTCTGACTCACATCTCATCCACATAGAGAACCACAAGGAAAGCAACATACATTCCTCACTTGCCCAAAGGTCCTTGGAATGAACGATTGACCTTTTTGACCTTGACTAAAAGTATGGACCGAAACGGGAAGGTTCAAAAGGTGACAAGGTCTGCCTTGGGCAGAGATTCCAATCAGAGGTCTGTTTACATCCCATGGAAGAGGCCCAATGTACCAGGCGTTTAGGCTGGTATCGATGGTGAACCCCGCACCTGTCCCCATGTGTCTGCACGGGGCATCACGGAACATGTATCTTCCTCCGGATTTCCCTTCGAAACACCCACAGTAGGGAGCAACCCAAAAAAGATGGGTGGCTTCCTGGCTCCCCTGCCAAAACAACGCTTAAAAACAAACTCACCCACGATGGGTGTGGCTCAAAAATCGGGTGACCCCAAAATGGGTTGCCGTGGTAGATGGAAACAAGGACTGAAACCTGCGGTCCAATTCCTGGCGGTTTTTTGACCCACACCCACATCTACCCTGAGCTGACCGGACGGAACTGGAACTTGTCACCCTGAGGAACACCTGGTAATCACAAGTTTCGAGTTTGTAAACCATCCACTGGACGCAAAAGGGGGTCTGGAAAAGTGGAAAAAGACATCTCACACCCCCATGCAAAAGGCCCCAAAAAGGCGGGTTCCAGCTTGCAGCACAGGAAGTATAGCATTGTAAAATCCATTTGCTTGAGCCCATTTGGTGTCACCCAATCGAGAAAATCCGCAGTTTTGGGGCTCCGGCCCAAAACAACACGAAAACTGGGCCTCCGCACTCCCCAAAGAAGGAGCCCTCGTGCAAAGTCTTGATGACCACGCCCTTCTCCTCCGCGTTGCCAGGCAAAACCTGAGCGCCGGCGTTGTCAAGATGTCCATGGGGAAAATGGGCTGATACCCTTCCATTTGCTTCGCCCCGGAAAAATATGTCCAGTAGTGAAATCGATTCCCTTTAAAACCAACAGGGGAAAGTAAAACACATTCTTAAACAAATGGAAGTACCCCCACTGTGGATGGACGAAATCCATGTCGCACCACCTAAAAAACCATGGAAACCATTTTCAGTAGGGGCTTCTTAGGATTTCGTCCATCCACAGAATGGGAACAATGGAAAGTAGTTGGACCCCTGGGTGAACATGTACATGGGAATTTGTGTCTAACACTTTTCACGGGTTCCTCCTTGAAGTTCAGAGCAGTATGGTGGTTGTGTATCCCGTTGAAACCATGAAGTAGTCGGGGTGGAAGACATCTTTGACTGTCAGTCCATGTTGGTGGTGGATCCCAGATAGCACAACAAGTCGGCAGACACCCCCCACGACCATGATCCCAGGCAAGCCACGGTAGGCTGGTTGAAAGGGGAAACACTCGATTTTGACCTCCCAGGTGAATTTGGTTTGGTGAGAAAGGCGGCCATGTCCTGAACCATCGCAGAAAAAGGCTATGAATCTTAATTGACCCTTTGGTGGACAGAATTTATGTCCAACCACTTTTGAAGCGGTTCGGGGTTTGGCATGAAAACTCATCGCCATCTCTATAAGCCTCATTGTCTCCCTTTCGCAGCTCCGACATGTTTTAACTTGGCTGGATTTAGGACCCCAGCCAAAAATATATCTTTTTTGCCTGGTTCGTGGAAAACCAAGGGAACCCCCAAAAAGCAAGAACAAGGCCAAAAGGGGCAGCTCATTCTGGGGAAGTTTTCAGGGGGCGTCCGGCTGGGACGCCGCTACTCTCTCCATCGGCTGGGGCTTGCGGCCACTTCCACCTCCCCCACCGCCACAAAGTAGAGCTCCGTGCCCATGTCCCCCGCGCAGATGATGCGGTCCTGGCGGATCTTTTTTTCAGCTGAGGGTTTTGTCACGTCTGGATTTTAGCCCAAGGCAGACTTGAACCAACTTCAGTCAGAATCAAAACCCGGTACTAAAATGGTCGACCCGGAACCAGGCTTCAAGAACCAAGAAGGCGGATTCCCGAAGTGGGATTGTCCCTTACTAACCTTGAGGGTTGCCACTTTGTGTTTACCCCAAGGTAGACTGAAACCCAAGGGTGTGTGTCGACTTACCCCAAGGTAGACTTATACCCAAGGTTGTTTTCATCAACCGGGTTGAAGTCTACTGGGGGCCCCCCAATTCCTTTGAAACCAGGCCTGGTGTTCTTTCAACCCAAAGAGGTTACCCCAAAAGAAGACCCCAAATTGGGTAGCCTGAAGGGAAGTTGCCACGGGTAAAGCCAACAAAGCATATGTCAATGATGCGGGTGATGCAGCTCAAAATGCGGAAGCTGCAATGATCTGGCATGATGGGTTGGTCGGGCGCCTTTCATTCAATGATGCAGCTTCCGACTTCTGTGGGTGAAGCCTGCACCAAGAACATCTCAGCCGGTAATGAAGCTCAAGATGCGGGGGTCGCGCGTGATGGGTTGGTCGGGCGCCTATCATTCAGTGATGCATGTGTTTCTGGGTTTCCCGGGTGAAGGCTGCACAAAGAATGCGGGAGCTGCGATGTTTTTTGGCATGATGGGTTGCTCGAGTGCCTATCATTCAATGATGCCATTGATTCGGCTTTCCTGGGTGAAGGCTACACAAAGAGCATCTCAATGATGCAGGTGATGCAGCTCAAAACGCGGGAGTTGCGATGTTCTGGCATGATGGTTTGGTCGGGCGCCTACCTTTTCATGATGCAGTTGTTTCAGACTTTTTTGGGGAAGGCTGCACAAACACCATCTCAATGATGCAGGTGGTGCAGGCATGATGGGGTGAAGGCTACACAAAGCGGGTGATGCAGCAATGTTCTGGCATGATGGGTTGGTCGGGCGCCTATCATTCAGTGATGCATGTGTTTCTGGCTTTCCCGGGTGAAGGCTGCACAAAGAATGCGGGAGCTGAGGGTTGCTCGATTGCCTATCACCCGGGAAAGCCGGAAACAATTGCATCATTGAATGATAGGACGCAGCTCCCGCATTTTGATCTGATCATTAAGATGTGCTTTGTGTAGCATTCACCCAGGAAAGTCGGAATCAAATGCGCGGAATGATGGCACCCGACCAACCCACCATACCAGAACATCGCAACTCCCGTAATGATGCAGGTGATGCGGCTCAAAATGCGGGAGCCGCGTGCCATGCTCTGGCATGATGGGTTGGTCAGGCGCCTATCATTCCATGATGCATTTGTTTCTGGCTTTCCCAGGAACGCTACACAAAGCACATCTTAATGACGCAGGTGATGCAGATCAAAATGCGGGAGCTGCGTTGTTCTGGCATGATGAGTTGGTTGCGCCTATCATTCCATGTTGCAATTGTTTCCGGCTTTCCCGGGTGAAGGCTACACAAAGAATGCGGGAGCTGCGTTGTTTCTGGCATGATGGGTTGGTTCTGATGCCATTGTTTGAAGGCTACACAAAGAATGCGGGAGCTGCGATGTTCTGGCATTGTGGGTTGGTCGGAAACGTATCACTCAATGATACATTTGTTTCCAGCTTCCAGTGAAGGCGACACAAAGCACATCTCAATGATGTAATGCAGCTCAAAAAACGCTGCGATGTTTTGGCATGATGGATTGGTCCGGCACGTATCATTAAATGATGCATTGGTTTTCCGGGTGAAGGCTACACAAAGCACATCTCAAGATGCAGCTCAACATGCATGAGGTGCAATGTGTTGGCATGTTAACGATTCAACATGCGGGAGCTGCGATGTTCTGATATGATGGATGGTCGGGAGCCTGTCATTCAATGATGCAGTTGCTACCGACTTTCCCAGGGTGAAGGCCAAACAAAGCACATCTCAATGATGCAATGATGCAGCTCAAAATGTGTCAGTTCCAGTACCCATATTCACATGCCTGCGTTTGTGGGGGATTCTACGGGAGTTCGGTGGAGAAAAAACAGGACAACGAAAAGAAAGCCAAAAAACCATGGGGATGTGCCACAATGGGCCTGCTTCTGATTTACCTTTCAACCCACGACACCCAAAACCAGGATGGCTCGCAACACCGACGGCCGATCCTGAGCTGCGAAGATCTCGATCTCTACGAACTCGCCTGACACTGGCGATGGCCCGGCCACGCGCGACGCCGGAAAAGCAAGTTGAGCTTTGCGGGACCTGTCCCTCCCCCCTGGTTTTTTGAAACAAACTCAATGGAGAAAAAAAACATCAAACTAAGAAACAAAACACGAGGCCTACCCCTCTTGGTGGCTAAGGCCACACCAAAGACCCGTCAAGAAAAGGGGCTTGTCTCGTAAAATTTGGATGGTTTCGAAGGTAGGCCGGAAGAAAACCACCGAAGGCAATTCCGCGAAATAGATTTCCCCTTTTCGGTGATTTGTTGCCCACGACTAATCCAAAAATGAAACAACAAATCCTGATAAATTGAATCTCGACCCTTTAAGTCTTCTACGCGCAAACCGATCGAAGTGTCTCCAACACCGAAGAAATTGCCACGCGATGCCTTTCGGTACACCCAGTTTTTTGGGTTCCCTATACTCTCCTTAGAACATCACCCCTACCAAGGGGAACTCGCCTCAAAGGGGCGGGGGATCAGTTGCGCACACAAATTTGGATCAGTTGCGCACACAAAACCCCCCTGAGTTCTGGCTCAGTTACGCACACATATTTGGATCAGTTGCGCACACAGAGCTCTAGATGCATGGAATTGGGTGGGTGGGTGGGTGGCTTGGTGGGTGGGTGGGGGCGGTGGGTGGTTGGTTGGGGTTGGGTGGGTGGGTGGGTGGGTGGGTGGGGTGGCTTGGTGGGTGGGTGGGGTGGGTGGGGTGGGCGGTTCCAGAAAGGAGCGCACACAAGTAGGTGGATGGAAGTGGTGGCATCACAAGAGATGGGGTAGGTGGATGGAAGTGGTGGCATCAGAAGGGGTGGGTGGTGTGGGTGTGGGTGGGGGGGGGTGGGTGGGTGGGTGGGTGGGGGTGGGTGGGTGGGTGGGTGGGTGGGTGGGTGGGTGGGTGGGTGGGTGGGTGGGTGGGTGGGTGGGGTGGCTTGGTGGGTGGGTGGGGTGGGTGGGGTGGGCGGTTCCAGAAAGGAATGTACACAAGTAGGTGGATGGAAGTGGTGGCATGGGGTAGGTGGATGGAAGTGGCGGCATCAGAAGGGGTGGGGTGGGGTGGGTGGGTGGGTGGGTGTGGGGTCCAGAAAGGAACGCACACAAGAGATGGGGTAGGTGGATGGAAGTGGCGGCATCAGAAGGGGTGGGTGGGGTGGGTGGGGGGGGTGGGGTCCAGAAAGGAACGCACACAAGAGATGGGGTAGGTGGATGGAAGTGGCGGCATCAGAAGGGCAAGAATGGGCGTGTGGCAATGGCTTACATGAGGGTCTCCCACACAAAACACTGCGTGAAATAGTGTTATACCATCCTATCTTGCGGAGAAAAAAAAGATCAGCGTGTATCAGCCGGACGAAACAGTTAAACCGCGAGTCAAAGTCTTTATCCTCCACAAGACTTAAACTGGGTAGATGAGATAGGGGTTGTGGCGAGGGATCAGCATTGAATGCCATGCTTGTACTATATATATAAAAAAAAGAGATACGATCTCAATCACAGGAACTGTGTACCAGCAACTGGTAGATAGAATGCTCTACATTGGTATACATGCGTGCTCGCGCTCGCACACAATAGCCAAGAAGTCAAGCCAAGAGTGGGTCCTGCAAGAAACCACAAAATGCACTGAGCCGACAGGCATGATTGCTTTTTTCCAAGCGCGGGAATTCGACGAAGAACTCAAGTCCCAGAGAGGCATGCCAATCAGAGAAGGGCATGGTCAGCGGATCTCACAAACATTGCGATGGCCCTGGCAGCTGCTTTTTCTGCTTGACTCCTGCAAAATGAAGGAAAGACCCACTGGCTCAACAAACAATGGCTTGCGTGAAGCCTGCCACGCAACTTTCCAAACTCTTGCGCGCCCGCAATGAAACATGAACAATGATGGTACAATGTCTGGGAAATTTCAAGCCATGCCGCGGAAGGATCCACGGCTTAGATAGACAGTGAAACAAGAAAAGCTCCTGAATCACCAGCTCCGTGAACTTGCCTGAGTGCTGCCAGTCGCTGTCGCTTATTCATGCCTCGCCACAAAGATACCTTCGGAGTGGCTGCAGATGCCGGGGGCGCGTCCTGGCAGAAAGACGAGTACGTATAGTGAAACTATGAAAGGAAAGGGACATGTTGAAAACCTGGGTCTGCATAACATCTGTAAACAATGGCTCAGTCACACAGTAATCATGTACACTGAAGATACGCCGGAGACACACTGTTTCAACAAGGCAAGGAAACACAGACACTCAGCTCTGGCCAAAAACACCTGGCCTGCTGCGAAACGGGCATGCGACTGCTACTGGCCGCTGCGGGAGACGACTCTGATTCAGACTCTGAGGTTTGCTCAGGAACTGGCTGCCGGGATCTCTTCTTGCCACGAGCAGGCTGCTTCCAAGGAACATCCAACTGCAGTTGACCTGCCAAAAAAAAAGCCACTAGACCAGCCAGGGGAATTCGATAAACGACATTATCATGTGATAACACAGGATCAGAAATCAACATACGATGTAATGACAAAGCACCTGATTCAATGAACGTCACATAGGTGTGTGGACAGGTGCCGCGGATACTGCTCTCTGGGCAACCAAGACATGCAGCTGCACCATGCCACGCCACTGTGGGGTCATCCGCGCCACCGGCACAGTTCCAGTATCGACGTGCCTCTTGGGGATCACATAGCACCAGGCAAAACTTGCTCAGAGTCGCCGCAAGTTGCTCTGAGGTTGAGGTCTGCGAGCATCCAGGAAGCATGAACATGGCCTGCAGAGAGAGCTCCGGCTGGTCTGTCAGATAGATTTTGCGGAGAATTTCCACCAAATCCACGTACACGGGGGTTTTGAGCTTCTCAAAGGATTGCGAGTCGCACTCCACTCGCATGGCCCACGAAGTACCAGACTTCGCACAAAGGAAATGCTTGTGCTGAAGGTAAAATTTTGCTTCCTCCGCGCATCGCTTACTCCAGTGACCTGATGGAACCGATAGGAGTCGCTCAGCGGACACATCCTTCTGCTGGCAACGGCTGCTAAGTAAAGAGCTGATTCTATGAACGACGCTGTTCACGGGCAAATACAAATTGGCCAGAGTAGGTCTCAGCCGATGACGATGCCATGACTCTTGCGGCTGGCTGCCACAGAATGTGGCTAGACCCAAACGGTCTGGAGAGCCGTTCCAATCGGAACTCCACTGGCCATCGCAGTAGGTGAAGTAGTGTCTTCTCAGAACCTCAACCAGCTGTCCTTCACCTTGCGACTGCAGGTGCTCGAAACTGTGGCCCCAAAAAGCGCTGAATGGAGCACTTGGTAGAAATCTGGAAGCAAAGAAAAGCCTCTTCACCACAGGGAGCATCTTTTGTCGAGCTTTCAAATACTTCGTGCACGTGCGCCAGATCCCGGTTCTCCACACAATGACGTCTTCGTCCAGCACCTGCATAGGGAAAGATATGTTCAACCACGTATCGAATTGGAAAACTGCAGTCTTATGCACAAACACACCCCGTCCCCCAAAACTAAACGCCTGCGACCAAGGTCCCTTGGATCGAGTGACAGCTCCTACTAGATGACTCCAGTCCAGGAGCTTCTCTGCCAAAGGAAAAAAATCTGATATAGCTCTCCGAATCCCCTTGTGGAAGTCACTGTGCACCGCACGGACACGCTGCTCCACATCTTCCACCCCACAGCATAACCGCATGCTACGGGACCATGCGCGGAAGATATCCAAGCAGGCATCGGCCGATTCTGTGTTGGTTATGGCCAAGGCCATCTCATGGAATTTCGTTTGATAGGCACGGTGGTGAGAGTCCCAGGAAAGACCGAGAAGGCCAAATGAAACTAGTGCGTGCCGCTGGCGAGTCACACGCCAAGCTCCATCTGTACAGCCACGAAGATGTTCCGGCTCTGCGATGGACTCCCAAGTCTGACCTCAGGCAAATCCAAAAAAAAAGAGCCAATCCTGATCTGTCTCAAAAGCTCGCTAACCACTACCAGCGAAACTTGCGCTGATATATGTGCAATAACATGCTCTTGCGCGGTCGCAGCCAGAAGATTAGGTGCGCCAGAGCTGCCGTACATAAAGAGCGACTTTCAGCGGATGCAGTCTTACAGATAAAATCCAAAATCACTCTGCCAAACAAAACTCGCTGACAAGTGCAGGCATGACACGAAGAAGCTTCGGGGAAACAAAGGTGATAGACAGAAAAGGTCCCAAAGTTGCGCCGGCCACAACCAAAGGGACATCATCACTCATGCACGCATCCTCTAACTTCGGAAGTGTTGCAACCAATGTCTGCCAGTCAGCCAGGTTCCACTCGCCACCGCTGGTGAGACCGGCTCTGCTTTCTTTGACCTGCTCACGAACATGGCAATACTGAATTCTGCAACATGGCTGCAACATAGCGCTTGTGCGAAAAAAAAAAAGCGCCTTGTCGTGACGAGCCATAATGTTTTTGATGAACTGTTTGACCTGCTTCTCCTTGGGCTGCGGCTCTTGACAACCTGCTCGCTGCAACTCCTGGCACCGAACAAACGGTCCCCAACGGCCTGATGATGGGGATGATGATGAGGATGATGATAACGATGATGATGCTGATGATGATGATGATGAGGATGAGGATGATGATGATACTAAGATGGTGAAGTGATGAAGATGACCATAAAAAAGACGGAAGGGTGAAATCGAAGCCGTTTTAGAAATCCATTCCATTACACAAAAATGAGCCACGCAAACACATCACACCAGTGAGCATCTCCCAATTAACGACTGTGGTCAGACAAAGCAACTGAGGCAGACTTTCCTTTTCATCCAGGCAGCCAGGTCTGAGGTTAGAAACATGAAACGACTTTGCCGCATCCATCTGCTACTATCATGGAACACTTTCTGCAAGTCGCTATTGTCTACCGACGGAAATGGGTAGTCAAATCTCCCAGAAGCTGATCTCTTTTGGCGCGTACTGTCTGTGGCAGTGACGCCACATCGCCAGTGAACTGCGTAGTGAACCAGCAACGCCTAGTGTTGTTCTCGTACTTGTTGAAGTTGTTGCAGCGCAGCACAAATTGCGACCGACATCTACCAGACAGAGGTACTGCGACATGGAGCGCCACGGAGCAATGCGGGCACTGTCCATATTTAAACCTTGAGGCAGGTACGGAATCTGAAGGCGCCGGGTCTGATGTAGTGAGAGACACAGAATCTGAGGCCACCGGCTGTGGTGTAGAAACAGACATAGCACCGGAAGGCCCCGGCCCTGACGTAGACGCAGAAGTTGCCAACTGGCCGGCATACCACGTCTTCAAGCGCTTGGTGGGTGGACTATCATCAACGTGAATCTCTTCGGAACAACCTGCGTGATCCATAGCTGCCAATGACTTAAAATGCTCTTCAGTGGCAGGAGACAACGATGCAGCTTGCAGGAATGCATCGCATTTGCAGCTAGAAGATTTCGACGGAGACGAAGGATTCGCCGATGTAGTGGCTGCCTTTTCCACATCTCTCTCTGCTTCATATGCTAGAGCAGCTTCAATCTCGAAATCACTAGGTCCAGAAAAATCTCTGTGGGATGAAAGGGGCGCTTGGCACACAAAGACGCTGAGACGTTCAATCTTCCCAGGGTCGAACAATAAGGGCGACGCACGGGGTCTACCCAGATAAACCCAGTCGTAGAAGTTTCGACCCGTGGATCCGCTTATCCTTTTCGAAAGATACAGCAAACACGAAATGAGCGCTGGTCCAAGCGCACCATTGGCCGATCCATATGCAAGGGAGCCTTCCAGTGTTTGCTTCACAAGGCCATGTGAATTTTTCAACACATACAGCCTCCTGGGCCACCAGTCTTTGCTCACAACAGCTGACAGCACATCTTTCACCAAGGCGTCAGCCTCACTTTCGATTGCCAGGTGCAACAAATCAAATAAGTACTGGGCACGGCACTGATACAAAGGCTGCAGATCTCTATGGAAACATGGAACACCAGCTGTGCGAAGCACAAGCAGGTTGCAAATGGATTGCTGGCACGTGTGATCCAGGAGCATGGCTTGAGCCAGCTGCAACGAAAAGTGACAAACATGTCAAGCCAGACTTCATACAAATGTCACGGCCCCTGAAACCACTGCGAAACAACCCTGATCTCAGCCAACTTATTTCGCCCGTCCTGCAAAATCTGCTCTATCCGCAAAGATTTCTTCTCGATCAGCAGATTCTCTATGAAATGCTTTGATCTCTCCGTCAAACCGCTCTCGCACGATCCGTACAGCCTTAAGCAACAGAGGAAGCTGAACTGTGCAAAAAAAACACAAAGAGAAGGGTTACGCACTGAGGTCATGCTCAAAATCAGACAACTGAGGATGTTACGACGATATAAATATACGTTTTCAAATACATCTGCTTATAGCCGCAGAAATGGAAAACGAAGTCTACTAACATTGGTAATTTGGGTATATATCTATATATATATATATATCTTTCTATACATATATATATATATAGACACAGACACATATATCAAGATACAACAACGGCCTAGCCCATGCCACTGTCAGTGAGACCTGCAGAAGCGAAAAAACAAGGCTCAACACAAACTCAACATATGCAAGCAAGAATCCGGCCACGTCCTCGATGATGTTCATCAGCTGTCATTCGAATCTGTAAGGTCGGTGACTTGTAGCACGCAACACCACGCCAGTCACAACCGGCACACTCACGGCAAGTGAACCGAAGATGAATCGGTCCTCCTTCGCGGGAGTTATTACTGAATGCCACTTTGACGTCCACCCACGCTAACACCTTTTCCTTTATCTGAGCGAGATCCCAAGTCACGTCGGGGTCATGAGTCTCCTCACGCTGCAGTGTCAGCTGCGGAGCTTCATTAGCGGCTGGACGTTTACAAGCCTGCCTATTAGCAGGCCGCTTCATTGAACCTGTGGACACTGCGGATTCTCAAAAACAATGTGCACGCCAGCTGGACCCCAAGCCCCGTTCTGTTTTTGATGTTTCCCCGGGGTATGCATGAGTTGCGCTATGGCCGTGGAACGCTCCCCCGTTTGCGAGAAACATCCGGTCCGGGGTACTCCGTAGAGGAACCGCTTACAGGAGTCTCAGACTAAATTTCAGGCAGCGGCAGCATTCCTAGTACCAGTGCTGATAACAGCATAGTAGTAGTAGTTCTAGCGATAGTAGTAGGAGTAGTAATAGTAGTAGTAGTACTAGTAGTACAAGTAGTAATTCTGATAACAGTACTAGTACTTGTTGTTGTAGTAGGAGTAGCGGTAGTAGTAATAGTAGTAGTTGTTGTAGTTATATAGTAGTAGTCGTCGTCCTAGTAAGACAACAACGAAAGATACATCTTTTTACATACTAGACATTCAATAGGTGTAAACACACATATTGTACACCAGTCTGGACCCCTAGCCCCGTTCTGTTTTTGATGTTTCCCCGGGGTGTGCATGAGTTGCGCCATGGCCGTGGAACGCTCCCCCGTTTGCAGGAAACATCCGGTCCGGGGTACTCCGTAGAGGAACCGCTTACAGGGGTCTCAGATTGAATTTAAGATAGTAGCAGCATTCCTAGTACCAGTGCTGATAAAAGCATAGTAGTAGTAGTAGTTCTAGTGATAGTAGTAGGAGTAGTAATACTAGTAGTAGTAGTAGTAGTAGTAGTAGTAGTAGTAGTAGTAGTAGTAGTGTAGTAGTAGTAGTAGTAGTACTAGTAGTAGTAGTAATAGTAGTAGTAGTACTAGTAGTACAAGTAGTAGTTCTGATAACAGTACTAGTACTTGTTGTTGTAGTAGGAGTAGCGGTAGTAGTAATAGTAGTAGTTGTTGTTGTAGTTATATACCAGTAGTCGTCGTCCTAGTAAGACAACAACAAAACATACATCTTTTTACATACTAGACATTCAATAGGTGTAAACACACATATTGTACACCAGTCTGGACCCCTAGCCCCGTTCTGTTTTTGATGTTTCCCCGGGGTATGCATGAGTTGCGCCATGGCCGTGGAACGCTCCCCCGTTTGCAGGAAACATCCGGTCCGGGGTACTCCGTAGAGGAACCGCTTACAGGGGTCGCAGACAAAATTTTCTGGGGGTCACTTCCAAACCACCCCACCATGCGGCAGTCAATATTTGATGCTGACCTTCGAGCCATGCCATCAAGAGGCGCCAACACCAGGTGGAGCACTCCCAAGCCAGCCAACATAGGGAGGTGGGGGTGGTGGGGTGTGGGGGGGGGGGGCGGGAGTTGGGGGGGGGGGTACTTGCGCAAGAAACCCTGCCGACAACTGCTGCTCGCATGCTTTTTAACCCACAAGCTCACCATTCAATGGACGCGGTGTCAGAGTAGATGCTTTCAGGCGTCCACTGCTGCAGCTCTAATCGGCCACTTCGGATAGTTAATGGAGACGAAGATTCCGAGGGACGCTCCGGGGCAGGAGCGCCAGGAGTGCCAGGAGGGCATGTGCAGCTCGCCACGTTGGCTTGCGCAGGCGCTGCGTGTGATCCTTGTGTCTCAGTTGCAAGCACCCGCAGTCGTAGGCTCAAGGCCTGGACTGCTGCCACAAGTTCATTGGAAGGAGGCCGCTGTGAAGACAGCAGCTCCTGCCATCGGCGAGCCCAAGAAGACTTCAGATGAGCATGGTGCGCCACCAGTTTGGTCACATCCGGGACAACCTGCGTGGGCCCTGCAAAGGCAGCTCCAATCATTTGGAAGCTCATCCTGTCCAGCACCAAGACATTCATCCAGAACCATGGACAGAGATCACGATGCTGGTGAGAGCTTACACCGGAGAGCCTGAGCAAAATTATACAAGCCACGCACTCCGCAGCAAGAGCATAGGAGGCATGTGTCGGGTGGACTGGCATTTCGCGGAGCCGATCTTGGGCCAGGGGCGCGGCTTTCGTACCAAAAGTGCACTAATGCAGCAGCCTGGGCTTCCCTCGCAAGCGTGGCCCCAACTCCCCTGTCAACTTGCTTTATCTCCCTAGTGTAAGATCATTTGCCTCAGGCTCACACAAGGCGCCGACCGTATACTTTGACAAAGCTTTAGTCTGGCCCTTAATTTGGGTAAGCACTTTCCAGGGGCGCCGAATTTCCCAGCCTTGGTTTTGGGCATGGCTGATCTGAAAGAAACCCAAAACAAAGGGGCCGCAAGCTACACTTTGATCCTTTCCTCCTGTTGCCACAACGTCGCCCCATCCCCCGCCATCGCAGCCTTGAACTGCGCTCTGCTGGGGGATGGGGCGCGCTGTGAAAGAAACCCAAAACGAAGGGGGCGCAAGCTACACTTTGTCCGAGACTCCATGACGTCAGTCTAAATAGCTGATTCCAAGGTAAGCCAGTCTGCGTGCACAACTGAGCCGGGCCTCGCGTGCACAACCGAGCCAGATTCTCGCGTGCACAACCGAGGCACCACCCCCTCAAAGGCCCAATTTAAGCCTGATCTGTAAGAACGTTGTGTGGCATGACTTTTCATATCCCCGCCATCACCTGCTTGTCACGCCATCACCCAGGTTTCGGGTAGTCAACCAAGGCAATGCAAAGGAATTTGGGTTTAGTTGGGAGGAGTGGGAACAGAGATCAAGAACCTGTTCGCAAGAACTTCGCCCGCAACAGCCTCAAACCTTCCCTACAGCAACGAATCGACTCAACTTGCACACGGTTCGCACCAATTGCTCTTCGGAAGCCACCCAAAAGCCGCATAAACCCAACACAAGCCGCAAATGCCAAGAAGCCCTACCAGAGAGGAACTGGGAAAGCTGAGGCTGCGAAAAGCCCAAGCCGAAGAAGCCGCCAAAAGCACCAAAACAAAAAAAGAAAGAAAACAAAACACACAAAAGCCAACAAGCCACCAAACCAGAAAACCCAAAAAAAAGCAAACAAAATGGTCCCGACAAACAAAATGGCCCTCCAAACCTAAATGCGTCTTTTGCAATACCATTTGGTTTACCCTCCCTCCCACTATGGCACCTCACAGGGGGTCCCTTTGCAAATTGATCTTCCAGGTACCCTCCCACAAATGCCATGGGATCTCCCAGATGGGATTCGCCAAAAACTAACGGTGCATGGTCCTTTCAGCTTCTGGGTTTTGACCGAGACCTACGACCACCCCCGGTCCAAATCCTTACGGGGACCAGGCTCCCTGTGGCCAGCTCCCTGTCATCCAAGTCTAGAATGGTCCCAAAACCCCCGATTTCATCGGAGCAAAACGAGTTGGCAGCTGAGTTGATTTCAAAGGGATCCCCAAAACCTGGAAAAAGGAAGCCACCCAGAGTTGATTTTCAAAAACCGGAAAAAGGAAGCCACCCACAGGTCTGGTTGTCATAACCAGCGGAAACCACCCTGGGGCTTCTGGAAGACCCCTCCCTTGGGGACATGGCCAATCTGAATCTTTCGACGGGCGCTTTGGGCTGAGGTTGGATTTGGAGGGACCCGGCGCAAAAAAATCAGCGAGTGTAAGCCAGGAGTTTCCCCTTTCTAAGCACCTGACAGGAGTGGCTTGCAAAACCCAAGTTGCAAGTAGAAAAGGAGCTGGTGTGCAAAAGCAAGGCATCAGGCAGACCCCCCCACCCATCCTTTTATGGAGGGTGCCCTTCGGCACCCTCCAGTTCACAGCCGAGGCGCAGAGCTGCCTGGAACCGGCTGGGAACTTGGGAAAAGCCAACAACTTCCGCAGGACTTCTCCACCAAATCCCAGCAAAAAAAGAAGAGGCGTTTCGAGGGTGCCTGTGGCTGGGCTCTGGGCTCTCGAGTTCAATGAGGTTTCAGCCATGGTTGTGCACGGTGAGCTTGACAAGAATGGAGGCTGGTGCATGCAAGAGGTGTTGACGACAATAAAAACATACTAATACATATAAATATATATATATATATATAATCTGAATGCGTTGACTGGCATGCACGGTGTACCAAGACACCGTGCACTAAGTTGAAGACATCCAGCGGTCCAAATGGTCCACATTGAGCTGTAAAAGCAAACAGAAGCCGCCATGTGACTATGCGGTTTCACTGCAAACCGAGGCTTTTCATCTGGCAAGTGCTATCCAAGGTGGCAGGCGTCAAATGTCCATTCCTAAAATTATTTGCAGGAATCGCCCCACGAAGAAGGGGTCTTCGGAGTGTTGGACCAAACCTCCAAGCAACATGAGGGGCTCAGTTAGCATTTCCGAAAGGTGTCACCGGGTGCTTCGCTGCTGAAGCGTCACAGGGGCTGTGGCGCTTTGGAAGCGCACCTGCGGGCACCCAGTTCCACAAACACAAATTTCAACTTGCCTTTTGTGGGCAAGCTGGTTCGTGTGTCGCTCGGTCTTCAGGAATGCCACCGGAGCTACGGTGGACGAGCCAATTTGAGTTTGCTGTAAAAAGCCCCGAAAGCTCCCCGAGGATTCCTTTAGCGAAGCTGGGCGGATTACGAACAGAGCCCTAACCCCAACGGATCACATAATCGCCGCTTCACGCGACTAGAGAGTTCCCTTCCGGTGCTGCTGCTGCTACTACGATTCCCGTTAGTGTACTCCTCTTCCTCCTCCTCCTCCTACTACTACTACTTCTACTACTCCTGCTGGTGCTACTACTACTACTGCTACTACTCCGACTCCCACTCCCACTCCGACTCCTACTCCTACTGCTACTCCTACTTTTTCTCCTACTCCTTCTCCTACTGCTACAGCTACTGCTTCTGCTGCTGCTACTACTCCTACGGCTACTACTGTGCCTCAAAGGCACTATTGGCCATGTTATTAGCGGTTTTATCCTGTGGTTTGATAGTTGCTCTTGTCAGGGCCTGTATAAACTTGAACACTTGAAACTGAATGAGCATGCTCCGCCATCGACATAGGATGAACACATTAGCAAGACCCTCCCATGGCTTCTGGTTGCACCTTGTCCCGAGCCAAGGTGATTTGGGTATGTGTGGAGTACCCGAAAAACAACTGTTTCCTGTGAAAAGGGTGCTCTGAACAAACAGACAGCGACACAGACACAGACACGGAGCTGTTGATGCTTTGTTTCAGGCAACCCCTGCATAAGCCTTGGCTTGAAGGGAAAGCAACCAGGAAACAGATCCCCCTACCCATCTCCCCCCCACCCCCCTTGAGTCTTTCCCGCTGAGGTGCTGCAGAAAGTGCTTGTCCACCATCTCCAGGAAGGGCACCTCTCACACCCCATACCGACTTGGTTGACGCTGGGTTTGGGGAGCAAATTGAGATAAATTTTAGCAGTTCAGTGGATTTGGGTATTTCAACCACTAAACCACAATAAGCAAAAATGGTCAAAATGTGTCTCAACCACATCAACCACATCCATAACAAAGCGATTGAGTGAGCAACCAGTTGGCTACTTGGAAGTTCAAGATACGTAG
The DNA here is from genome assembly GCA_963377175.1 of Effrenium voratum. Lineage (NCBI taxonomy): Eukaryota > Dinophyceae > Suessiales > Symbiodiniaceae > Effrenium > Effrenium voratum. The sequence goes on along the minus strand of CAUJNA010001280.1, from coordinate 328,920 downwards.
GCTATAGCTATGGAAAGGGAACCAACCCCTAGAAAACTCTACTTATAACCAGGTGTAGAACCTAGTTACCCAGTGGGTTGAACATCCAAGTACCCAATGGGCACACTTAGCATGGAGATTTCAACCAACAAATCGGTGGGCAATTGGGGTTCCATCCGATACAAAGCCCCTAAGTTTACCCGGTGCCCAATTCCATCTTTCTAGTCCTCCCTACGGAATTCCAGAATCACACCCCTCACCCACGACCCTTGAAACCTTGTTTGCTGAGCACATGCCCAGCGCCAGCGTCAACCGCCCCCCATATGCCTTTGCCGGCTCATTATGGAAGCTTTGGGTAATATAAAGGTCTAAGTGGTTACACGCTTAGAAGTCCCATCATGACATTTTTCTGTTTCAACTGTGCTTTTGGTTTCCCTTGCAAACAAAAGCAACACAAGCGCAACAGAGCCTCCAAAAACTCCATGGGAGACTCCAAAGAGACACACCCCTTCAGGGGCCCTCAGAGGCCCCAGGCGACCCAGTTCGGAATCCCCAATTGGGCCCGTTGGTTCACGTTCGAACCAGCGGGCGGTCACGCGTCGCTTTGGCGCGCCTGCTTGAGGATATCACCGTAGAAGCAGTAGGCAAGCTCTCTCCTGCGGGCAGGCCGCGGGCAGAAGAACGGCCTTCCGTTCTTCCCAATGACTTCTCCCCAATGTGTACAATCTGAAAAAAAAACCAATACAGTGACCCTGCTAAAAAAGGACGCCTTTGTTGGGCTGGGGGTGCCCAACAACCATGCTAAAATGGTCCACTGAAACTGAACAGCATAAATTGAATTAGGCGTTCTCGCTTTTGGGGCAACAGCGTATTAGCTCTGAGCCAGAGGGGTGGTTGTTGTAGGTCACCAACCTGCACCTTTATTTGTAGTCTGAAGAAGTATTCCTTTGCAGGCTTTGTCTCATAGCACCACTCTCTAGCTCAGCTGGCCGTGAACTGTGTCGCGATGGGACGGAGATGAGATCGACTCCTGGCAAGGCTAGCTGGACTACATCTACAGGCGCAGCACGAGGTAAACCTTGGTTTTGGTGACCTACAAATTTTATTTTCGACAACTTACCACACCTCTAACTCAGAGTTTGAGAAATTGGCGCTGCTTCCAAAGGCGCAAGCACCCAATTCTCAGGCCGCTGAGCGAAGGAAACCAAGGTGGTCAAAACCAGCCCGACACCCAAGGCCCCCAACCAGGGTCAAAACGAGCCCAACCACACTAGTGCACCAAAGGCAAGACCGACAAGGGCTAAGAAACACCTTCTTTCAACAACCAATATTAGAAATCCTGTCATGACTCTGGATTAAGAAAACCATTTCTTATTCCTCATCAAATGTTTAAGAAATTTTCTAGAGCCGGTCAAAACATGCGGTTTCTTAACATACCGATCGACCGTAGACGGTTCTCTAGCACGGAATTGGGACTCGTCCCCTCCTCCCCCAACAGCCCAACCACACCAACCGTCAAACCGTTTGCTCGATGCCCCGTGGTGAAGTAGATCATTGTTGCTCATTTGTCTAAACCACAGCTAGGTCCTCCAGTAGAGAGGTTAGAATAAAGGTACCAACTTTTTTCTGTAGTCCATTTTAGTAGGGGAACCCTCCCCCAAAAAAGAAACGGTCAAGGGCACTACTACTACTGGGGGACCTAGTAATCGTTGCTCATTTCTCTAAACCACAGTAAGTGACAGGTTTCCCCCCACCTGCAACGGGGCATGCCCACACCCCGGTGGATTTTGGGGACAGATCGGGGTCCTGAGGTCCAGGGACAACGTGGAGTCCGTAAGGATCGCTTTGGAGGTGTCGGAGCCGCAAGACCAAACCTGGCGGAAAACGGGAGAAAAGTCCTACCTGTCTCCATGACCCATGAAAAATGGGTACATGACCCCATTTTGAGTAATGACCCCATTTTTTAAGGGTCATGGAGACTCTAGGTAGTCAGCGAAAACGAATGCTGAGGTTTTTGGAGGGCATTCGCGAACTTCCTCCATTCTCTGTAGCTTTCTGAAGAAGTCAGAACAGGTCGCAATCCAAAGGTTGGTCGGGAGGCTTTGGTCTGGATTGCCAAAAAAGGTCCTGGGGTCTCCAAATGGGAAATTGGAACCACGCCAAACTACTCCCCCGGAAGAGGTTGCTCACTCCTTTTCCGGTGGGGAGACCTTCTTTGTGCTCCTTGGATATTTGCGGCCGAATTGCATTCATAATTCTGATTGGGCCCCATTGCATTTCGTAAGTTACACCTGCGTAGTATCTGTCTGCAAGGTGAGCCGGAAATAAGACATGGGACAGGAACACAACAAAGCAAGAACCTCCATTCCGATTCCAGCTCGTCGTACATGAGTTCCGTTGTGAACCAATTGGAGTGGTTCCACAGGTTGGTGCTGACACAAACATCGTTCTCCCATTGAGGTAATTTGGTGCCGATGGACAGTTGCACCAGTTGGGATTGGTTGTTTATCCCAAGGTTCTCCATAGGTGGTACTGGAGTGTTGCCCAATAAAACAGCAGCGCCCCACAACCCCACTGTGGATGGAGATCCTGCAACGCTTTGAAACCATGCGAAACCACTGCTTGTTGGTATTTACATATTTACAGGGGAGTCGAATCATGCCAGGGCTTCTTAGGTGGTGCAGGATCTCGTCCATCCGCAGTATTCAACCACTTGGCGCTCGTTCCGACCACGCGACTTTTCTGGTTGCATGCCGGGAGGCGTAGTAGTAGTGCCGCTTGATGCGGTTGTACAACTCCTCGGGCGCGAGCCGTAAGGCGAGCGGGGGCAAATGTGGGGAGTCAAGCCCGGGTTACGCTACCTCCGCGTGGTGGCTTGGATTTCTACCCTGGAGGTTGGGGAGGAGCCTTCCTATGTTTCGGAGTGCTATCCAGTAAGGCAAAGTCAAAACGGGTGCAATTCTGGGGTTCAAGGATGCCAAAAGGAAACAACCCATAGCTCTTGGTGTTCCCCTATTTGCGGACCCCCCTAAAATTGTGGCTGTCCTTTTGGTTTCCCTTTCAAACCACCATAAAAAGGAGCGTGCCCTCAAAAAGCCACACACAAGAAATGGGTGTGGGTCAAAATAGGGGCAACCCCAAAATGCCTTGCCCTGGTAAATGGAAACAAAGACCAAAACCTGCGGTCCAATTCCTGGCGACTGATTTTTTGTTGGACCCAACTCCAGTATCTCAAGTTGTTGGGCGGCCATCCTTGGATGGCTCCACGTTTCTAGGTTATATTTGGACACCCATCCGATCCCTCGATCTCTTGCCGAAGGCGCCACCGGGATCTGATGTTGGTTGGCGGCCGCCTGCAAGTTGGCCACCCGCGCATGGAACAGCCGGGTGTGGGAGTGGCGCCGGTCCATGGCGTGGGCGAGGTTGCTGAAGAGCATGCCTCTGGGCGAGGACAACAACTGTTTGCTTTCTGGCCAGAGATCGTGGGTTTCTCAATGCCTTTTCGTCGTTTTGAGGCTATCCTTTTCGGGGATGGAAGAAAAGGAAACCAAAAGGAAGCATATTTTTGGGGGGTGTTGTTTTCTTGGTTCATTTCAAAATGGCTCTGGGTAGTTTCAGGTATGAGTTTGTGGAACACCATTCCTTGAATGTGTTTGTTGTGTCAAAATGTCAAATGGCTGGGAAACACCTTCCCAAATGGTGGACATAAATCCCAACCTAAAAGATGCCCACCAAAGTCAAGGGTGGTTCAGGTGTGGATTTTGGAGCTATGCAGGTCACATACCACCTATAGAAGAGGTATGTGCTGCCTAAGCCCAATGAACCAAGACTGAGTGCTTCCAGATACCACTAAATACTGTAGAGAGGGGAAATCATGTAATACCTAAAGATAAAATTACCTGGTTACCGCCCATAGTGGCCAGTTCATCAGCAACCATAGACCCGGCCCATTTGGGTTTGTGTTTCTTTGAGGGTACCTTTGCAGGTTGGTGTGGGAAAGCAAACAGAAACCCCGGAGGCCATTTTGGGGGTCTCCATTTTGACACAAACCCCTACATCAGGGTATTCTCAGAACCTTGGGCTGGATGCCCTTTTCCGAGCTGCACGGGGGGTCTCTTTTACAAGAACTGCCTGGAGGCTCATGCGGACAGTTCTGCAACCACGGTGGCTTGCGGACCGCAACCCGGGATGCCTCGTTAAAACCGCGCCTGTGGAGGTGAGCTAAGACAGCTTTCTGGACCAAACAAATGTTTCCAAAGTGAAGCTGCCCCCCCAAAAGCAATGGGAATCCAGGATTGAGACATCGATAAACCCTGGATGATGAAGAGGGGGTGTGCTATTTAAGAGTGCCCTCCCCGGTCATCCACTGCTTGAATAATGCAGGGTCGATGAATGCACATGTCTCTTTTGGCAGCCCCTGGTGTGTTGGCTATACAAATCCGTCTTGAAAAACCACTCAACATAACGAGAGCGGAAGGCTGTCCTTCGGAGGTAAGCTTGGGAGAGTAAATCGGAACGACGGCGGTAACATGGTCTCCGAGGTCTTACAATGACACGAGCCTCAATCCCTAAATGTGCCACTGGGAAGCACTCTAAAGCTTCTCGCCTAGGTGTCCATTTGGAATCAAAACCAATCTATGTTCCACACTCAAATCGGAAACAATGCCACTCACTGGGTTTCAATCAGTCCGAAAACTTGAGAAGAAAGGGAAAGTGAGGGAATTCCTCCCCCCCCCCCCCCAAATGGATCCGGCCAGGCGCCCACGAGCACGAAGCCCGCGAGGCAGCTCAAAGCCGCCACCAGCTCCACCAGCAGCCCGTACTGGGACTGCCACTCAAAGGTGCTCGCCCCCACCTGCCACTGCGACGACGTCGACTTCGCGCGCGATGCGCGCGCGCGCGCGCGTGCGTCGAGTCGACTAAGCGCGGGAGCTGATTCGCACAAAGAAGTCGAGGAGATTGTTTGTTGCCCCCCCAGTTGTTGTGTTGTTGCTTTCTTTCTTGTTTGTTTTTGTTTTTCGCCCCCGGGGAAAAAAGGAGGAAAAGTGATTCCAGTAGTGAGAATCAGACATGCTCTTTAAGACCAAAAGAACATCTCTCCAGTACTAAAAATCGATGCCCTTTAAAAGCAACAAGGGGAAATAAGACATGGTTCTTAAGCTAATGGAAGTTTGCTTGGTAACGATTCCATGGCTTTGAGGTGGGGCGGGTGTTCTTTTTTAGGAGGCCCACCTTAAAACTGCCACCCCAACAACAGCTTTTTGGAGAGCACTTGAGTCACACCCAAAACCTGGTATTGAAATGGTCGTAAACCCAGAACCATGCTTCAAGAATTAAGAAGGCGGATATCCGTAACTACTTCTGGCTGCCCCTTACTAGCCTTCATCTACCGGGGTTTTGATTGTGGCTGACTTGGGGTTTTGGACATGGGCAAAAACAGTCCTTGTGGGGTGCTGGTGGTTTTTCAATTGGTCTCTCGGTTGGTTTGAAGAGAACCGCAGAAAAAAACACCAGTGACTCATTTGAGAACCCAGCGGCTCCGAGTCGATTGATTTAGGGCTCACCTAAGCTTCGAGAAAAGTCCAAACGCTGAGGGGACTCGAATGGAGGTGGCAGTTACCCTGCCTCCCACTAACATTTCACCTGACAGGGGGTCTCTACAAGAGGAAAATCATCTACCAAGTACCTCCCCATAGGTGCCCGGGCAACGTGGGAGGGAGGGTAGGTGGCTTGTCTCAGCACTCATACCGTGGATGGTTGCGAAATCCATTTCGCACCACCTAAGAAACCCTGGAATGAGGATTCCCCTGTAAATACCAACAAACAATGGTTTCAGCCATGGCTTCAACGTGGCGCGAAATGGATTTCGCAGCCATCCACAGTAGGACCACGCTGATTCACCCAGCTTGGCGTCAGCTTTCTTCGCGGTTCAGCGCGGCAGCGGAGCTCAAGGGCTTCGCTTCGTCACAGCGCTGTGGAGAAAAAAACGGCTGGAGGTTCCCATGCAGGAGTTCGTACATCCACAGTACATGTCTATATATATATATATGTATATGTATGTATGTATGTATACATATATATATATATATGTATATATATATGTACATATATATATATATATATATATATATGAATACATATATATATATATGTTTGTATATATATATATATATACATATATACTGTTCCGGGGAAACCGTTCATGGATCCAACATGGCGCTCAAACGTTCCCCAGCAAATCTTGGATCTTGGATCTTGGATCCAGCTTTTACATACCGGTATTTGGACATCTAAATACCGGCATGTAGATTTCAGGGGGGGGGGGGGCATTTATGGATTCAAGATTTCCCTCACGAATTGAAACTTACTTTTTGCAGCTGGCACCCCGTGGCATATCACCCCACCCTGCCAATCTGACGCCAGGGGGCAGGGATTTTCTGCAAATTGTGCTATAACTCCAAACCCCTGAATTCAGGAATCTTGAAGCAAAGGACCTTCATCATGAGCTCGGTCTACCATGGGAGCTCGCTACTTAAAACAAAGCAGAGGGATTTCGGGTTCAACGAAAATCGGGTAAGGGCTATGGGCAATATCCCCGGTTCAGGCTCCATTTTCCCGAGGTCAGGCGCAGGCTTTGGGAAATCAACCCCTGGGGTTTAAGTCTACCTTAGAGGACCGGTCACCTCAAACGGCATCCTAAACGAAAAGGTCCGAATACCAGTGTCAAAGGGTTGGGTTGCAGGAAAATCTACAGGACATGGCCCCGAAACACCCGAAAACCGGTGTTTTCCCGTAGAATTTCCTGTAACCCAACCCCTTGACAGACTCCACTATGGGTTTTGGCCAGCGGGGAGTCCTTCCTGGCTCAGTTTTGGGTTCCAACTCAGCTGTGGGTCCGTCCCCTCTTTAGGGTTTGCCATAAAATGAAACCAAAGGGAAATCACAACTTTGGGGGTCCCCGATTTTCAAGACTAGGCCCTAGTGTTGAACCATTAATAAAATTCCCCCCGTTTATTCATCAGGGGTGATTTCTTTTTCTTTGTGGGAGTTCTGATTTCCAGTAGGACCCCGATTCACAACAGGGGTTAATCTGTTGAAGCACCAAGCTGACTCGGTTGCCTCTTGGTTTCTCATTGAAACCCCAACGAAACGATCGTGTCCGACTCCCATTCTGCGAGAAGCCCAAACAAATACGCCCAGGCGATATCCCCAACAACAGCCCAAAGGGAAGCCCTCCGGACCCCGAAAGCTACCCGAACCCCGAAGGAGCCTTCTGGACCAACCGACCCCATCATCCAAACCGCAGGTTGGGGGAAGAAACCAGAAACACCCGCAAAAAACACACACACCAAAAAAAAGAAGAAAGAAGCTCAGGTGATACTTATCTGGGCTGAGACAACCCTGAGCTTTCAGCAAGCCCTTGAAGGGGGAAAAAAAGCAGAAATGACAAGCCGGTCCGAAGACCCGAAGACGCGACGCCGCGAACGAAGCGACGAAGGCGCCGGGGGCCAGCGCCTCGCTCTGGATGGGGTCCAGGATGAAGCGCAGCCATCCGTCGCTGCCTCCCAGCGAGGCCATGCCCACCGACAAGCCCTGCAAATAGGCCTCGGTGTGAGCCGCCGCCACGTGAGCGACGAAAAAAAGTGGGAGGTCGCACGGCAGAAAAAACAAACGGGCACTGCGTGTTTGTGGGTCCTCCAGATTTGAGAGGTTAGAATAAGTTGGTACCCAACTTGTGTTTTTCAGGACGTCTATTTTAGAAGGGGAAGCCTTCTAACCAGAAATGGGGAGAGAAGGGCACTACTGGGGGACCTAGGTATTGTGGGTGGCTGGATGAAAAGGGAAGCTCCAAAAAATGGGTGAAAGAAGGAAACAACGCGCCTCTGGGCAAAGGCAATCCTCTTCATGATGGAATGAACCCCATACTAGGGAGGTGTCGCCCACAAAGTGAAGGATTCCCACTAAAAGCCCCGATGCATCAACCAAGGTTTATCAATCCGGGGTCAACAGTACATTGAAGTGGTCACATGTTGAAGGCTTCCTCCGATTCATCGTTGGGGTGGCTTCCATTTAAACCACCATTTGGATAAGATTGAGAATGTCACTTTGTTAGGTGGACAGAGAAAAGAATGTCCTGCCTCTTCTCTCTCATTCAACCTTCATACCTCCCACCATCAAGACGGATAGGTGAGAAAGGCAAGTCTCACACTCGCACACACCGCCAAGCGGAACGGAGCAGCGGGCGAGTGAAGTGAGGGAAGGGGAGGATGCAGAAGGATAGAGACATCTTTTGGTTGCAACGGTGGGTCTCCAAACTAGAGCAGACAATGAAAATATAATTATCTGAGCTTGTAACCCTATCCTTTCATCTACTCATCGCACATGACCTTACATCTTGATACTTGATGTTTCATTGGTTGGAATGGACCCAAACTCAAAGCAGTTTGAATCCCGTGAAACGCCACAGTGGAAAATGGGTTCCAAGCAACTGCAAAGCAGGACACAAGTTGCTTCGCCCCACCCCCACCCCCCAAAGAAAAAAAAGAGAAAAAAGAGAGAAAACAAGAAAACGAGGTGGTTCCCCTTTGAATGTCCTTGCTCAGACCGGCCCCAAACAGGCTACCAACTCCAAACAACAGAACCTGGGGAAAAAAAGAAAGAAAAAACAACACCTCCAAAGAGGATACCCACAAAACACGGCACCATGCACCCCAAAAAGCGGAACCAGCGCCTACAAAAACCAAAGCCTCCCGCCACCAACTCCAAACAACACGAAGCCCAAAGAAACCTGACTCAAAAACCAAAGCCTCCCCCCAAGCACCAACTCCAAACAAAACGAAGCCCAAAGAAACCTGACTCAAAAACCAAAGCCTCCCCCCAAGCACCAACTCCAAACCAAAAACGAAGCCCAAAGAAACCCGAACCTCCCCGAAATTTCCGCCGCCTTTTTCTTTTGCCAAGACGCCGTCATCATGTCCGGGCACAGGTCTTGGGCGTCCAGCTCGGGGGTGCAGTCGATGAGCATCATGACCTGAGCTAACCCAACCAGGCGAGGCCCTTTGGCCCCATTACCCATTTCAGGGTTCTAACAAATGGGCTCCTTTCGGATGCAAGCGATTGGAGCCCGAAGATTGGACCCCGTGTTCTCCGGATTCAGCTTGCCTAGGTCCTCCAGATTTGAGAGGTTAGAATAAGGGTACCAACTTTTTTCTGTCTATTTTAGTAGGGGAACCCTCCCAACCAAAAAAGAGGATCAGAAAGGGCACCTAGCTGGGGGACCTAGATTTGGTCTCAATTCAAGGATTCTCTGGGGAGGGTAGGCAACATTTGTTTGATCCTGGTTCTTTGCGTAGTGAACCTCGAAATGCACAATACATTCAAAAGAGATCCAACAATTACACTACACCAGTGTGAAAGTACTGACCTGAGTTGTTGGCTGCGCCGAAAGTGGTGACTCGGTGACCTCATTGCCCAATCTGTAACTTAGACCAGCCACGAGAAAAGGCAGGGCACTTGTTTTTGGTTTTTGGTCTTTGGTGTGTCCTCTTTTGGGGGGAACCCCAACATGGCTTCGGGTTTCCTTTTGGTTTCCCTTTGATCCACCAACACCTCAGCAACTCAAAAAAGGCGCCGCCAGGTTTCTTTTTGAAGGGATGTCGGACCCTGAGGACTGAGCAACGCTGCCCTGCTTTCAGGTCTGACCAGATGTGGTGTTTTTTTTTTTGCGGGAAATTCGATCTGAGGACCCACCAACTGGCGGACAACAATGGGAACTCCCAAGTTCAACAGAGCAACGGAATATCCAGCGTCGGCCAACAAACCTCTCCTGGGAGCCTTCAGGGCTGCTTTCGAGGAATTCACCAACTTGCTACAAGGCAGTCACACAAAAAACGACCTTCAGTCGGTTGCCATGATTGGATGGCAACCATGAATGTCATCTTGCCCCTTTGCACCTCGGCATTCCCTCCTTGAGTGCTAAGATGGATTCCCTTCATGAACCTTGAAGAACCTGACCGGTGTTTGTACTTTGTAGGGCAGTCACCAAGCATCTGCACCAATTGAACAAATCGTCAACCTGACTCAGAAACCGCCAGTCAAGGGACAATCATCGTGGGCACAATTGCCCGTTTTAGTTCTCCCCGATCAGTGAGCTCGCTATTCGCGCGGAAGACATGGGCGTGTTGGAAAACATGGGTGTGTTGGAATACTTGGGCGTCTTTTTCTTTCAAGATATGCTTAAAAGAACTGACCCCTTCATTTTGTTAAGGCTCTCAACCACCAGGTGCTTCCTAACACTGGATACCACAAATGGATCAAGCTTGCTCGTGATTTCCCTTTTTCTAAACAAAAACTGGACCGAAATGGCGGCATTGTTTTGGTAGGATCCGCCAAAGGGGCCTTACACGCATGTCACTCCTAGCCCGGATCCTCGTGGTCGCAGGGCAAAAAGCCCTTCCCTTTCAAGGGACACCTAGGGGATGTCTCTTTTAGGGGACCCCCCCAAAAAAAAATGCGGCTTTCCTCGTGGTTCTCTGCAAACAACCACCAAAATGGGGGTACGCACCAAAATGAGGTACGCCGGGCTGCCCAAGTGCAGGAGAGATAGTGCCCCATGAGCAGCAGGCCACCTGAGAAGCAAAGCAGCGCTTTGGGGAAGTTTGCTTGCCGGTGCTCAGAAAGCACCCTCGGGTACCAGCAGCGGTCAACAAGAATCGAAAGGACGCCTATGAGCATAGGTGGCCTTTTGGCAAAAATAGATGGCCCTGGTAAATGGGATAAACCCCCATCTAAACCAGTGGAACCCATCTATTTCTAACCAAGCTAACCTCGGTTGCTTTCTGCTCCCCTGCTAAAAGCTTAAGTTTTAGTGGTTTAATACGGAAAACCCATTAGTTGGCAAAATGCAGCAAAGCAACGTAAGCACCGTAAGCCATCAATATTCATCTTGCTGCTGCGAGAGATGCAAAAAGAATGAGGAATTGAATGACCCCGATTTGACCCATCCAACCGGTGGTTTCCTTTCAGGGGCCCATGGGTTCATTCCCTCATTCCCTACTCACCAGCGAGTTTCAGGGGAGCCCAATTTGTGGCCGAGATGACCCCGGTGCCCTTGAGAAATGGGCGGAGGTACTGGAAAGTCAAGGGAAAAGCTAAGCACTGGGTTCCAACAAAGTTCGATTCAAGTGGGGACCGAGTTGCCAGGCTTCGATGGCAATTTACAAGTGACTTGCGGCGGGATATGGTTCGCTCGCGTATATCTAAGAGTCGTGGTTGCCGACCAAAGCCGTGCCCCAAAAGGGTCCAAGTGTCAGACTATGGCCACATAAGCCGCGGCCAAAATATGTGGTTCATATCACGGACATGGGAAACACAGCGAGTTCCTGCGGTTCTGTGAGAGAAATGTAGTGAGTGCCCCTACGTCCCTCCCAAGACGAAAGTCAGAGGAGCTACGAGTTGCTGTAGTTAGTACCCCCTTGTGGTTCAAGAGTGACATGCTAGATAATGGTGCCGCAGGAACACCGGTCCTCAATCATAAAGCAAGCGGGCTGTCAAAGCTAAAGCAAAAGAACAACAGATTGCCATAGGCATCAAAACTATCAGTGCTTCTAGAGGTCATGCAAGACTTGGAGCCAATGGCTTGCACTAGTATTGGCCCATATGCTAAATAAAAATCGATGCAAGTAGTCATCATCCAGACAGCAGCACCTGCGGAATCCATCCTATCAAGCGTTCTGCAACATCGTGGGTCATGTCTGTGAGCTCGGGCATGCAAGGCGCCACTACGAAAGCGCTAAAGGCGCCAGCACGTGCCAAAGCAAGTGCATCAACCCGCCACGCCGGGTGAAAAAGATACGGCATGTCGGGATGACAAGCAGGGTGCTGTGTTGAAGCTCCACGTGATGAGTTGAGCAGAACTGGTTTGGAGGTGTCTCAACTGCTTCCAGAACTACTCCCGCCGACGCTATTAAAGACCGGCGGTGAGTCATCCCCAGCGGGATCCAAAACTTCTTCGGCAGCAATTCGCAAATTGATGTGAAGGAGTTGCGCTCGGAAGTCCACACATCACCAGATCGTCTCTTCCAAATGATCAATGCAATCAAGCGACCAGTCCTGTCCTTTCTGAGATGTCGCCATCAAGCTCAAATTCAACTCAGTCCCCTTGATACACAGTGGTCTCTTACTCCCACTGCCATCCCCCCCCCCACCAACAGTAGACTATAGTCACCAATATGTTTGTCCCCCCTTCGGAGGGACTGGATGTTTGAGCACCGCGATAGCCTGAACGCAGAACGACGGTTCTTTCGCGGAAATCCTGAGCCAAGTTCTGGGGGGGCTGGTCGAAAACATCATTCAGCCGCCGCGGTGTATCAACCCTAGGTCCTCCAGAGAGGAGAGAATAAGGGTGCCAACTTTTTTCTGTAGTCTATTTTAGTGGGGGAATTCCCTCCCCCAAAAAAGGTTGGTAAAAGGGCACTACTGGGAGACCTAGAACCAGACTAAGGGGTTTCTATTGTCAACCACTTTAGTCGGGTGTATGACATGATTGACTATGTACCTCTAGTTAACCCTTGATCTGGTGTATCACATGATTAACTATGTACTTAATTAACCCTTAGTCTGGTATAGAACCAGGGGGTCCTACCATACTTAGGGCAATTGTTTGAGTCACAATTGGCCGGCCAGCCCAGAAACTCGGGGTAATTTCATCCACCCTTAACGGCCCGACACGAAACTAGGACTAGGCCACACTAAACAAACAAACACTGGTATCTTTTATTCGGAACAACCGATAAGGGGTCATGCTTGGATGTTCAAAGTAGTTAGTAAGTATTTTACAACTACGATTGCAAGCCAACGAACCTCTGGTGTCCCACTGAAAACCCTGGTTATAACCTGCTTAAGTAGATTGAACATCCACTAGGTCCTCCAGTAGAGAGGTTAGAATAAGTTGGTATTTGTTGTTTCTTTTGTGTTGATTTTAGTGGGGGAACCCAAAACCCCAAAAAAGAAGCGGCAAAAGTTGGCACCAAGCTGGGACCGAGTCCAAGTGGCACGCAGATGACCAGGCCCTTTTCAGCTTCCCTACGCCTTCCGCATCCGAGGCGCAAAGGTTGGCCGCCGTGCCGAAGTAGTGGGCCTCCTCCCCAGCCACCTCGGGATTTTGGAGTCTCGGGATGGAGACGCTGCGATGGATCATGGTAGAACATCAAATATGCGTCATACTCAAGACCCCACTATTCAATTGGTCGTACTCCCAGCACCATGTAAAGAACTAAGAAGGCGGATTCCCGCAGCTATTTATGGTTGGGACTGTCCCTTACTAAACTTCATGTACCCAGGTTTTGATTGTGACTCATATTGAATCGCACACCCATCAAGCTTCGTTCATGTACACGATAAGTATGTGTATATCAATGATGATCGACGCCCGACTCAGTTGGCCAAAGAAAAGGTTTACCTTCTGGAGGCATGACAGAAAATGGACCGAAACGGGGAAACCAAAAGGTCAAAAGGTGACTAAGGTGGGCTTTGGGCAAGTGAGTCAAACATCTGCTTTTGTTCAACGAGTCACAGGGCTTCCATCCCAACTTATGAGTGGATTTTGCCCAACCCAACTGTTCTGACCACGCTGCGAAGGTGATACATAGGCCTCACCACAGCCTGTATAAAGCTGAACAGTAGAAACGGGTGTGTATCAAAACAAGCGGCCACCCAAAATTTGAACCAAGGTGAACAGAGTACCCTCAAAAAGCACGCAAACATGTTCCCTTGAGGGTGCCTTTTGCGGCTTAATGCCCAAGGGAAATGTTCCTTGCATGGTTCCACCTCAAATTTGCTTGCTCGTTTCTTTGTGGTAAGATGGCCATTAATGGCACTCCGTCGCATCCTCAGCCGATTTGTATTTGCTTTCTGGATGAAAGACAGTCCGGGCTGTCGTAAACCGTGAACTCGTTGAACAGCGTGTGCGAACAAATCTTCTTCATCGTGTTGCCCGGTCCTGACTTTGCTCATCCCTGAAGGGAACTCACATCTTTGCTTTGGGGTAGTCGATTTGGAGAGTCCAGGAAATAGTCATCCCGGAAAGGAAGCTGTAGCCACCAACAAAGCAGCAAGACAAGCCCTAAGCCGACGGCAAGCGCAGTCAATATTTTGATATGGGTCTCAGAACGATTGAACTTGAACCACTATGTTAGTTTGAAGAGAGACCAACAGTATTCTCAAACTGTCCAACTCCTTTTTGACTGTTTTTAAACGGAATGCAAAAGGACACCAATCCAATTGCTTGCCCAAGAAGAAAGAAACCACTTACTTTGTGCGAATATGTCAAAGCCAACTCGACCAGGGTAGAAAGCCAGCCAATATGAAAGCAATAGGCCGCTTGTCGAGGCGTTCTGGACATATAGACCAAATCCAGCACCCAGGTCCGAACGACTGCTTGTTGGCGACCGTACCAAAGAGATTTTGGACTTGGTTGAAAAGTCAGTTTTTTGGGGGGATAGCATCCTTTTGGCTTCCGTTCAAACGAAAGAGTTATTTGGGGGCTGGGAAGCTGTCGACTTTTGGACGCCGCTGGATACGTCTGGGTTGACGTTGGAAGGGGAGCAAAAATTTAAGCTTTAGCAGTTGGGCCACAATAAGCAAAAATGTCGTGTTCAGACCGTCTGAAAAGCGTAACTCTTGAAACATCCCCCGAAGAAGTGACCCCTCCTGGGTCCTGGGCAAGGTCGCTATTGAAATTTGTGCCTGGGGCTTCCTCTGCACCGCTTCTGACGGATGTACAACTAGGTTTTCCAGATTTAAAAGGTTAGAATAAATTGGTACCAACTTTTGTTCAGGACGTCTATTTTAGTAGGGGAACCCTCCCCCAAAACAGGGGAGAGAAGGCACCTAGCTGGGGGACCTAGCCAAGATGCCCAGTGCAAAAAAACACATGGGGAAAAAAGAATCGGCATCCTTGTTGGTTGGTTGAGTTTCAAGGAATCGGAACCCTTCCAGGAAACAAGGAAACAAGGGTGCCACTGGGCAACTGGGCACTATTCGAGAACTACATCTCAGACCAACAGGACACCCACACCGCGTGTGTGGCCAAGGGCGCGCGCCGCACACAGGCTTCTCCGCAAAAGCCCCAAGGGTTGAGGGTGAGCCCTGGTTTGACACTATTGCTTTTTGGGGAGAATTAAGCCACCCCATCTCCGCAACAAAAAAAAATCAGCGTTTCAGAAGGGCAGTGAAAAACAGAATGAAGTCAGCGAATTCCAACTTCCGGAGGGCCCCTCTCTGACCCATTCGCGCTCTGACTGCAACTCGTCTGGGCTCCGGACCCGCAGGAGCCGGGTGACGCGGAAGACCTGACAGTTCACCTTTTGGAACCGTTTTCTATGGACCAACTCAGGGAAACCTAAGGGTTGAAAGGCCAAGTGAGCATTTCTGGGCCAGCTGAAAAGTTCCATGTTGTAGCCTGAAAATGGAGGAAAATAAACAAGTCAAAAGGTTAGAAAGGCATGTTGGGTCTGTCGCCAAGTCCGCCACAGTGGGCGCCAAAAGAATGTACAAATAGGGAGGCGGGAGGCGTGACCTCAGCGAATTTGGTGTGGGTTCCATCAGAAAGTGTCTACATGCGCTTCAGAAGGGGGAGATGGACACGTCCTCAGTCAACACAAGACACAACTGCCACCTAGTGCCATATTGTCCCTAGTTATGATTATTAGCAGCTACAACAATATGTATGTATGTATGTATGTATGTATGTATGTATGCATGCATGCATGCATGCATGTATGTCATGCATGTATGTATGTATGTATGTATGTATGTATGTATGTATGTATGTATGTATGTATGTATGTATGTATGTATGTATGTATGTATGTATGTATGTATGTATGTATGTATGTATGTATGTATGTATGTATGTATGTATGTATGTATGTATGTATGTATGTATGTATGTATGTATGTATGTATGTATGTATGTATGTATGTATGTATGTATGTATGTATGTATGTATGTATGTATGTATGTATGTATGTATGTATGTATGTATGTAATGTATGTATGTATGTATGTATGTATGTATGTATGTATGTATGTATGTATGTATGTATGTATGTATGTATGTATGTATGTATGTATGTATGTATGTATGTATGTATGTATGTATGTATGTATGTATGTATGTAATGTATGTATGTATGTATGTATGTATGTGTATGTATGTATGTATGTATGTATGTATGTATGTATGTATGTATGTATGTATGTATGTATGTATGTATGTATGTATGTATGTATGTATGTATGTATGTATGTATGTATGTATGTATGTATGTATGTATGTATGTATGTATGTATGTATGTATGTATGTATGTATGTATGTATGTATGTATGTATGTATGTATGTATGTATGTATGTATGTATGTATGTATGTATGTATGTATGTATGTATGTATGTATGTATGTATGTATGTATGTATGTATGTATGTAATGTATGTATGTATGTATGTATGTATGTATGTATGTATGTATGTATGTATGTATGTATGTATGTATGTGTATGTATGTATGTATGTATGTATGTATGTATGTATGTATGTATGTATGTATGTATGTATGTATGTATGTATGTATGTATGTATGTATGTATGTATGTATGTATGTATGTATGTATGTATGTATGTATGTATGTATGTATGTATGTATGTATGTATGTATGTATGTATGTATGTATGTATGTATGTATGTATGTATGTATGTATGTATGTATGTATGTATGACTGTATGTATGTATGCACGCATGCATGTATGACTGTATGTATGTCTGTATGTATGCACGCATGCATGTGTGACCCTATGTATGTCTGTATGTATGTAGGTACGTATGTATGTGCGTGTGTCTGCCTGCCTGTCTGTCTGTCTGTCTGTGTCTGTCTGGCTGGCTGTCAGTGTGCCTGTCTGTATGTCCTGTATGTCCGTCTCTCTGTCTGGGCACCGGGTGAAAACGCTTCTGGGCTCACGTGACTCGGGGGCAAACGGAGCCGCCGCCTTGGGGAGCTTCAGGATCTTCGCGATCTTCCGGGTCTTGCCAGGCTCCTGCAAGTTGGACCAAGCAATGCCGTGGACTTGGTTGACGTGAAAGGGGAGCAAAATTTCTCAAAAAAAATAGCAGCCAAGCGGATTTGGATTTGTGGTGGAACCTTGGTAACTCGGGTGACATTGGAAGGGGAGCCAAGATTTAAACTGTCGGTATTTCAACCACTAAACCACAATAAGCAAAAATATGAAACATGTTTCCCAACAAGAACCGAGGAGAGGTCACAGCAGGGCCGTGGTTTGGGACGATCTCTTTTGCGGGGAGGCCCAGTTTTGGGTGGCCTTCCTTTTGGCTTGCCCTGAAAAACCACAAACAAAGAGACACCCCAACAAAAAGAAACACCCATGTGGTAGCGCCACAGGGAAGGAAGACAAGCTGGAAATGAGCAACCAGCAAGTCTTTGCCTTCGGCTCTGCGGTTTGCCATGCAATCAATTTCTTCACTCTCAAGTGAACCTCTCTTCTTCGGGTAAGCTTCAAGCCACATCACCATGGAACTCATCAGAACTTCCCAGGAGCTTCCCTGGAGCTTCCTGGGTATGTAAAGAAGCACGTGGTCTGGAATGCGACATCCCTTCCTCAAGCTCCATGGTGTCTTTGGCTGTTTGGCCAAGCTAGCAAGTGGTTGGCTTCTTGGGGCTTTTAACCCACTGATAACAAGGATAGCCCCACTTAAGGGGACTTGCAAATGAGTTATATCCCGGGCTACCAACAACTTACTACCAAGTACTGATGTCCACCAAATCAAATCGATCTCCTGCAAGACGATGTCCCAGGGAAAGTTGATGAGTAGGTCCGGCACAAGCCAGGTCTTGGCCTATCGAGTCTGGACTGTCGGGAAAAACGGGCGTGGCGGGCTCGTGGGCGGGCTCGGGGGCGGGCTCTGGGTTTAGGGTCAAGCTATGGGATTGTCGTTTTGGAGGGAACTCACCTCTTGTCTTTCTGTGTTGATCTTTTTTGCTGTGACGAATGGGAGGTTGTTTGTTTCGGCTTCCGCTTGAGATATGTCCAGCAACTCACCCCGCCTCAGATGTTTCCTTTGGTTTCCTTGGGGGCCATGGAGGTCAACTACCCCCCCTTTGGGGCTTAGGGAAGTCACCGACGGGGAAGTCGGATCACCCCACAGGTGGCGTCGATAACATAGGGCAAGTGCTGAGATCCATTGCAAGCTTTTGGACCTCATTTTATGCCCTGGGCCCTCGAGGGCCCCTTTGATGCTTCGGATAGTCATCCAATCTGCCCACGTCCGATCGTCAGCTGCGATCTTTGGAGGGAGGGCACTTGGATCTTCAAGCGTCAGGGTGTGATGCTTAGGGCAGCTATGCCCCCTGGGGCAACATGGCAGGGAAGCTTATGGGGGTCTTGTGGAAGCTTGGCCCCCTCTCTCTCCAAGACTGAAGACAGGGAGGTTCCCCTCAAACGGAAAGTAAGAAGACCCAGGTCGACTCGCTTTTTCCAATTGAGCTTGCCTGTTTGATAGTTTCACTTTAGTTTCCCGATGCATCCCATTTTGAAAGGACGTGAGGACAAAGGTATAGCCGGGCCAAAAACTCAGGGGTGCAAGGGCCCCCTTTTGGCCAAGTGAGTACTCACTTGGTTTTTGAGGGGACCCGCACAAATGGTTGGTTTGCTTCTAGTTTCCCTTTAAACCAACCCAAAACGGGCGCCCTACGAAAGACACGCCGCTTGACCTTCCCTTGGGGCCAACCGCCGGCTCCCCGAGCTTGCGGCGTAGTTCTTGGCCAGCGCTCGCCGGTCCGTCTCCAGCCTGACCCAAAAAAACGGGACTCGCACGCGCGGGACCGAGAAACCCGGAAGAGCTGCCTCTCCTCGGTGGCGAAATCTGCGAAGCCCTTCTAAAAGTGAAAATAACCTTTAGTTGTAAAAAAAAGAAGAAAAAACGGAAAACCGTTTCATTAGTTGGCAAAAAGTTGAAGTCGTAACATCCCTTGGCAAAATGCAGCAAGGTCTCTTTGGGGTAGGTTTGAAGGGAAACACTCAGACTTCCATGGAAAAAAAGGCATCCTTTTTTGGTTGGTTGACTTTATAGGGGAACCCTTCCCCAAACTTCAGGAAAAAAGGGCACTGAACAACTGGGAACAAAACCGCCCATTTGCTCGGGCCCTCAACTTGACGCGTCAACTTTTCAACCAGGAATCGCGAATCCAAACAACCGACTAAGAGGTATCTGTTTAAGATTCCTTGGTTGACGTTGAAAGGGGAGCAACAATTTAAATTTTAGCAGCCAAGTGGGGATTTCCCACTAAACCACAATGATAAGCAAAAATGTAAAATGTTTCCCAACAACAACCAACTAAGAGGTATCTGTCTAAGATTCAACTCTTGCGAGTGTTCGTAGGAGTTCTTGTCAACGGATGAACGAGCGGAACCATGTTCAGGGGAGCTTTCATGCCAGGGACTTATACATGAGTGGGCAAAAGGGCAAAACTACCATAAGACACTGATCTAATAAAGGGCCAAGGGATGATGTGTGGCAGTGCTGAGGGAGTTTTCAAGGAGTTATGTTCGACTAAGAGCTCAGGGCCTGTACTGTACTCTGCAAATTCACACGGAGCCTGAATCCAAAATCATCCGTAGAGGAAGTTTGGCTCGGGAAAAGGAACCCCCCTTTTTGGGGTTTGACGTTTCGCGTGAACTTTTGCAGGGGGGAGAATCACAGAAACTGGGATGGACTTGTGGTTCTGAATATAGGGTCCACCAAGACTGGATTCCATAACATCCAACATCCAGCCCCTGTTCGCTCTAACGTTCAGACACCAACCTAGGCCAACAAGCTAGGCCATCTGGAGGCAGAAAATCGTCCAGAGATGGAATCCTAGAAGAATCCGTGAGAAATCCCCCGCTCTACCGGCTAGTAAAACACCAGCCTGGAATTTTAGAATTTGGGGACATCCAAATGACACTCCTCCCCTTGGACGCGGAACGATCCATCTCCCCCAAACACCCCCCTCCCCCACGCGCCTTCCATGAGCGGTGGTGGCCACATTGAAGGTGACCACCATATCCTCGGAACCGGCAGCCAATAAGCTCAGGTGATATCCCCAACAGCTCGCGGTGCAATTTTTTGGTGCGCACCACCCCGCAGCCCTCGCAGAACCTCGTGGAACCCTGGTGGAACCCTGTTGGAACCTTACCTGAGGGCCGCCCCGGACCACCCGGAGCCTATCTGGGCTGAGACCCCAAAGCTTTCAGCTGTTGGGAAAAAAGGCCGAGCGAGCCCCCGACGAGCAAACCATCGACTCCCATATGGTAATTAGTAAGCCAAACAAACTAGAAGAACTAAAACATGTAAGTCGTAAAGCCATGTAAATGACCACCCAATGAAAATGGTACCATGTAAATCATAACCAAGTAAACTGAAATTGAGATGACATGAGTCGTAGGAAGATGGTCGCACGCTAAACGCTTGGTTGCTCTTTAGTTTTAGCCAGTGCCCAGAGCAAGCTCATTCTCCACCCGCGTAAAAGAATGAATTGACCCTTCCGGACCTCCGGAGGTCACTTGCAGTTTGGTGTGTCTCGTTTGAGGGTCCCCCTTTTTCTCCACAGGGACATCAAACGGAAAGCAGCCATTAATCTGGAGGCTTCTACATTTCAAGACGACTTCACGTGTGTTTTCCTGACCCCAAAGTGAAGCCTTGTAGAGTCAATAGACACCTATCGCACATTTGTTCCAGACAGGATCGCGGTTTCCTCGACACTCCCGAGAGCTTGAAATGGCGGAGTTTCCATGAAGAGTGATGTGAAGACATGTTTGCTTCTCGCAGAAGCCGGACCTGAGATCTTTGCAAACGCTCTTTCTCGAACTATAAAACAAGCGCTCGCACGGCAAGTGCGCAGTGTTCTAGCGGAAGGCTTTGACACTAACGTTTGAAGTTGTCCGTTAACCCTTTCCGGAGCCCATTGCCTTTCCAGCTGCTAAACGTCGCCAGGGTACTAGCAGCACTCAGGACCCACCTGGACCTTCATTGCGAATCGCTTGCTACAAACAGCGCAGGTGTGGGTGTGTCCAAAACGGGGAGCCCGCAAATCGGTTGAGTCCCTTGATGTTCCGGTGAAACAACTACTTGCTTTCAAAGACAGTGGCAGCCATGCGTAATATAAATATATTACGTATATATATATATATATATCATCCTGTGCGTACATAAACACACAAACAAGTTTAAATCATACGCATACATATACACATATTATCATGCATATTGTCATTCTACATAGAGAGATACACAAGGACATGTAAACGCCCAGCCAACCGGCAACCTGAACAAAGGTTCACCGGTCGCCTTTGGCGTTCGTTCGTTCGCCCGGCCCGAGACCCCGAGACCCACCCGGTCCGAGTTGCCATGATGAAGAGGGCGTCGATGAGCCGAAAGGCCTCAGGTGGGATACTTCCATTTGCTTAAGCCCCTGGCAAAATCAAACATATTTCCAGCAGTGACAAATTCCCTTTAAAACCAACAAGGAACATTAAACATATATAGTAATTTGCTTAAGCCCCCTGAAAAATATACAGATTTCTAGTGACGGATTCCAACAAGGGACAATGAAGAGATAGTATCAAGCAAATGGAAGGAATATTCTGGAAGGCAAATGGAAGTCATCGCCGTAAGATCGGGTATAGTAGAACCACTAAAATGGCCAGGAATCGGCTTTGAGCGCCGCTCATATGGGTTGTCTTAAACATGTGGCGCCCCAGGAATGGCTTCGGGTTTCCTTTAGGTTTCCCCTTAAGATCCTCCAAGACAGGCGTCTCTAAAAGCAGACCCATATGGGCGTTTCTCCGAAATAGGGGTCCCTCAAAACCAGCCGTTGCTTGAAAAAAATACCGCCGAGGAAGCGACCGGTGTTTCATTCACAAGCATTGTGGTTGGAGAGAATGGGGAATCAAGGGAACCAACCTCTAGACTGGCAGAGAAAATGGAGAAGCCCCATGCTTAAGAGGGCATCCGGATCACTGGAGCTGCACCCCTTCGCACGTTTGGCATTTTTTCTTTTTATGCAGGGGACTTAGGTCCAGCACCAGGGCCAGCAAAGGTTGAGGTCCACCGTAAACGCCCACGTCCACGTCCAACAAATCCACGTCTTCGAGCCAACTGCCGTGCGAGTGGCCGGGGTCCAATTGGAGATGAGGTCGGAGTAGCTGAAGGCCATCTCCAAAGGAGCCAGAATCACCTCACGGCGGGCTGGAAAAACCGAAAAATGGGCGGAACGGCCGATTTTTCGGGCAGGTGGACATCTTTGGGAGCTGTGCAAAAGGAGAATAACCACACAAAAAACAACAAACCTGAGGATGCTCCAGCTTCGATTTTTTAGGACTCGAAACCAGCCAGGGATTCTTTGAAGCCAAACGGAATCCCATACGGGGACAGTCCCCGTAATATACCATATAGGAAATGTCGTCTTTTAGGGCACCCCCAACAAACGGTGGCTTTCCTTTGCCAAAACGGGTTTCGGTTTTGAACAGGTCTGATCACTCGCCAAGCAATGGACCAGTGTGGTCCTTTGCGTGGAGTACCCTGCCATTCCGAAATGTTCCATGTGTCTGCTCCCTGCTTGAGAGCCATCCCTCTGGCTCTTGAAAGCAGCCCTTCATTCCGAAAAGCACACCTCGAAAAGGACCAAAGCCGATCTCCTTGCGACACATTTCTCGCCATCCAAAAGCGGCACCTATGTAGCATGGCGAAACACATGGTGGTGCTTCTCCCCGGATAGACAATGTTTCTGACTTGGGCAGGTGTCAAACATGAGGGGGGCACCCGCAAAATGGCGTCAGTTTCCGTCTCAGTTCACGGAGATCCGGCCGCAAGCATACGGCTCTTAAAAGGCCGAAACCTGAAAAGCTCCGGCCACGACCATCTCTAGTTGGAATAGGGAAATGTAAGGGGGGTGCAAATAGGTTCAACAGAAATAAGGGTTGTTTTACAAGAGAAACAGCAAGAGAGTTGTTCAAAAGAAATAGGTTCCTTTGGTTCAGCCCCTTTTGAAGAACGCGTTTCGGTTCTAGGTTCAGGGCGAGGCCCGAGGTAACAAGGATGTGCTTGGGGAAGTACCGCGAAGCAAAAGAAAACCTCCTGCCCAAGTGCCGCCTAAAGAAAAAGAACCCAGTCTAAACACCCTCCTTTACCTCCGCCTGAAAGCCCAGGCAAAACATGTTTCGTTGGATTGGGGTGGGGCCATGTCAACGGCCCCAGTCCTTCACAGGTCAAAGGAAAAGGATAGAACGCGAGGGTTGGAGCCTGAAGGCTCTCTACAAGCTTTGCGCTCCAAGTGAAGGCGGGGTGTTCCATTGGTGGAGTTTGCGTTGGAGGGATCGGGGCCCAACAAGCCGACTTGATGCTTGAGGCTCTGATTGCAATTCAGGGGCTCCCATTTTTTGGGAAGGCAAACCTCGCAGAACTGTCTATCCTGTGGGTAGTCCCCTGAAGACTAACATGGAATCCCAAAATCGATGCGTCTTGAGAGGACATGTCTAAAGACATGGACCAACGACACCCTTTTCGGCTTCCAAAGGAGTACTCAACAAATCCACCTCTCCATCCTTTCCAAAGTGTTCCAACCAAGAGCGGAAAATTAGAGGCCAAGAGCGGAAAACAAGGGGTACTAAAAGCGGAACAGGCAGTAGTACTACTAGTAGCATCCAAGTACATCCAGGAAACCACCCCAAGCTCGCGGTTGAAAAGCTGCGAGCCCAAAGGAGCCGATGAAACATCCGACGCGGATACCCAACGCCAACGCATGCCGAGGGGCGGCAAGCAGCACCTGGGAGAGGGGGAAGTTGTGTCGTTCGACAAATTGGGACAGCTATGCCATTCTAAGTGCGATATGGCTGTGGGTCGAAAATAGGGTAACCCCAAAATGGGTTGCCCTGGCAGGTGGAAACATGGACTAAAAGCGGCGGTTTTTCTGGTGGCGTAATTTTGACCCATACCCATATGTGTCCTAAGTCGAAGGTAGCAAACTAGTACGACTCCCACTACCAACTTGTTAAAGCAGAAGGTAGGAATCCCAAACTCAGGAAGGACCTTCATCCACAGGGAAGCTCGCTATAAAGCGCAGACGGATGGATCCTGTCCGCACCTGCAATGAGGATGGGAAAGGAGACAAGCCGTGCTCCAGGTGACAAAAAGAATAAGTCTCCGACTGGATCTGTTTTCTGTTGAGGGTACCCGTTTTTGGGTGGTTTTTAAGGGGAACCACAAAGGACACCACCATTTTGGAGGCGCCCCAACCAGATCTTGGAAACTTAGACAAGAAACCCCCAGCCACCTGAAACTTAGGGACGGTCGAAAAAAGGAACCTGCATCACCCACGTGTGGGCGCTGTGAGGTCGCTAGGATTTGCTCAGACGAGAGAGGCGGTGTTGTTTCTGGACACATTTCCCTTCTTGGGTTTTGGGATTGTTCAACGTGAACAAAAATGGAACATGGGAAATGGACACCTGGATTTTGACGACCGGGGGGGGGGGGTCTATGCCACGTAAATCCCCTCCCCTCCCCAGAGGTGAACCCTGAAGACAGGTCGCCAAACCCCCTTGACCTTGACATATCATTCTCAGCATGTTGGGAGGGATAACAGGGGCACGTCCTTTGTGCCCGTTGGTTTTTGGCCGACTTGGGGTTGGACTGTTCCATGGTAGAAAACAGTGCAACCCTTTTAAGGTTGAGTCTCGCGTGAGGTTCTTGGAGGTTGCGTGGCGAATCTGGACCTTTCTTGCTGCACTGGTTGATCTCTCTCGCCCTTTGGTGAGGATGGGGTATGTCTCAAAATTAGGGGATGCTCTGCTTGGTTTCCGAGTACAACCATCCAAGCGTGCCCTCAAAAAGCGCACGCCCTTTTTTGGGAGCTTCGAGTGTCCACGTACACGTATTATGATTGAGGGTCCCTTTTTAGTGTGGGTCTAGTCAGGGGTCAAGATTGGACCCGGACAAACCGGGCGCTTCGGCCGTAAGCCATTTGCATCCCCGGGCTCTTCAGAGGCTCCTTTACTTAGTTTTGCTTTGGTTCCCCACAACCACGGCACCCAGCCGGCTTCAAGATCTTCGCTCATGCCCTCTAGTGGAAGGAAGTCTACATGAAGCCAGTCTACCCCCCTCAAAAAAGCTGAGGGTTGACAAGGGAGTTCCCTCTGAAAGGTTGGACATTTACTGGGGGTGTCCAATGCACGTGCCACTTGCAGGTCCAAAAAGGCAAAGTGAGGAGTGAGGAACCCGTGATTCCTGCTGTGTTTGTGAGAGGGTCTCTTCCAGGATCTTCCAGGTTCCCTCCCGCTGATGGGGGATGGCCACCAAAGCCAGTTGACATGGACCGGATTCTACTTGGAAGCTCGACCTACTCAGATTATCATCATAGTACGACAGGGGCCCACATCCATCATCCCATGCATTTAATATCCAAGTCCGAGTTGCAACCAGTGACAATAGAAAATGAAGTGTAATCTTCCAATGGCCATGTGTACTTTGAATTCTCGCCGCAAACCTAGAAGGAAAAGCCACTGAAACAACTTCCACAGTTACATTGCTGCGGATGTCCTACAACTTGTGCAAATGAGCGTTGGTTTTTATTCCCTACAAACTTGCTTGGACATTATTCAAGCTTCCGCAATCTTCCGCAGACCCTTCCGCATCCTTGCCGCGGGCCAAGAGGTCCCTTCCGCGAGCTTCTGCGGCACATGTGCTTCATTGTTTGCTTCCGCAAGCCTTCCGCGGCGCATGGTTTACCAGATTTGCTTCCGCGAGTATTGGCGCAGAAAGGAAAGTAATTTTTAAGTAAGGTAGTGTTTCGCCGCAGTCGGTGTAGGCTTGGGCTCCAGTGGGCTAGCCATGCTACGTGGCCACCTGCCTGCAAAGAGGCACCCTTCCGCGGAGCTTCCGCGAAGCTTCCGCGAAGCTTCCGCGAAATACGCCGGCTGTTTTGGCTGTTGGCAACTGCTCTTCGAGTAAGCGTTGCGCTTCTTGTACGTAGCAACACCTTTCTTCTTCTACCGTAACCGTTTCTCCGTGCGTTTTCATGCACACACTGAAACATTTAATTTCATATCAGCCGCAAAGCTTCCGCAAACCTTCCGCGAACAAATCCCTTCCGCGAAGCCTTCCGCATGCTTCCGCGCGTGTAGCGCGGTGCACATTGTCAATAATAATGTCCCTCTCCCCACTAAATTAGCTCGCGGACAAAAAAACCGGCGCTGAGATGAATTTGGTGGCTCCGTGGTGTCCAAATTTCTCCAAGGCACTACCGCCACCATCGTGCCGCGCCAAAGGTTGAGCTGTGTGCTGCCCGGCAAAAGCATGAAGCGCATCCTCGGATTCATCTCAAAGCTCGAAGCTCCGGCCCTGAGGCTCTGAGGCTTCAGCCGTATTGGGCGGTACTTTCGAAAGCCAAGCAGAGCTTCCCCCATTTTCGAGACATGCCCCATTCTCACCCGCTTGGGCGAGAAAGCTCCAGACTCACCATATTGTTCTCAAGACACCTCACGCAATCTCCGCAAGCAAAGACCTAAGAGGGGTCCACTTTCTGGGTGTGATGGCTCTGTTTTTGCGGCGCATCCTAAACTTGCACTTGCAGCACCGACTTGACTTGACCGATTTATATCCTGGGTCACATGAACATCAGGGACCCCAAGAAAACATCCTTCACAAGGCTGCGTGTCGCACGCCCATTTTGCTGATCACCCCACCCATGCTTCAGCTCCCGAAAACAAAAGGCGTGTCCGAAAATGGGCGGGGCAACCGTCTCAGTCCTTAATGAACACAAAGCAAATCCGGTCAAGCAGCTTCCTTTCCGTTCGTCACATGCAAGTGTATCCTTTTGAAACCGAACATACCTCCTTACTCAAAATGATAACTCCCAAAGCAAATGATAGACGGTTTCAGGCTGAAAGGTAACCACGCAGCACAACAGATGGAAAGATCGGCTCTGAACAACTGGTGCCCCAAGGGAGTGGCTCTCTCTCTCTCCCTCTCCTTCTCCCGCTCCCCCCCCCCCTAAAAAATAAATACATAAACAACAAATGTCGTGCTTTTGAGCTCTGCTCCATCTAGGATTCCCCTGAAAAACAACCACCCAAAAAGGTAAACTACATGCTATGAAGAACTTTGGTTCTTCTTTTTGAGGCTCACCCAGGGGCCTTCTATGAACCAAGGGAAGCCACCATGAAATTGTCCCCTGGAGCAAATCGGATCGGCTTGAAGGTTCCTGAGCCCGATGGGCTCCGGATTCCCAGCACAGCTTCACCAGGGGAAGTCCCCAGCTCAAACTCACACAGAACTCGTTAACCGCCGCGGCGCCGGGCCACGCACTTGACTCCGTTTTTGGACGGCAGAAAACGCGCATGAGACAAAACAAATCGGCACTCGTTGGGTTGGTTTGGGCACTCATGCGATCCGCGGCGCTGCTTGCGCTTGTTCTTCTGGCTGCGCTCCTTCCTTGCCGTCACCACCTCATCAAAGGTGACCTGGCCGCACGGGTGTGGGGATGCAGGGCTCTTTGTGCGGGTATGTCTCTTGGTTGACGTTGAAAGGAGACCAAAAATTTAAATTTTAGCAGCCAAGTGGGGATTTCCCACTAAACCACAATAAGCAAAATTGCAAAATGTTTCCCAACAACAACCGAGTATAGGGGAGGACTCCAAAAATGGCTATCTAGTCAAAAAGCCTCCCTCTGCTCATGCACCATTGACGAGCTGCTGGCACTGCACGCTGAGCCTTGCAAAGCTCAAACTACCCGCCACTTGGCGAGCCGTGCGTCCTCGATTTGAGGGCTCTCCTCCTGCCAGGTATCGTCAGAAGCACCAGGCTGAAGGCGCCCCTGTACCGCAGCATACGCCCCTGGGTGTCCGAAGAGCCTGTGACAGAATTGCTGCCAGTCGTGACGGTCACGCATCGCACGCGTGGCCTTGAATGGTCATGCAGACTTGTATATGTGGTAAAAGTTGACACGGTAAAAATTGTACATGTCGTATTGACAATATTGACTGTGAGTTTTTCTCGTAGGGCTTCCCAAAATAGTAAACCCCTTTTTGGGTAAGAAGAAACCGAAAGGAAACACCCCGTGTCTATGGCCTAGGGGTCCGCTACCTTGAAAAATATGCCCAGGTCCCCCAAAACATCGCCCCGCCAAAGACAAGCTCAATCAACATCGGCCCAGGGATGGGAAAACCAAACCAAAAATGAACATGACTCGAAACATAAGGACCCCCGCGCGCATGTGGACCGCATGGCACAGCCGCAAGCGAGTCTAGCTTTGGTTCCTTCAGCCGGCAAAATGGAACAACTGGCTGGTGAGTGGAACCTCTGGTTTGCTCCTTTATGCTGTTTTCTGGCACAATTCTAGGGGTTGATCCCATCGTTCTTTCCAACAACTGGCAATTTCTCCCTGCGTTTCCGGAGGTTTTCTAGAAAGAAGGATCCTGGAAAGAATGGGGAAGGTACACCTAGAACAATAGACAAGACCCGACTTTGGGAACCCATGGGAAGACATGCTGTGGCTGCCCTGCGCCAAAGTGATCCCACTTGGCCCGCGCGCACCCTCTCCAGGAACTTTTCCATGGCTTGTCTCTAAATCTCTAAATTGGGATCCCCAAAATGGTTGGTATCCTTTTGGTGTCCTTTTAAGCCAGCCAAGTTTACTGCATATGTGCATGAGAGGTTCGGGAGATGGGAAATCAATTGCTGCACAGAGCTGTGAACTGCTTGCGAAGTAGGATGTCAAATTGAGATCCGGGCTTGAAACACTGGGCTATGCTTGTGTGTGCTTCTTTAAAGGCACCTGGTTCAGCTTGGCTAAAAGAAAAAACTTGGTGTACCTTGTCAAGGACGGACCTCTATCACCTCCAACGGCGCCCCAAAGCTTGATGCATTGGGGATGGTCTGCAGGACTGCTTGATTCTTAGGGAAAATCGCCTAACAGATTTCTCAAACGAACGATGGGTTGTGGAAACAATAGGAGATCGAACCTAACACAGTCTGCAGGCAGTCATTTAAGGCAACCGGCCCAGTTGTCCTTTTGGTCTTCGAAGGGGTTCCCTTGGTTGCCTACGTCTACGTCACCCATTCAGCACCCATTTCCAGTTCTTGGTTGAACCACCCTTTGAAAACCACCAGGAAAACAGGGATCCTTACATTGTACACCTGAACATTGCCTTGTACATGGTGGTGTCCCTTTATTTTGGTGGAAAAAACAACATGTGTCAAATGGTTGCAAAATGTATCTTTTAAGGAGCCCTGATTTCCCAGTACCCTTTCCCGTGTTGTTGAACCACCCTGTTAAAAA
>CAUJNA010001280.1:167056-294556 GCA_963377175.1 Effrenium voratum | reverse complement strand
GAACTTTCCATACGGCTTTACAAGGGGATCTTGCTGACGCTACAGGTTTGATTGGATGGTTTCGCACGCTTTTCTCTGGGAATTCCTGGGGCAACGACTATTGCCTTTATGCCTGGTTTTCTAAATGCTTTGAGTACATTGGGATTGCAAAGCTGCGTCGCACAAGAAATGACGGGATTGGCCCAGTCCAGCGCCTCTTTGAGCATTTAGTACTTTGTTGGCGGCATCAGGCCCCTCATGCCGCTTTTCTGAGATACAAACTTGCGCGGTGCACGCCACTATGGACCTGCATGTGGTTTCCAGTGTGCCGGGGACCTGAATCCATGATACGCGCTGCGGAGCACCTTCTCCATGATGCGCGCCAACTTTCTTGGTCGGGCCTCATGCTGTGGTGCCTCAAGGCCTAAAAAGCGGAAGCGACCGCCCAAAAGACTGCGGCGTAACGGTCCGCGTTCGTGGTTTGGCTCGCCTCTGGGCGTATCCATTTGGGATAGCAAAGTGTGGGGACAAGCGTTGGAGAATGCTGAAGTTCGTCAGAGGAAAGGAGACGGCGTTTTTCTGGAGAAGATCCTTTGGTCTATGTCTTTCCATGCTGCTTATCGGCTTTGTCAGCAAGTCTTGGCAGCTTCAGAAGGTTTGTTTGGGCCCTTGAACCTCTACCAGAGGGGACATCGCCGGCTAGTGGCCCTTTACCTTTCCTGCAAAAACTGGAGTTTTGACACGTACTTACTCAGACAATCTTGGGGCTGCGCCTCTCTTCAATTATAGCTCGATTGTCTTTGCCGGCGCATTGTGACACCTGGGAGAAGACGCGCAGCGCTTGCAGGTGTCAGAAAGATTTTACGACAAGAAGGCTTGCCTAGCAAAAGCATCTACACTGTGACCGTGCCCGAGGCGTCGCTGCTGGCTGCCACTCGAAATCTCCTGTTTTTCCTGGGACGGACCTCTTGCCGCTGGCCTGCTTCTGTATGCACTTGGGTCTTGAGGAAAACACGCCTTACTGTGGGACGTCGGCAAACTTACAAAGACGACTTGTCCCATGCTAAGTTCGCACGAAAAGCTGGTTTGGAAGGGTTTTTTTCTTACAGTGACGAAACCTTTGCTACCGGGCTAGCAGGAAGCCTCATGGAGAAGCTCGAGTCACACTGTGATACTGCAAAGCGCTTTAGTTTTCAAGAGCGCTGCGCTCACGTTTCTCGGCTTGTCCGCGATTGGGTTCGATGGTCAGGACTACGCTGCAACTGTAGTGTTATTCGCGAGGCCTACAAGGTCATTGCCTCCTCACGTTCTTTTGTATTGGCTTCTGCGCGGCAGGCCAACTCGCAGCAGGAGTTCCTGGCGTACACAAGGAATTTCAGACAGTCTCCTGACATGCTGAGAATCCCTGATGACAAGGACCGCACGTCCCTGTGGTTGGTTCCCCCGACGGCCTATGCTGTGTTGCTGCTTGCGTACGCTCTGCTCTCCCCTACTTGGCAGCTGACACCACTTTCCGTTGACGAGGCCAACACCCTCATTGCCGTCACCCTTCTGCGGATTGTACCGCCCGCTCTACACAGATGGCTGCAACTTGATGCCAATGTAGTGTGGTTGCCCTATGCCTACGTCACCGTGAAGACAAAATGCTATGGCCCTGCAGGGCGCATTTGCAAGAGAATTGGACACTCATGCTGCAGGAAAATAGTGTCATATTGCAGGTGGCCTGCTAGAAGGAACTGGCGTTTGCTCGGACGAGGGCTTGATGTCATTTTGCGTGCTTCAGGGATGGGGTTCGAAGTTACTGATTTATCTTGCGCCCCCAAAGGTTTGCTTCGTGATGTTCAACTTCTGCTGCCGGGGGACAACTCCAACTTGTGCGAACGATGCGGCCTTCCAAAAACTTCTCTGAACGGAGTTGTTTGTGATGCTGGGCAATTTTTTGAAATGGTGACACCTAATGATGCAGTTGCGGCCGTGCAAGCAGTGATGCAAGAAGTCCAACGCAC
This sequence comes from Effrenium voratum, assembly GCA_963377175.1. Taxonomy (NCBI): domain Eukaryota; class Dinophyceae; order Suessiales; family Symbiodiniaceae; genus Effrenium; species Effrenium voratum. Next base: position 292,571 of record CAUJNA010001280.1, on the reverse strand, counting down.
AACTATGAAGAGCACTGTGACTGTCCTCAAGACCAAGAAAGTGCATGGTTTCCTGGGAGGCTCTCCTAACCTTTTTGGCCTTCGGTCCGTCGTGTTCTCTTTTGCCGACCTCCTTGCTTGCTTTTGGGCCTCCACCCTGGTCTCTTTCTGTTATTTGGGGAACCTCGTTTTCCGACTCAGTGGTCTCCCCATTGGGGGCTTGCTGAGCAAAGTGGCTTCTGGATTTGTGTTGGCATTTGATGAGTATTGCTGGGTTTCTTCCGTCTCGCGCCAGCAGGATCATAATTTCTACATGGAGAATTGCACTCTGCGACAACTCGTGGTTTGTCGACGTTACATTGATGATTTGCTCTTGATTTCGAAGGTCTGGTGTTTCGACTGTCTCTGTGAACTTCCCAAGACAGTTTACCGGGTTCCATTTGAGCCTGGACCACGTGGTCGTACTTTGGTTTGGCTTGACATGGAGATCAATTTGGACAGCATCACGTTGGGCATGAAGAAGTCGCCAATCCGCGTACCCCCGCCCTGGGACGTGAGTCAGGCCAGGTTACGGAGTTTCTTTTGGTGTAAGCTCTCTAGGTATAAGCAGTTGGAGCTTTTGGACACTGCTTGGCAAGAGGACATGCCTTTGCATTTGGTGTCGCTTGCTTCACGGAAGGCACCGACTGCGGAACTTGGTTTTCAGTATGTACAAGCCCTGCTTTCACCGCGAGTTTTTCTTCATTCGTTCTTTGGTTTGCAGCCAGAAGTTCAAGGTTTTGTGTGCCAATGCAGCCGCTCGTGCTCACTGAGGGTGATTCTTCTTCACTCAGTATTGAAGCTATGGCTTTCATGGGGTGGTTCAGTCTATGTCTGTTTGGCTTGCATCTATGGAGTGCTGAAGCTGGATGGGGTGCCGGGAAAGGGTGGCCTCAGCGTCACCACGATCATGGTGGCAACCATTACGGAGGCCGATGGCAGAGCTGGGGCGAGGGCTCCCGCCGCTCGCCGTATGAAGGGCAGACTGTGCGCATCGAGGTGGACCATGTAGGACAAGCCAGTTCTCGGAAAGAACGCAAGAACAAAAAGGACAAGAAACGCAGGCGTAGCCGTTCGTCTTCATCGTCTTCCTCTCCTTCACCAAAGAGTCACCGGGGTCGGAAAGCCAGTGCCGTGGACAGCCGGCTTCAAGCAGAGCTGGAGGCCTTCCGCAAGGAAAAAGCTGACAGAGAAGCTCAACCTCAGAAGGATGCGTTGCTGGCTGAGGTGCGTGCAATTACAGCTGAAGTGGCCAGCAACGTTCGTGCTGCCTCCAGCTCGAAGAAGGAGGTCAAGAGCATGCCCAAGACGCATTTGCCGGTAGCAGAGCCTTCTTCTCCTGCATCCGCACCTTCAGGGAGCTCCCCAGCCGGAACAGGGGTACGACAAGGTGAAGTCTCTGAGCACATGGGAAGAGCTGGAGAACACTCTGGCCCTTGAAGAGGAGGGGACTTTGAAAGAGCTCTACCGCAAGGTGTGGCGACGTGGTTCGGCTCCGCGATCAAAGCCCGCAATGGCCCACAAGTTGGTGCATGGCTTGCAGTCTGCCATCGCTGAATTTGGGCATGCCTGAACACCTCTGCAGAAGATGCCTGGGCAGCCTAGTTTGACAAGCAGCAGAGTGTTGAGGACCTTTCCACCCCCCCTCACTCCACCGGGGGTTTGGTTGGGTTCGTTGCCTTTTGCTGCAGCTGTCTGCTTCGCATTCGCCGTGGGCTGTCTAGCGGGAAGTATGGCGTGTTGCCAAGCTGTTTGTTCGCAGATGTGGCCTCTCCCTTACATTCACGCCTTGAAAACCATCGCTTGGGATTACCCTTTTACCACCAATCTCCTTGCGACACTTTCAGGCTACGATGTGGGGAGCGTGATAAAGACAATGTGTGTTTCTTTGACATGCACAGTCCTTGCTTCGCGGGCTTCCGCTTTGGAGACGTGGCTTGGGTGGCCACGCCGGCCATTACAGAAGACTGCAAGTGATTTCCGCGTGCGGACAGCTCACCCTCATAGGTTTGCTCCGTTTTTGACTTGGTCAGACACAGATTGACTTTTGATCCCAAGCGGCTGATTTCAATGCAGCTTTCGCGTTTTACAGAGAAACGCTTGAGAATGAATTTCAATGCATTCATTGACACTGCGCACCTTTCCTGTGCAAAGATTTGTCATCTGATGGCCTAACAAGCTGGAGATGAGACAGTCCCGCTTTGGCGTCATTTGATTCGTGATTGCATTCTTTTGAAGGTGTGCCATGTGTCAAACACATTTATATTCCGGCATTTTGATGCCTTTTCCGTGGCTCAGGCAGGGTAGGCATCTGCGAAAGCACTGCCTGGGGCCATGCATGGCAAGTGGTGCTCAAAGGACGCCCCGACCACTGCCCTGTGAAAGGAAAAAACGAAGCTGAGAGGTTCCCCCGCGAAAAGTTTCTAACTTTTTAACTTTTGGTGGGTTAAATTCGGAAGCTGCCACTAAACACTAAAAGGCTAAAAGGCTAAGGGACCGGATGGCTGGGAGCCACCAAGAAAACTGAGATGTTTGATGATCCAGATGTCTAGCGGGAGTTCCCATAAGACGGTTTCTTCTTTTCACTTGCCGAAGGTCCCAAAAGCCCCATTTGGATGCAACCCTCGAGATTGCGTTTAAGCCCCGCGCAGCTCGGCACTAAGACCCCCAGTAGGTTGTCCATGAGAAAGAAGCTCCGGGGGATTTTGATGGGAAAACATGGCATTCCTTCTTTGGCGGTTGAACCTAAAGGGACGGGGGGTTGGGATGGTTGTCGGGGGGCGAGTTGGGGCCACAAGTGCCCGAACCCCATGTAAATGACGTGCACAGGGCGCCCATAAAAGCTCACCACCCTATGAATGCCTGACACTATGACCACAAATAAGCCAAGGGAACCATGAAAGACTGATGGCCCATGGCCAATACAAACCGATACCCTTCTATCTGCAAAACCATGAACCCCCGTTCCCCATGGCACCCTGGTAATATGATCTGTGGCTCATGTTCCGAAAATCTGCTAATAAGAAATCCCAGGACTCGTGCGAACGGACCTCTTGAAACCTCGTCTGGGCGCCGTCTGGTGCGTGGTTTGAACTGGCCACATCCCATCGATCTACGAGAAAAGCGAGCCGGTCGGCCCCTGAGGAAATTGATCTTCTAGGTGCCTCCCCGCATGTGCCTTCGGTTTGTGGAAGCAAAGGGTAACTAGGTCCTCCAGTAGAGAGGTTAGAACAAGGGTACCCTTTTCTCTGTAGTCGATTTTAGTGGGGGAACCCTCCCCCAAAAAAGGGTAAAAGGGCACTACTGGGGGACCTCGGTAAAGATTGAGATCAATCACCGCCCAAACTAGGTACACGGCGTGTAGACGGCCGTGGCTGTTTCAAGGGATTTTTCGGGCATGCATCGTCTGCGTTGCAGTGGGATCGCAGCACGCACTGCTTTTTTCTTGCGCAACGCACGTCTTTGAAGTCCAAAATGTTGCGCCAAACTACTTTCTACAGCAGCTTTTCCAGCTCATATTGGAATCGGACTGCTGACAGCAAGTAAAAGGTGCCCAGGCACTCCCATGTCGGCATTGGAGTCGCGGGGAATTGGCGCAAACCCAGCAAGCGTCTAGACAAAACAAAGCTAGAAGCAGTCAAAGCAGGGGCAAGGCAGCCACCAACCGTGCAAACGTACCGAGACCAGGCGGACGCAAGCGAAGGAAGATGTTCAGTCAAAGAAGCGAAGCAAATCGGACCACGGTGGGGATGAATGGAGGCAAGAATTACGAATTCAAGCACAGAATCTCCACGCGAAATGGTGCAGAAAACGTCAAGATGATGGTCCAAATACCAGGGACAAGCAGACCAAACCCTCAAGAGAACCTCAGACCGGTTTGGGGGTGGTACGCAAGCCAAACGCAAAAGCAGAACAAAAGCAAGGACACTTCAAAAGCATACGCATCCATGGCGCTCACATGGAGCCGAAACAATGGAATGTCCTGCCTAAAAACATATTGTTACATCAGTGTCCTACCCGACCACCCCAAACACCCAGCATGACATTTGACATGTGCATTGCGCCGAAGCAAGAAATGACTCGGGAGCCACCGCAAAACAAGCCAGGGTGTTCCAAAAACTTCGCCCGAAAAAACACAGCTAAACTGCCGAACCATCAATCCCCCCCACCGTCCCTCCCCCCCACCCCACCCCATAAACCTTGCAAACAGCAGCTAAATTAGACAAAATGTTCCACACCAACACAAAAAGAAGCGTGGGCCAAAAGAAAAAAAACAAACAGAAAAAATGCTTAAAAACACCACGGCCGTCTACACACCGTGCACCAACTACATGACAACGTGAAGGACGGAGGGATCCAAAGTTGGGCCAAGCTTCGACGTGACAGTTTGGGGCCAGACGGGGGAAACGCAGAAAAACTGCAGAAAACAGCTAAAGCTGATAAGCCGAATCTACCAAGCCAAGATGAAACTTAAGCTAGAAGCACCCGGCCCCTTCCCTGCAGTGGTGGACACTTATCGAGTTGTGGCAACCTTGTTACAGCGCTTCCAGTTACCATAGGTAAACATCACGCAAAAACTGGCCACAAACTACCACCAAAACCTGCCAGAGGTCACTGTGGCCTAGGTTTGTGGTCAGGTTCTCGTGTCGCGCAATTCCGGGTGTCTAATTATGGAACCCACCTGCCCCCACCTGTCCTCCACCTCCCCGGGCAGCTCGCCCCGCTTTTCGGTGCGCCGGCCTGCGCAGCGAAAAGCGAGTCAGGTCTATCGTTGCCATTTGTGGGGTTGGAGAGCGGCCGTTTCCAAAAAACAATAATTTTGCGGTGTGCGCTGAATTTTGCCAGAAACTCGCGCCTACTTGGTTAACGGAAAACACACGATTCCATGTGCCGACTTTAATAGGCCCTACAGTCAACACAATCACCACAGTGTGCGGTGGTTCCAAATCTTAAAATTCAGCCTAGCCCTAGGTGATTTGCATTGGTTTGGAGTTTGGCAGCTTCCCATTTATTCTTCAGAACCAGGTTGTTGTTCCCTTGCAGCAAAAAGTGAACCTTTTGCCGGGGGTCTATGTTTGGCCCTTCCATGATTGGGGTAATTGGTTAAACAACCTCCTTTTGGTCCCGTTCAAAGCGACATCATGGTTGTTTCGATGCCAAGCCAACCCACAAGCGGGATGTACGAGGCTTCGAGAACGCCATGGCTCCACTCATCTGGTAATTTCATTCACCTGTATTCTAGCTCAAGAGCGTAACAACTCTTCAAAGTGGGCTTGCCTGGGATCTCGGCAATATGCCCCCTCCCCCTCAACCCCCCCCGGGAAACAGCGCAATTCACTACAAGAAAAATCACCCGAGTGGCTCGCAGTAGTGGGTCAAGCCATTTTCCTTGTGGTTTCCAAAGGCTGGTTCCCGTTGTTACCTGCAAAATGGGTAAATGGATCCACTGGGCCCTTTCTCCAACAGGGGCCAGTCAGTCCCAGCCAATCTCTTCCAGGAGTTGCTACCCTTTTTTCCGTAGTCTATTTTAGTAGGGGAGCCCTCCCCCCAAAAAAGGGTGAGAAGGGGCACCTACCTGGGGGACCTAGTCCATCATGCTGTGCTTCTCCCGCGCCGCTCTTTTGCGCGATGCAAGGCGCCCTATGCCAGGGGGGTTGCTGCGCGTTGCTGGCAGCGAACTTGGAGCACAGCTAAACTGGAAGAAATAAGAGAGGCTGTGATCATCAGACCAGGCGGGTGGGTCAAACATTACCCAAACTCGGTGGCGAAATCTGCGAAGCCCTGCTAAAAGTGAAAATAACTTTTAGTGGTGTAATACGGAAAACCGTTTCATTGGTTGGCAAAAAAGTTCAAGTCCTAACATCCCTTGGCAAAATGAACCCGAGCAAAGAATCGCTGTTTCTTGTCGGTCTGGCGGAAACTTGGTTGACGTGGAAAGGGGAGCAAAAAATTGGATTTCAACCACTAAACCACCATAAGCAAAATGTGAAATATGTTTCCCAACAACAACCGAGTAAAGGCGGGTGGGGAAAAATTACCCAAAGAATTGCCTTTTTTCCCTGTGGGTCTGGTGGAAAACAGGGATCCTTACATCATACACCTGAACATTGCAACTTGTAAATGCTGGTTTCCATTTCCTTACGTTGGTGTTCAAAAAAAACCAGCCCATGTGTTCAAATGGAATTGTTGAAATGGAGATCGTTTAAGGAGCCCCTGGAAAAGGCGTCGCGTTTCGGATCGGAGCGCCTGAGGCCTTCGGCGCCTCGATGAGCAGCGCCGGGGACCCGAGATCCATCTGGCGCGTTCTCGGGCGCTTCGGGCGCTTCGGGCGGGCGGTGGGCCGGGGGATCTGGGCTGGCAGTAGGACCCCAGCAAATATATATATATATATATATATATATATGTATATATATATATATATATCTGTTTTGCCTGGTTGGTGGAAAACAAAGGGAACCCCAAAAAGGCAAAGGGGAGCTAATTCTGGGGAAGGGATGAAAACTCGTCCCGGCGAGTTTGGAGACAAGGAATGGGTGTCTGACTTTCTGGTGTCTGAATTTCTCTTCGCTGGACAAGGAATGGGCATGTGTTTTTTTGTTTTTGTTTTGTTTTTCTGGTTGACTTTAAAAGAGAACCGGTGGCCAGGGAAAAAACAGGAATCGGCATGTTTTTTTCTGGTTGGTTGACTTAAAAAAAGGAACCCTTCCCAATAAGAATAAGGAGAACAAGGGGGCCGAATCCACTGGGCGAAGCCACCGCGAACCAAAAATCCTTGCGAAACCCAAGGCAAGGATTAAGGATTGCCTTTGAACAGCCCAGATTGGGGAGAAGGCGGGGGACTTTCCAACCAAATTTTGTCAGCGTCGAGAAATCGTGTCAGTACTTGTTCAGCCTCATAAGATTCCCCCCCTTTCACCACCAAATCTGGCCTCACCAACGCCTGGAAATTTTATGGGCAGGTGAGAGGTCAGAGTTGGTTGCACACCCTCGGCCCTAAGTTCTCAACGGGTCCTAGGCGTCCTCTCGGGAAGACAACCACGCATTCAGGCCGTTTTTCCAGGAAAACGAAAAAGACGTCGTCTGTTCTGTGCCGGTGGTTGGTATCATTCCAAAAGGGTTATGGAAAAGGTACGGCCCTTGAGTAAAACGTTATCCCTGTTTGGGGCTGTGAAAAGTGTTCGATTGCGGGAACTCTCACAACTTCCGGTTGGTCTTTGAGCCCGGGCATGGAGTCTTGGCTCCGGCACCGGCTAAAATATAATAGATTTAATGGGAGCCTTGGGGCGCTCTCAATTGACAATGAATAGAACAGAAGAAACGAAGCGACAAAACGTGCCAACAACCAAACAAAAACCCAAAACTAGCCAAATACGCAGCAAACCAAACAAACCCAAAACTAGCCAAGCACGCAACAACCAAACAAAAAGCCAAAAACAAGCCAAACACGCAACAACCAAACAAACCCAAAACTAGCCAAACACGCAACAACTAGACAAACCCAAAACTAGCCAAACACGCAACAACCAAACAAAAACCCAACCAAACAAACCCAAAACTAGCCAAACACGCAACAACCAAACAAAAACCCAAAACTAGCCAGACACGCAACAACCAAACAAAAACCCCAAACTAGCCAGACACGCAACAACCAAACAAAAAAACAAAAACTAGCCAAGCAAGCAACCACCAAACCAACTCAAAACTAGCCAGACACGCAACAACCAACCAAAACCCAAAACTAGCCAAATGCCAAATACGCAACAACCAAACAAAACCCAAAACTAGACAAATACGCAACAACCAAACAAAAACCCCAAAATAGACAAATACGCAACAACCAAACACAAACACAAAACTAGCCAAATACGCAACAACAAAACAAAAACCCAAAACTAGCCAAATACGCAGCAACCAAACTGTTGCGTGTCTGGCTAGTTTTGGGTTTGTTTGGTTGTTGCGTGTTTGGCTGGTTTTGGGTTTGTTTGGTTGTTGCGTAGTTGGCTAGTGTTGAAACAAAAACCCAAAACTAGCCAGACACGCAACAACCAAACAAAACCCAAAACTAGACAAATACGCAACAACCAAACAAAAACCCCAAAATAGACAAATACGCAACAACCAAACACAAACACAAAACTAGCCAAATACGCAACAACCAAACAAACCCAAAACTAGCCAAACACGCAACAACCAAAAAACCCAAAACTAGCCAAACACACAACAACCAACAAGCCCAAAACTAGACAGACACGCAACAACCAAACAAACAAAGAACTAGCCAAACACGCAACAACCAAACAAAACCCAAAACTAGCCAAACACGCAACAACCAAACAAAAACCCAGAACTAGCCAAACACGCAACAACCAAACAAAAACCCAACCAAACAAACCCAAAACTAGCCAAACACGCAACAACCAAACAAAAACCAAAAACTAGCCAAATACGCAACAACCAAACACAAACCCAAAACTAGCCAAATACGCAACAACCAAATTGTTGCGTGTCTGGCTAGTTTTTGGTTTGTCTGGTTGTTGCGTGTTTGGCTAGTTTTGGGGTTTTGTTTGGTTGTTGCGTGTCTGGCTAGTTTTGGGGTTTTGTTTGGTTGTTGCGTGTCTGGCTAGTTTTGGGTTTGTGTTGTTTTTGTTTGGTTGTTGCGTGTCTGGCTAGTTTTGGGTTTGTTTGGTTGTTGCGTGTTTGGCTAGTTTTGGGTTTGTTTGGTTGTTGCGTATTTGGCTAGTTTTGAAACAAAAACCAAAAACTAGCCAGACACGCAACAACCAAACAAAAACCCAAAACTAGCCAAACACGCAACAACCAAAAAGCCCAAAACTAGACAGACACGCAACAACCAAACAACCCAAAACTAGCCAAACACGCAACAACCAAACAAACCCAGAACAAGCCAAACACGCAACAACCAAACAAACCCAAAACTAGCCATGAGCAAACAAACAGAACGAAGAAGCGTGGCAAACATCTCTTTGCTTTACGGCAACCCCCTTCCTTCACGGGAGCGTAACACTGCAAGCCCAAAACTGCCGGCCCCAGGAGCCACAGAAACTCGCAGGTTTCAAGCGAGCAGCGCCCAAAAAATCCATTTTAGTTCTACCAATCCCCTCTGAGGGGTCATGAGGGGAACAACACAGGGGTCATGAGGGGTCTCACATTCAATTGGCTGGATGGGGATAGGTGGCGCTGTTTCATTTGGGTGTGGCTCAAAATTTTCAGGAGGAGGGGCCCATTCCGCAGGTTTTGGCCCGTCTTTCCACTTACCAGGGCAACCCATTTTGGTGCCGGCTTTTTGAGCCACAGCCATATGGTTCATTTCAAGGTACATAGAGGCATTGCGGCATTACTATAATCCCGATCAAAACAGGTAGTAGGACCACTCACTCAAATTGCGAATATGAATAGGCAGCCTTTGAAAGGCCGGTCGTAACCCATGAGCCCCTTGCCAGTTTCTCCTTATGCACCGACTGCCGATTGCCAGATGGATGTAAAACCAGCCTTGCTTCTTAGTTTTGGAAAAGCAACATTATCCTGCAAATTAACATGGACTCCAAAAAGACCCATTGGTACAGTAATCTTTTCTCAGGGGATCCCCTTTTTGGTTTCCGTATTATTTTACAGGGGGCTAAACGATTTTGCTACCATTCGCAGGGATCTCTGTTTGGATGCTTCTTTGAAAGGAAACAAAGCGTCATCAATCATGAAGGGCAGATCCCCATTTGGGAGCCTTCCGCGTATCCCAAAAGCTCGGATCCTCTGTAACACGAGCATTGAGCTATGAATGGTGTCGGTCGAGGGATTTCTTTGCACTGTCGCAAAGGCTGATGGACCGAAAAGGCGCCATACGATGTGAGGTACACACAGGACAAAGATGCGGAGGTTGTGGTTGCAAACCCTTTGACACTTTGAGCGAGCCAGAGACCCGTTTTCTTGGCCAGACCTCGCAATGCAACAATCAAGTGTTTGCTGGTTGAGAACCAAAAAAAATGAAGGAAGCCCCCAAAGGCCAAAACTTAAGCAAAGGGTTTCCCAAGTCAGGCGGCAATGTTTTTGGGTCGCGGCAAACGCACCGTGCAGCCACGCCCCGGCCTGCGCAAAAGCCATGGCATTCTAATTGGAACGGCGCTCTGGGACTTAAGATGTGCGACTCGAACTGGGTCCTCCAGAGAGGTTAGAATAGCGAGTTGCTCGCACATGAAGCTGGAGTTCAGCCATGTGAGCAGGCGAGCAGAGGTTTCATACTTCTACTCAATTACAAAAACGCTTCTGCCATGAGAGAATCTGGTCCAATATGCCGCAACCTTCTTTCAACCACCCCTTGGCCCCTAGTAGGCCACTTCGCGCCGTGCCAAGGCGTTCGTTCCAAAGCGCCGATCGGAGGCTTCGGGGGGTTCCGAGCTCAGCGCAAACTGCGAGTCTCGCTGGGTGGCCCGCCTACACCCGTAGAACAATGGGGATGTGTCAACATGAGTTGTTTGAACCTGCCATGACAAGCTATGTGTAAAAATTGGGGGATAGCTGAACCCCCCCCCCAAAAAAAAGGGTACTCAAAAGAAACCCGACCCAACTGTTCGAGGTCACAAACGCACCTCAATTGCCCACCGGCCTAAACAATCCAAATGGGATGTATTCAAAAGTGTCAAAGGATTTTGTGACACAAATTCTACTTGAGACGGCCAATGGAAACTTTGAGCGCTGTTCACGTTGGCTCAAACACGGGAGGTTTCTCAGTGGCTCGAGCCAGCACCATGGAAGTGTCCCAAGGGCTTGCAGACTTGTTGAACGGCTCGTCTTGATTGGGAGTCCCGTTTTTCAGGGGTCCATGCTTAAAGTAGATGAGGTAAGCCCAACATAGCGACCGCCATATCTGCATGGTAATCAAAACTGAAAACTGGCCATGGGTTCTCATTAGCTAATTCGAGCACTTTTCCTTCTTGCTTGGCACGTGGAGTTTTAGCGGGGGAACACGCCCAAGAAAAAGGGTGCGCGCCCACAGGTGAGCATTGAGCATCTCTTCGCTTTGCGCTGAGTCTGGAGCCCCCCTCCTCAAGCGAGGAGCCTCAAAAAGAGACGAATTAGATGCACCAAATGGCTGTGGCCGGCAATTCCACGGAGTGCTGCACAGAAAAGAAAAAGCAAGAGCGAAATTCTTTAGGCCAATACACCTGGAGAGAGCTTGATCGGGGCTGAAAACTAGACATCCTCGAAGGAAATGAACAAGAGGCTCTTGAACACCCAGAACCAAGTTCGAATGCATAAAGCGGATGCCCACTCTTTGCGAGGCAACCGGTCCAAGATCTTTTCTGCAGAAAACACATTAAAACGTCAACGCATCCGCTTTGAAACCAGTCGGCAGCTTAGAAACCAGTTTTCATCCCTTCGTCCTTTCCCTTGCTGCACATCAGCAGCAAGGACGAAAACCGGGGTCCCAAAATGAGATTCCTCTAAAAACGGATGTCGCTTTGGGTTCCATGTTCAGATGGATGCTCACCTTGAACTAATCAAACACCAGCCAGATCCATCGCGAATGGTTGCCCGAACTGGGGAATTCATGGAGTACGCCCAAGTATCCCCATGAAGCCAAGTGGGTGAACATCCCAATCCCCACTAAAATAGGTTCTAAAATGGGTGGTGAATTCACCTACCCTAAATGGTACCGTTGGTTTTGACCCACAGCCAAGTGAGCTCTTTCCCCCAACAAGAAGCCAACAATCAAACCTTGGGTGAGTCGCAACATTGGCCATCCCTGGCTTCCAAAAGACCTTGATATGAGGCAGTGAGGTGGTCAACCATGATTTGCTTCGCGTCCGACAGCACCTACGAACCACCTCCGAATTTCCGATCACCCCGGTGTGGGAATTGGGATCTGCGCTGCAAGATCCGTAGGTTCCTTTGGATGACATCCATGAAAACGAAACAAGCTCATTTATACTAAGTGTTCCGCCACTTCACCGGAAATCGAACTTCCCACCCTGGCATGTAAAAACACACGTTCACGTGAACAGAACCCAACAAGCCAAATCAACACGCAACCCAAGAAACAAAACGCATCATGCCACAACATGAGGGTAGGCAAAACCAGAAAAGGGCACAAAACCAAGCAGCGCTACACTTTCGAAGCGCAAGCTGCTTCAAAGCGGCAAACAACTGAGACCACAAAGACCAAACCCCAAAATGGGGGAGTCAGCTTTCCTTTTGGTCTCCCTTTACCATCACCGGGCATCAAAGGGCATCCCATTTTGAGGAACCCCATCGAAATCTCGATCTGGGTGATTGGACCCCATCTTGCGATCCCTTTGCGGTTCTTTGGCTTAAATCGGCGTTCATCGTCACCCATCTCCTGCAATCCGTTTGCCATGCGTCCGAAGAAGAAAAAACAAAAAAAAACAGCTTTAAACCCCAACAAAAACGAGGAAAAACAGAAGAAGAAGAAGAAGAGCTTTTGGGGAGGCCATGTTGGCGAAAAGCCGCGCAAAAAGGGGCCATCGCCTCTGCGCAAAGCCGCGCAAAAAGGGCCCCCGGCGCGGCTGGCAACCGTGGGCGCCTGGCATTCGATGCATGGCTCACGGCTTGGTCATTATGTGGCTGTGGTTGTCAAAAATAGGGTAACCCCAAAATGGGTTGCCCTGGCAAATGGAAACATGGACTAACACCTGCGGTCCAATTCCTGTTGGTTTTATTTTGACCCACACCCATGTTTGTTGCGGAAATAGTTTTGGGGGGTAGAAAGCCGACACCCCAGTACTGTGCGCCCAAATGTTCAGGCAAAAATGCTGCAACCCCTGTGTGGTGGAGTTGTTTTGCGGGTTTCTGAGTTTCAAACCTCCCAAGCCGCGGAATCAGGGAATCATTGGATCAGAATCCTCATAGCGGCTGTCAGAATTCACCCGCAAAGGGATTGGCGAATCCCGTTGAGTGGAGACGGCACAGTCATGGCAAGTGGTTTTTGGGCATAAATGCGCATTGGCAGCGGTAGACCTGATTGCTTTCTCTCTCTCTCTCTCTCTCTCTCTCTCTCTCTCTCTCTCTCTCCACGAATGACTTTGATGAATCCATAAACTCGATGTTTGTCAGCTGATGGTAAGAAGAAAAGCAGCTGAAGAGTTGCCTTTTGACCACCACGTGCCACGAGGGTTGTCAAATGGTTTGACACAGGCCTACAACCCGATTCCATGTTGAAATGGTTTCCTGTCGGCCCAAACAAGGCTTTGCCTTCAAACCCGCGGTGGCGTCCCTTCCAGCTTCAGCTTGGGGTGCTGAAGAGGTGTCTGGAAAATTGCAAAAATAATTCCCATCCCCTGGCTTCCCGTTCAAAACATTAATGAGTTATCTACCCCCCAAGCTCCAAGAACTTCCAACACATCGACTCATGGGTTTCCTGAACACCCAGTTGCGCGCCATTGACCTGTCATGGTGCCAACGGAGCCTCGCACGGACAAAAAACCTGGACAAAACGGGGTAACCCTATGAAAGGAATCTGCAGAGTCCTCATAACGGAAGGGTAGGAGTATGCTCAAAATGTTCTCGGATGATAGGCATCTCCAGGTGTCGCAACGGGCGTCGATTTACCCCCTTGAAGGGGTGCGTGGATGACTTGGCTGGGTGAAATCCAAGAGTATTAGAAGGAAGTTTGGATTTGTCAAACTTCTGCTTTTAACCACCTGAGTGCCCTAAACCCATTGACAGGGGAGTGAGGAAGCCAAACAAACCCTTCTCAAGCCCTTTGTCGTCACTGCTCCTGAAAGGCTGCGTTATGACAAATTGGGACGCTGGAGCCCGAAACGTTGCTCCACCTCAAGCCGGGCGTGGAACATTTTGCGAGTGGATGGCACTCTGTTCGCAAGGGCGACTTCCTCGCTGACTAGCTTCTTGAGCACGGCCGCCGTCTCCATCCGGGGAAGCTGCTTCGTCATGCTTGATCACTCACCTTCCGAGTGTGAACTGAGGACCAGGTCCGCTTGAGCATTTCCGCTGCTCGGAAAGCGTTTCTTGTGGGTTTGGCAATACATGTCGAGGGAAGCAACCTCGATCGCGGGAAATCGACACAGCCCTTCTTCGATGCCTGATGCCCATCAGGTAGCCTTGAAACCAGGTGTCCACAACGGCTGGTTTGGACACATACCTACGGTCTGCCTACTATAAATCACAAGCTAAGCAGGGGATCCAGAAAAATACTCTTGGAAGATCTAAACAAAAGCCTTGCCTTGTTGTTGGAACCTCAATTTAACAACCAACAACCAAGCCCTGCCCAAAACCATCCCCCCAACCAAACAAAGACTAAACACATCTTTCAACCTCCCCCACACTCGCGCCAGCAGCCGGCTCTGCACATTCTTCGGCGGCATGCCTGGCATCCCGTACTTGGAGGCTGCCCTTTCAGCTTGGTAGATAAAGTGCGACCTTTTTGCGGGTCAGTCACAGGATCTCTGGGGAATTGCGGAGCCCCAAGTAGCTAGAGTCGTTCGACTTGCCACCGTGCAGTCCCTTCAATCCTGGAAGCATACGGTGAATTCTTGCCTTCCATCTTGCAGGATCCGTCAGGCCATGTTACTCACACTCAATTCGGTTTGCTGCTATCTCAAGACTACGAACCTGTTTGAAGGTTATTAGCGAGCAAAAGGTCAACAAAAACACGGGGCTCAATGTGTTTTGGTGGATTGCTTCGCTTTTGCACAAACGCTGTTTGTTGTTGTGGCGGGGGAGGGATGGAGCTTTCATGAAATTAGAACCGGCCGGCAAGCAGAGTCATCAAACAGTTCGTTGGATTGCTCTGGTTGCTGGCTCCCTCTTTTGTGGGGCAAGTGTCGATGCGAATTTCATTACGGAAGTGAACATCAGAATTCAGTGCGGATTCATGCCCACCAACCACTTTGGTGTTTCTGCCATGTGGAACATAGCCCTGTGACAAGGAGATTCCTTTGCTATCACAAACAGCACCAACTAAAACACCCTTTTGGGAACCCCAGATTCATAATCCCCCTGCTTGATTCACGGAGGTGGGTGGTCCCCTTTTAGTGGCAACATCCGGGGTCAAAGTAAGTTGAATGCCACGAGACCAAGACCTCGATGCTCGAACTGGAATGCTTTTTGCACGACCACACCGGCATCGGATTGGCTTGACATTGGTCTGTCTTTTTTTGAGGCTGCCCTTTTGGTGGGTTTTTTCAGGGAACCAAACCCTTAAAGCCAAACAGTTTCGGGGGTCCCAAAAAATGCACACCCAAATACCTTCCGGGGATCAACCCACAACGAACGTCTCAAGGATCTTCAAACTGACTTGTGTAAGTACGCGCGGGTACGCCGTGCTCACTCAGTCTGAGTTCAGACAACTCGAAAGAAACAGGTTCTCGAGACATGTGCACTACACCATTCGTTCCTGCCCTGTTCCGTTTGAAGGGGAACAAACAAGTCATCAGATTCTCCAAAAACAAAACACGTAGGAAATACTGTCCGTGGACTATCCACTAGCCCACCCCATTGTCAATACAACTGTCTGCAAGTTCCTCCCAGAGCACATCGAACATTGTCTCTAATAAATACTGATTTGCCCAAACGGGTAGGTACTTTTTGAGGCAACCAAAGGACCATCAGCAACTCGGGGAAACCCGCCAAAATGTACTACAATGTATGCACTCAAACAAGGAACCACGCCATTTACACCAGCCCATCGCGTGCCTGAAGCTGGCGACAGCGGAGGGGAAAGCGGAAGCGACAACACTAAGTCAAAGCTTCTTAGCTGCTTCCGACATTTCGAAGTCGGCACTGGGATCTCCTTTGTAAACCTTCAGGATTGCGAGTCAGAAGCCACATGCTCATGCTGCATTCAACCCTCTGAGATTCTGAGGCTTCTGGAGGCTTGCCTGTGAAGAACGGATGCCCTACAAGAACGACCTGAGGAGCAGCGGATCGGCGCAGGCAGGAGGGTTCAGCCCAGATGTTCCACTCAAAGCATTGCGCCCAGGTTATGAACCCCCTGCTAGGTCCTCCAGCAGAGAGGTTAGAATTTTAGTGGGGGAACCCTCCCCCAAAACAGAAACGGTAAAAGTTGGCACCCAGCTGGGGGACCTAGCCTTTGAACTGATCTGTCTCTTGCCCGGATGGTACCGCCTCTTCGAGTCGACTTTTTTCGCCTCACGCTTGGCGTGGGACCCGTCGCCCGGCTTTTCCGGGCCAGCGTCGAACCCGGCGAGTCGCAGGAGTCGCCCGTGGTACGAAGGGCTACGTGTCTCGCATGGCGCAAGCAACGGGGCTACTTTGCGCACCCCTCATCTTCACTTGGCCGCTCAAAAGAATGTACACCTTGGCAAATGGAAGCAAAGACTAAAACCTGCCTAGCCCCAGCAACACACCTTGATCCATCCAGCAAGGTTCTGCCCGGCGCCGATTGGTATGGACTACTTGACTCCTTGACCCGTCCGGATTGGCTGTGCCGTGGCTGATCTTCAGCCAAGGCCTGCGAATTCCAGATTTCCACGCGCCCAGATTTCTCCACGGCAAGCCATTTCCAACAAACACTCTTCCAAGTGAGGGGGTCATATTGATTTCCCTTCAAATCACCAACCCAGGCGGAGTCTTCAATACGAAAATGCCCCATATGCTCAAGTGAGGGAACGAGGGAGTGAAAGAGCGAAAGAGCCGAAAGCGAAAGAACCACAGAAAGCGAAAGAACCACAGAAAGCGAAAGAACCACAGAAAGCGAAAGAAGAAGGAACGATTCAAAGAAAGACAAAGGGTTCTTGAGCAGCCAAGAACGTCGGCCGGGAGGCAAGCATTGTGCCTCCGAGTTACTCTGCTGCCAAGAGGCTTGAGACCCCCCTACGAAGGGTTGGTTTACCTGCCTTTCCCGGATCAGCCGAACAAGAGAGGTGCCCCAAATTAGAGAATGCCCACATTTGATGTTCAAAACAACTCCCTGACATCTGAAGTCTGTGAAGTAATTCAGAAGTGGTAATATGAAGTCACCAGCCGTGTGAATGATGCAATCCTAAGCGCCCTGCTAGCCTAAGTGGCACTTTTGGAGACCCCACTGACAAAGGGCACCTGTGGATGCGATACGCTGGCCCCCCCCTTGCAACACAACTTGGTTGACGTTGACAGGGGAGCAGCCAAGTGGATTTGGATTTCAACCACTCAATCCCACCATAAGCGAAAATGGTCCAAAACTGTTTCCCAACAACGACCATGCTGTGAGGGATCTGCCAGCAGGTCATAGAGAGGGCCAGCGATACGCTGGCCCCCTAGCAGAAGAGCTTCGAAGCTTGGATCGACTTTGGAGATCGCGGCCAAGGGATCGCGCAACGCATGTCTCGTGCAAGGGCACGAGCGTTGCGCGCAACAGCGGGCTCAGTAGCAGAAAAAAAAAGTCCGCTAGGTGCATTCACAGCGCAAACAAAAACGTAGCTGGGTTTTGTCTCCAATTGAGGGAGCCTGGGTCAAGGCGCTTAAAGTTCAAACCAAGCTTCCCCTAGCATTGGGTTCACAATGCTCCTCTTTCTGCTTGGCAGCCAATGGACGTTCCTCACGTTTATCAAGCAATGCTAGCATGCCACACCGAGGTTGCGTCCTTGTGAATTCCTGCTCATCCACAAGGGGGCCCCTAGCTTCCACACATGGGTGTGAATGTTAATCCCCACTAAAATAGACTAAAATGGGTGGTGCACCTACCCCAAAATGGTACCATTGACTTTGACCCACAGCCATATGTGTGGATTTAGAGGGTCCCGGACCCTTTAGTAGGCGTCATTTTGGTGGGGAGTCATGTCCGCCAACCACTTGTGGTGGTTCCTAAGTAAAACTCACACACAATAGACATATATTGAACTGGTAGCAACGTGCTGAATCAGGATTGCGTTCAATCCCATCCGCGACCAACCCAGCAGCCAAAGCTGCTCAATAAGGCAACACTCCAAAGTGGGGTGACGCCATGTTTCCAGACTCATGACGAGGGGTTTCCTAAAGCAGTGCGACCTTACGACACTGCAGGGTGTCCCGTTTGCTGTTCCAACAGGCATTCCCGAAATCACAGTCCAGGCATTGCCGAATTCAGGACAGCCCCAAATCTCGGATTTTGAGTGTTGCCCCCAATCAAAAATAATGTGCTAAAATTCAGACGTATATTTCGTGAACCCAACATGCACTCTCATTGTGGTGTCAATATGGGGGACCCCGCTGAGTTCCCTTTGACTTGCCTCTCAACCTGCCCTAATTTAAAAGGGTACCCCTCAACAAGCCCAGAGGGTTGCACTTTTCCGCTACCCCAAGATAGACTCAAACCCAGGGGTTCTCCTTTGGGGGGGAATGAAGTCTGCCCTGGGGTACAAAAAGCAAAACCCTGAGCCCAGAGGTGCCGGTCTTACCGAGCCCAGAGCCGCTGGACTCGTCTCTCACTCAGAAGAAGCGAGTCTCCTGCCTCAAAAAACCCAAAGCGAAGCACATCTTCCAACAAAAATCGGCGCCCCAAAGTGTTACTAGGTCCTCCAGATTTGAGCTAGGTCCTCCAGATTTGAGAGCTCAGAATAAGTTGGTACCATTTTTCTCTGCAGTCTAGTTTCGTGAGGGGACTTGTCCCTCCCCCAAAAAAGGGGTAAAAGGGCAGTACTGGGGGACCTGGGTTGTGAGTCTGTGCTTTTGAGGTTTCCCCTTTGGTGGAACCCTGAGAGCCCCGAGCTTGGGCTTGATGTTTCATTCAGGCGGACCAACGCGTCCGCAGCTTCCTTGCCGGCCCTTCTTTGCTTTCCCAAAGGAGAAAAACGGTGCCGGTGTGTGTTGCATAGGCCCAACTGTCCGTTGCCCAAAAAGCAACGAAGATTTCAGGAATTTGCGGATGGGTGTGAGGCGAAACGCGATCGCAGGTGTGTTTGGCCAGAAAAGCGCGCTGCAGAGCTTCATGAGCAACAATCAAACCCGGCATTGCGTCCGTGGATCGCAAACCTTCAATCTCATTGGGGCGGGGGGGGGGACTGTCCCATATGGTTGCTGCTGGGAACCTGGGAACCAGGCAGGGTTGAACGTTGCTGTGGGACACCTTCCACAATGTACCCTTGGGTCTGGGTATCGCGCGAAACAGCCCTGCCTGGTGCCCCGGTGCTTGGACCTTGGAGCAGTCGTCATGTGAAGAACGTGTTCGACTCCATGTGGGTGGTTGCGAAATCTCTCGAAATCGCACCACGAAATGAAACCATGAAGTTGAAACCATACGTAAGGTTTCTTGGTATTTAGAGGAGAATCTTAGGTGCACTTTGTCGTCCATCCTGGGGGGGGGTTCCTTAAACAAATGCGGTAAGGGTGCTTTCAAATTCACCGAACTGTCCCAAACAGGGGTTCCCTTTTGCCGACATGTTCTTGTGCAAGCTTGGCGACATGTTTATGGGCATTGTCCCAAGGTAGTCTTAAACGGACAAACCTGCGTGCTCCCAACGAAACATGGTCCCCAACCTTTGGCTATGCCGTTCCCGCTGGTTGAAACCAATCCAACGCACGGGGGTGGCCTGCCCCAATCAAAAACAGTGCAGCCACGTGTTGCTTTCTGGTGCTTGAGAATCGCTGAGTGTTTCCAGTGTCACACTGCCTCAACATGTCCAGTGTTTTGCTGGCTGGAAAGGGGCATGAAGGAAAGCCGGAAAGGCAATTGGGAGCGTCTTGTCTTTTAAGGGCAGCCCTTTTTGTTGGTGGTTTAACAGGAACCCAAAAGGAAAAACCAGCATTTGCGGGGTCCCCCCATAAAGACACGCCCAATTCCTACCTTTGCCCCATGAAAACATGGGCTGTGACACCGGAGAGGCTGAGTTGTCTTCGCCACTTGTGGCTTGCATAGGCCGCGCCATACCGGAGAGTAGAAACCACGCTCGTTGGAGAAAGGTTTTGGGTGCTTGCTGCAATTGACTTTCGAAACTAGGGCTGAACACTGGCTCCATTCAGAATCCCGTTCAATTGGCTTCAAACGCGTGTCCAGTGAAAATGGAAAGCTTGGCTTGGTTTGCCAGCAAAAAACCTTAACCTAAACAAGCAGCAAAATGACATTTGGTCCATTGTAAATGGGAGTGCTTTCCCCAGATGACATTTGAGCCACAGTCACATCAGGGCTGATTACCCTGTTGCCCGTAGTGGATATGCGAAATTGACGGGGCCCGACTGTTGCTGGGTCAAGTTGACGTACTAAGTCTCCCATGTCCCTCGCACATCGACCACAGACTACTGGATATATGATATGTCTGACGGAACTTCATGTGGATTTGTCTGTTTCAGTTGGGACTGCTACTTCGACGATTGTACGGCGCACGCCCCTGGGCTGCTCCCCATTGTCCCAATCTTCAACTGGGGTTCAAGGGACGGTTGGGGCTCTGAAATCAGAAAGCTCTTGCTTTGCCTTGATGCCCCGGACCTTCAAGCATTTGGACCTTGCAAGAAGCCGGCACCCCCGTTTCAGGTCCCAAGATCATTGAATGTTGAACAGTTGGCGTGACCCAAAGCTGTCCCCTGAGGTGAACATCTTGCGAGCTTGCCGAAACTGCTGCAGGATTGGGGGGGGGGGGGGAGCATTTTTCGGGACGTCTTGCTAAACTGGGCTGCCCGTTTTCGGATCCCCCGCTAGGAGCTTCACTTTTGGTGGGTTAAATGGAAAAGAAACTACCACTAAACACTAAAAGGCTAAGGGCCCGGATGGCTGGGAGCCACCAAGTAAAGGTGGAACCAGTCTAAGCTTCACGAGCTCAGGCCAAGACTCTGTGCTCACCTGACGAAGCCAGGCGTGACTTCTGGCGTCTTGCTCCGAAGAATCCACCCAACACTCTCAAATCAGCCGTGGGGGATTTTTTTTTGAGGCTACCCTTTTTGGGGTCTCTTCAAGGGAGGCAAAAAGAAAACCAGCCCCCCCCCCACCCGCCCGGGTAGCACGGCGGCCATGAATTGACCCTCTCACCGAGATGCTGGACTCACGGATGGTCCTTCCGTTGGAGGCAAACGCGTCTAAATCTTGGTTGACGTTGGAAGGGGAGCAAAAATCATGTTTTTAGCAGTTAAGTGGATTTGGATGTCAACCACTACAACCATGAAACCCTCTTGTCATGACGAATTGCCGCGATGGGGGGTCGCTGCTGTGAATGCTATCCACCGGCGACACACGTAAGCCAAAACGGCAAAGACTCCAGCTCAAACAGGCGTCTAAACAATCGAATCTGTGTTTTTTTTGGCGCAGGGTTCCACGGGAGGCAATGATGTGGGCGCTCAGAATTGCAACCGTTTCCTTGAGGGCTTGGGTCTGAGCATAGGGACGATCGATCCCCCGGCGGATACGTGAGCAACCAACTTTAAGTTTCTGCAGCGCGCACAGCAGGCCAAAAAAGATGAACAAGGCTGAAAAGACGCAGAAGACAGAAGACAAAAGCAAAGCAGGTGTATTTTGCGCCCAGTCCCCGGCTGCACACACGTACAAACCGAGGAACCCCCCCGGCTCCGGCTGCGGCGGGGGGCACCTCGAAGGGCGACTTGGTGTTGAGCCGCAAAGTGGCCTGCAGCCCGCCTCGCTTCGTCCGACTTCCGGGCGCACTTCCAACCCTCCAAGGTGGACCCTTTTGGCCATTTGGCTACCCCGAAATGGGATCCCATTGGTTTTCACAACCACAGCCATTTTGGTTGCCGGCTCGGAGCACCCCGAAAAGCCCCCCCCCCCTCACGCGGGGGCGCTCCCCTGCTTTCTTCGGTCAGAACCAAGGAGGATCCGCCCGAAAAAGAAATTGGGGGGGGACCGAAGGCCTGAAAGCCGGTAACAACCAGAAGTCCCTTGGCCTCCGGGCCATGTTCTCGCCCATTTGGTTATGACCCCTGGAAGAAATAAAAATATGTCCAGTAGAGATTGATTCCCTTTAAAACCAACAGGGAAAAATACAATACATGAAAAGGAAAAACAACTTAAGCAAATGGAAGTTCTGGTCACATTTCACGGACCAAAATGTGAGACTCCGTGGGCTGTACGGAGCAAAAATCCAGAGCAGGTTGCTCCAGTTCAACCCCTGAAAGAAAGGCTATGGGGGCTTCTTCCCACCATAACCTGAACATTACGTTGAGCAACTCCAAATCCCAACGAGTCGAACCCCGGGCTAGCCTTTCTCCCTGCATCCTCGGCAAAAACAGCCTCCAGGGTCCGCAAAAGGTCTTTGCCCTTGATGCTCTCAGGCAGGACCCTCGATTGGAGTCCGGATTTCACTTGGAAGGTGGACCTCAAAAGCGACGGTTTTTGGAGACCCCGAGATTCTTTCCATGGAGGACACGTCCCGGATCCGAAGCCCAGGGATCCTTTCCAGAAGCCCAGGGGAAACGGATCCTGTTGGGTACGAAGTTGGCTTCCTACCTGCCTGGAAGCCTTCAAGATGCAAACTGAGTCATAGTCAAGACCCGGTAAAATGGTCCACCCAGAACCATGTGAAGAATTATGAAGGCGGATTCCCGCAGCTATGGTTGGGATTGTCCCTGAGTAACCTTCATCTACCCGGGTCTTGAGCTAGTGGCTCATCTGGTGTGCGAACCATCCCTCAAAAACGCCGGCTGGGCCATTCTTACTTCTTCTGTGTCCGAAAGACTTGCAGGACGGCAAGCTGCTCGCGTCTTTCGTCAAGTCGCCTCTTCTCAACGTGGTCATTGGTCAACCCTCAAATTCAAGTTGTACTCAGGACCTGTCAATTTCTTACCTCAACGTCAAACCTCAAACTCAAAGCTTTGTACTTACACCTGTCAATTGGTCCTTGGGCGGCCCCTGACGCTGCATCGGGGCGCTCCAGCTGGCCGAATTGGTGCACCTCACACCTGGGGCTCCGGGCCGACCTTCTCGGATTCGCAGTACCTGCCAACTCAAGGCCTCGAAGGCGCCGCCTCCGGGCCCTGGATCTTTCGGGGAAGTCTCGGGGCTGACTCCTCCATTCTTTTCAAGCCTCGTTCTTTTCATAGCCGGATCCGTTTTCCCTGAATTTCCGGAGGTTTTCTAGAAAGATCCGGATCCCTGCAAAGAATGGGAAAGGTACAGAGCAATCAGCCACTCCTCTCAGTCAAAAAGATCCCATTTTGCTTCGTCATCCCTTTACTTTCCTACTCACATCTGCCGGGCATTGCGCAATCTACTTTCACCAAGCTGCAGTGTGTTCGAACCTGAGCTTAATCCCTGGTGCCAAAGGATGCCAAAGGTTTACCTCTTGATTTGTGGGAGAAGCCAGAGGTTCAAAGCAAAAGATCGCAGCAAGCAGCCAACTCCAAGTTCAAGGACCCCAGGAGTTCATCAACTAGTTCCAATCCTTTTCGAGACAAACCGGAACAGCGCCTTCAAGGCAAAAACTGTCTGTGCGGGGAGAGTCCAAATCGAAGGTGAGGGTGAGAATTAGCCTTCTTCGCCAATCACCCCTTCATTGCAACATACATGGGCACCGGCGGGAATTGTTGACACCAGGTAAGTGGCCTTGACGTTGCGCCACCAAAAAACAAATATTTTGCGTGACCACTGTGAAGGATAGTTTCTCCAAAACGTTTCGAACAAAGATACCAACGCCTCGGGGGGGGGGGGGAAAAAAAAACAGCAACCTCTACTCCCTGCGGATTCCGAATGAGAGGAATGCCATTGAAGACGCAAGCGCGAAACGTGCAGAACAACTAAAGCTTACAGATGCATAACAAATCATGAGAAACCCGTTGCCCTCCGAACTCCGTTTCGCAGACCAGAAAAAAATGAGGGAAAAAAACAAAAAACAAAAAAAAGCACGAGACACGCGGCCGGCTCCCGGGAGCCGTCCATCCCGGGAGCCGATCGAGTTCGAGTTCGCCTGTGCCAGCTTCCGTAGGCGTGCCAAATCTCCGCGCAGAAGGGCCCGGCCACCTGTGCGACGTTGAATTTCGGGGGGGGGGGGAGGAGAGGGCTCTGTGTTGGTTGGGCGGGTTTGAAGTTGCGAAACCGCAACGACAAAAACCACCAGGGAAATAGGAGCCATTTAGCTTCTTGTGGTGGAAACCACCGGGGAAAAAAACAACCAGGGCCTACCAGGGAAACAGAGAAAATCACCCCATCTTTCCTCGGCATCCGGCGGGTTCCTTTTTCAGGCGCCAAGAGGGCCCCGGCGAAAAGGCATCGCTCGCCTGCCAGGGCTGGCGGCCGTCCTCGTCCGGCACCTGAATCGCGCGCGTCGCACGGCCCACAGCACTTGGAGCTTCCCTACGGTGGATGGTTGCGAAATCCAGAAATCGCACCACCGTTCAGAAACCCAACGGAATGATTCGAGTCCCCTGTAAATACCAACAAACACTGGTTTCCCATGGTTTAAACTGGTTCAACATTTCGTCCATCCACAGTATATATATATATATATTCTTATATATGGCTGTGGCTCAAAACAAGGTACCCACAATGGCACCTTGTTTTTTGGAGACGAGACCAACACCTGTCTGCTAGATTTCGAGCCACACCCATATATAAGGTATAAGTTGACGGTACCCCAGAAAAAGCACAAGGAACACCAGTTTGGGGGTCCCCTCATTCTACATATTTACATACCCACCCCCTCAGACTACCATGGAAGCTCCCAGGAGGTCTCTGTAAAATGGAACCAAGTCCTTCACAGAAATCCTGGATCTTCCATAATAATCTGGGTGTGTATATGTGTATATGTATATATATATATATATGTATATATAAGCATGGGCCTATGGGTGTCCTGTTTTTATGGTAGCCAAAGAAAGCCAAAACGAAATCACCACTGTTTGGACCAGGGGAAAAAAAGAGAGAGAACAAAAAACATCTTGGGACAAGGCTTTATGGTGAATGTCGTGTTTTAAAAAAAAAAAGTCCATGGCGGCTGCTGGCTTGCCTCAGAAAGGCTGGTTTGGAGCCCGCCGGTTTGGAGCCCGCCGGTTTGGAGGTCTGGTTTTGGGTGGTGTCCCATGTAGCCTCCAGGAACCGCGTTGCTCACGGGAGTCGGAATCAAAACTGGTTTGTTTACTCTAACTGTCATTTTGTGGTTTATTCTAACTGTATTTTTTGAAATGTGCATTTTCATTTACACTAAAAATATATTCTATCTGCTAACCCGATACTATAGCAAAACCGGCCCAAGAGGTGAGAACCAATCTCCCACGAATGGAGGACACGAACATTTCTCCGCGGGCCCTGAACAGGAGCGGCATTTGGTTCGCTGCAGTTGGGTTCATGATGGCACAGTTCCTTGGTTGACGTTGGAAGGGGAGCAACAATTTAATCTTTAGCAGTTCAGTGGTTGGATTTCAACCACTAAACCACAATACACAAAAGGGAAAAAACTGTTTCCCAACAACAACCATGGTTCACCCATTTTGGTCGAGTCATCCCTTGTCCCTCAACCTACTTTCACACTGCTCCGCGGGACTTCAGCTCTGGTTGGCAGCAGCCCGCCGATCAAGTGCCGCGCCTTCATGTCCGCGCCAAGCTCCTCCAACAAGCCCTGGGCGTGTGGAGTGAGGGAGCAGTCATATAAGGGCAGCACGAGTACACGCATTGTTGTTCTTTGTATCTTGGAAACCAAAAACAGATTGGGTATGAGCCCTTGTAGCAGAGACATAACCAAGACCCCGGATTCCAAGGAGTCTGCCCAAAACTACACCGGCTTTGCAAAGCAGCAAGGACTTCTCTTTGGCGCATGCTGAAACAAAAAGTAGACGCCAACCTTTCGGATGTCCCAATTTTTAGCATGTACTCGTTTTGGGTATCGTTCTGCGCTCGCCAGAAAACGCCACACTGGATCCAGGCAACCAACCTCAAGCGACTAGGAGGGTACCGCTCTAGAAAGATACGAAAGGAGTAGATCAGCAGATCATACGGTAAGCCCCCTTCTCGCACGAATCATGGAAGTGGTCGCAAGGCGCCGTCTCAACTTCCATTTGCTTAAGTCCACTGGAACAAATAGATATGTCCAGTAGTGATAGATTCCCTTTAAAACCAGCAGGGGAAATAAAACATGTTCTTAAGCAAATGGAAGTCATCCCACGAATCGAGGAAGTGGTCTCAAGGGCGCCGTCTCAAGGGCGCGGTCTTCCAAAACCATCCTGTCATCCATTGGAAAGAGGTGCTGCTTCAGCCCCATATGCGTCACACTCACTAGCCACCTGAATTGACACGAACCTGTAAAGGGGAGTTCCTTCCGTCCCAGAAGACAAGGAGACTACTAAGCATGTGCTTCAGAAGATTCCCCAGGAAAACCCGCAACCCTCCCAAAGGGGCACCTGCCAGTCCCTTCAACAGGTACCCTCCAACAAGTGCTGCTATTTTGTCCATCAGTATCTTAGTGGGAGGGTACGCATTTGGCGGAAAAAGAAAGGAAACAAATCGATGGCCCTGGTGTCATCAAATGCGTCATAAGACCCATCTAAACCAGCGGAGCCCATCTATTTCTATCCCAACTAACCTACTTGGATGTTCACTTGGCAAGTAGGTAACCATGGTTACACGGTTGATCTCAGTTACCCCGGTTATACCCATGGTTATGACCTACTGGTTTGACCCCGCATGAATAAAGCCCTGGGGGTTGTCCCTGGTTTTAGTGAAGGATTGATCTCTTTTGGAGAGAAACACCCCCATATTCATCCACAGGGGTGTATTCATCCGGGGTCAACAAAAATCGAAAGGACGCCTATGAGCATAGGTGGCCTTTTGGCAAAAATAGATGGCCCTCGTAGATGGGATAAACCCCATCTACACCAGTAGAACCCATCTATTTTTAACCAAACTAACCTCGGTTGCTTTCTGCTCCCCTGCTAAAAGTGAATAAGTGTTCGTGGTTTAATACGGAAAACCCACTAGTTGGCAAAAAGTTAAAGTCCTAACATCCCTTGGCAAAATGCAACAAAGTAACCTAAAAAGGACACCTGTGTGCCTAGGAGGGTTGCTTCTCTTAGCTCCTCTAACCGTCTCCAGCGTCCCAAGGCAGCGGCGCAGACCGCCACCAGATCCGCCTGGCGGCGGAGGTTGGTCCCGGGTGTGGCTCAAAAATGGGTGGTTCAGCCCCAACGCCTTCATTTGCTTTTTCAGTCCCCTGGGAAAGGAAAAAAACACACTCCCCTTCCTCCAACATGGCACCGGAGGGGAGGGACCTGGAAGATGAATGTCCATTTGAAGGGACATGTCAGTCGCCATGTTCGTGGGAGTGAGAGTAAATATGCTCAGTAGTGATAGATGCCCTTTCAAGCCAACAGGGGGAAACTAAAATCAAGTTCTTGAGCAAATGGGAGAGAATGGAACCCTGGTAAAATTGGGAAAGAAGGCAAACACCTGAGGTCCATATCCTGGCTCTTAAATTTTGAGCCACACCCTATGTGTGTCCCACTCAACCAAGGTGAAAATGCTAAAACACACACACACACACACACACCCTTATTCAACTGGGGTCCCATTAAAGGCCAACCTATATGCCCTACAATGGATGCAGCCATTCCACACGATTCACAAGTAACCAAACATTGAACTGGGTGCTTTGCGCATCACAAGGCCACAAGGCAAACATGTATGAGAATGCTACCAAATGTTGACCCCGCGTGGAGGTTGTTTTTTTGAGTTTTGTTTTGTTTTTTGTGTTTTTTGTTTTGTTTTGTTTTTTTTTGGGGGGGAAATGAAGGTAAACCAACCATTTTGCTACGAGAAGCTCAGTGACCCTTGGGTAAGAATGATTCCACTGGTCAAAAGCTCCTGTGTGGATCATCATGGTGCCCCTGAAACTGTGCATCTCTAAAGCTTCTGAAGGGTCCATACCCCCTATTTGGATGGTTCAGTGCGGAACATCCGCCCTTAGATTTTGTGACATATCCAAACACATCTTTAGTGATTCAAGGAGCGCTTGCACCACCTTCAAAGAGGGCTGTTGAAGGCTCCACTGCCAAAGCCGCTAGACAACTCTTTGATGAATCTCGGGCGGTTCCTCTGCATATCTCCTCCCCTACACATAGCTGTGTGGCAAAGGGGGAGGGGAACACCAAAAATGGCTTCCGTTGTCCTCTTGGCTTCTCTCCAAAATCACTCCAAAATGGGAAATTACCCTCACAAAAACCAAATCCAAATGAAAGTTGACGGAGAAGACCAGCGTTCGGGTTCCCCAGCCTCCGCCGCAGCATGGAGCAGCGTCCTCGCGTTGCCCTGAGGGAAGGTCATCTTCGACAAGCCCCGAATGTCGGGCCAAAAGTCCCAAAAAATCGCTCACACTGCATGCCGTTTCTCATTTCACCCTTGGTGGTTTGGCTCGTTGGCTTGGGGCCGCCCCACCAAACCACCAAAACCACTAAAGCACCAAGTGAGGGGAAGCCGAGTTTCCCCGGTTGTTGCACAACGTGTGCTAAACACAAGCCGAGGCACACGAAAATGCCGGGAACCACTCCAAACCGCTCCAAAGCCTGTCAGAGCAGAGACCCCATAGCTTGCGGCAAGAACACAACATGTGTGTAACCGGGTGATCAAATTCTTCCAGGTAGTCTCCAAAATCAGGCTTCTTTTCAAAACCCATCCAAAAACCCTACCTGCCCCCAGAACTGGTCCAAAGTGCCACTCACCATCTGCTTCAAAAACCAACATTTAAAATAAAGATGGTAGGGGAACCTGCCCAACAAAAATATAGGTTGGGACATTGCCCGGGACACCGGACACCCAACTCATAAAAATTCCGGACATGACGACCCCGGCCAGTCCCTAGCCCGCGCCTTCTCCCGCCAATGCAGCGCCTCGTCGGAGCGGTGCATGCCTCGAGAGCTTCGAGAAACTCGGCCCGAGAAGGCCGGATCTGGGCGGATCACCCGGTTCCAAGCACAAACCGGTTTCCTGGGCCCGGTCGAGGAAATGGATCTTCCAGCCTCCTTGTGTGCCTCCTTACAGGTGCCGTCGGTGTGTGGAAGAAAAGGGTAGACTCTGACTAGGTCCTCCAGACTTCAGAGGTTAGAGTAAGGGTACCCGTTTCTTTCTGTCTGCTTTAGTGGGGGAACCCTCCCTCCCAACCAAAAAAGAAACGGCAACAGTTGGCACCTTGGGGGACCTAGTAAAGGTAGAAGGGAGGTCCAACAAAAACCGGTGGCCTCACAGTCAGCCCCCCTCGTGCTTGGAGCCTGGCGGTTTGGAGCTTAGGCAGCCGAGAAGCGCCGAGCTACTTGCGACTGCGGGTCCCGAAAAACTTCTCCTTTGTCCGTTGGTGGCCCTTGCCAAGAAAAAAGGGGGGGTATTTTTTGTTGGCTTCCCCAACAAGCCAGACGAGCGCTCGTTGGGGATTTAAAAAAACTGTTTGAGGTTGGCTCCCTGGAGGCTTGCCCCTTGAAACGACCCCCCAAAAGGCCACCAACTCAAAACAAGACACCCCGAACGGATTTCTTGGGTGAATTATGAAATCTCACCAACCTGAAATAAGGTGGTTGGGGGGCTATTCCCCACATAAACCACAATTTGGGGTGAGGTCGTGTGAGGTCGTTATAATTCGCCCAGATTTCTAGACCATCCGGGTGACTCCCCAGCAATCTGGAAGTTTACGACACGCCTTCCCTCAGCACCCTGCACAGCAAAACAAGCCCTGCACCACCTGTAAACAGAATTAATTGCCCACCTCAAGGCAGGATGCTCACAGTCAGAGATATGGCTGTGGGAAAACCAATTGGAATCCCACTTTGGGGTAGGTGAATTCACCGTCCATCGAACCTATTTCAGTGCTTGGATTGGGATGTGAAAACTGGGCGTTTTCACCCATGGCCACATTTCAAACTAGACCTCCGGCTCTGGTGGTCTCCCAATTCAGAAGCCGCCCCCCCCCCCCCCCCCTTTTGCCGGGCAAGTCGGCTTCGCGAACAACAGCACCGGCCCCACCCACCTCGGAACCAGGTTGCATCGATCTGGTCCACAGGGCCCCTAGAAAGAAAAAAACATCTCCTTGAGTCCCTCACCCCGGAAAGTCGGAAGCGGGGGGGGGGGGAGATCCTTCAAACCTCCATGGTGCTGGATCGAAACCCACCAAACGGGAAAAAAACAAAAAACGCGAGACCTGGGGCTGGGGACTTCCCCTCCGAAGCCCGGCCAACGCGTTTTTTTTTTTCTCTCTGAGAGCTGAAAGCCCCATGGCTCGATGGCTCTTCGAGGCTCCGGGCTGGACAGCTCCTCCAGCAGATACCGCAAGATCTGCACCTGGCCCAGGCGCGCCGACTGGAAGAGGATCTGACCTCAGACATTGTTTTCGACGCGGAACCGGAAACGGAACCCTGCCGCGTTGGCGCGAACGAAGGCTGCCCGGTGAGCAAGTGATGCAGGTAAAGAAGACAAAGATGGTTGGATTCCCCGTTGATGTTTGGTCATAACTGGTTTGAGGGTACTGTTAGAGGGATATCCAACGCTTCCCCATTGTTGGCCCTGGCACTGTCCAAAAGGAAAGGGGACCGCCTCCAAGAAGGATGCACTCTTCCTCTTTTTGGGCTGTGAAGAAGTTGAGCGCCCGCATTTCCATCGCCAACATATCCACGGTCCACCTCCAACGGATCCACTTGGGGGGGGGGGGGGGGCATGCAATCACTTTAGCCAAATATTTTCAGTACGCCTTCCATGTTCGCGGAATCGATAAATCGCCCTGTGGCACCACAGTGCGTGATGCCCATGGGACTTGATCACTTCACTAGGACCTCCAAAGTAAACAATTGTCCACAACCGTTCTCTCGGACCAAACATTTGTTGACTACCCTCAAACCACTACCAACTCAAGCGAACATCGGATACATACCCTCTATACAGTGGTTATCTCACTTCCCAAGTTGACTGGCCAAAAAAAGTTTGAACTTTTTATTTACCACTAAAATAATATTCCCAAAAAGTTTAAAGTTCATGAACTCAGGAAGTGAGTTATATATATATATATATATATTGCCCATTGTCCTTTGAGGTTGTGGGCGCGCCCTCTTGGATTGTACCGCGAATTGGCTCCGGGCATAGCATGGGCTGGCGCACCAGGCGGAGCCCGTCCCAGCGCTGCAAGGCCTATCAGGATTCTCGGCCCTTTCCATGGTTAACGTGGAAGATGCGCCGAGAGGATACCGAGCACAGGAAACCCATGACTATACTTGAGTGTCTTTTTGTGATACAAAAAACACGCTTTGTCGCTGGCCGTCGGACGCGTCCCACCTGGAGCTTGCCCTGGCGTGCCAGGTGAAGCCTCAGAGTTCGATCGTTACTCCGTGGTTTGCCGGATTGTTTCAGGCGCAACGGGTGGAGAATGGGACCCCACCACGGGTAAGGAGCACTTGGTTGTAGAGGCCACAGAAAAAGTTGGATACTCAAGGGAGGTACCCTCCCACACATTCGCATGGAGGTTTGGACCATGTTGCTTTTGAAGGGACCGGGTCCCGAACGTCGGGTTCCATGTTAATCGGTGGGAGGGTATGTCCAACCACTTTTTAGGATGTGTTATTGAAAATCATGGCCAAATGGATTGCAGGAAACTTGACATGGTTGTAGGATTCCCGGTTTATCTCTTGCAAGGGGATTACCTCGGTATCACAGAAAGTTGCACATCTCCCCCAACCAACAAGTTGAAGTGGGTTGAGGTATACAGTTCAAACACACCACAGGTATGGAGGGTGTTTGGAAAGCACGGAACTTGCACGCCATATGTTAAGGGGTACAGTTACTAAATCCTCCAGTAGGGAGTTAGAATAAGGGTACCCTTTTTTCTGTAGTCTATTCTAGCAGGGGAACCCCCCCCCCAAAACAAAAAAGAGGGGCCTAGGTTTCACTGCCGCACAAACTTACATTGAATTGGGGCGTTGCCGTGACCCATACCTCCAGCATACCTAACGGTGATGATGTGTCCTTCGACTTCGGGGCTTTGTGGCAAGCCTGGTGGAGGGACCTCACAAATCTAGGGGTACCTTTCATTTCCATTCTTTCCAGGAATCCTTCTTTCTACAAAACCACCAAAAACCCTGGGAAACAGCTGGTTTTTGAAAAGAACGATGGTTGAAAAGAATGGGGAATCAACTCCTAGAATAAAGGAAACCGTTCACCGCTTTTCCTTGACGCATTTCGGTCCTTGGCGCTAAGTAGAGGGTCCGGTTCTGTGCCAGAAAATCCGCACATTGGGCCATTTGGCATCCAGGTTACCCATCTTTCTTGTTTCCCTTTGGGAAAATTGACCACTGTGGTGTTCATGGTTTACATTACCGACGAAGGTTACCAACTTTCTACGCTGCTTTGGTCATCTGGGGGAGTGCGTTCAACTCGTTAAAATTCCAATTGCCATATTGCCTGAGACAGAAACCCCATCCCGGTCTCCCCATGAAAAAGGTCCCTTCTGATTGAGAAACTCCTACCCTCTCTCCAACAATCATTTGTACGCTGACAAGAGGGCTTTTCTAGAGGTTGATTCCCCATTCTTTTCAGCCATCGTTCTTTTCAAAAAACAGCCATTTCCCCAGGGTTTTGGGTGGTTTTCTAGAAAGAAGGATCCCTGGAAAGAATGGACGCACCCATAGAGTTTTGGAAGCCTAGCATCCTCTTGCACAAGCCCCCCGTCCACTTTGCTACAAGCAGCGCGTGCGCGTCGGGGCAATCCTCCACCTTGGTCTCCAGGAGCTCCCTGGCGTGTCGCCCCAGCGAAACGGGAGTTTGCCTTTTAGCTTCCCTTTAAAACCAACCAAACGACGGCTCCCCCCCAAAAAAAAAGAAAGAAAAGGTTCCCTTAAAAAAACAAAGCCCTCATGGAACACCCCCAAACAAAAAAAAACAGCAAGACAAGGCTCAACAAGGTTCCCCCCCAAAAAAGGACAAAGCCCCCTCGTTGAACAACAAGACGGTTCAACCAGGTTCCCCACAAAAAAAAGACAAAGCCCCTTGAGACATTGAACAAGGCCCCCCCCCGAGAATCTTGATACCTCCAACTTGGCCTTTTGAGGTTGTCCAATGACGACGTGGCCCACAAAACAGGAGAACCATAAGGCAATGGACCAAAAACATGTACCAAAATGGCACCTTGGTAAATGGAACCAAAGACTCAAATCTGCGTATCCCTGGCTCTTTTAATTTTGAGCCACATCCATATGGCATGTTACCTTTTATGTGTTGATTCCCCTCCACGTTTAGTCAAGCTTCAAATCAAAACAGGTTCTGAGGAGAGCCCAGTGAAAGACACCCCCAAGAGGTGGGTTGAAGGGAGACAACCCCAATTTCTGACTTTGATAACCCCAAAATCAGCAGAATCACGAATTGGTGGCACGTGAACATCCAAAACAGTGGCGCAACGACCTGTTGCGCAGAGGCACGGGAGTCCATCACAGCATGGGTACGTGTCCTTTTCGTTTGCTGGTTCAAAGCTTAGGGTTTAGGGTTTAGGGTTTAGGGTTTATGCCCTAGATCTCCAGTGGCCAATGGAAACAATATCTCAATGTGTTTGGTCGATTTTTTTCACCAAATGGAAGAAAAGGCTCAGTGGCCACCCATCTCCCCAACTCCCAGAGCCCCTCAATCCGTCCACACCCCGCCTGGTGCGTTCGACGCGCCCGCCGGCGTCCACACCCTCCTGGCAGGTGGGCAAAGGAAAAAAAGGAACCAACTCTGGGCTGCCCGTTTTCGGATCCCCCGCTAAAAGTGACTAACTTTTAGTGGGTCAAATTCGGAAACTATATACCACTAAACACTAAAAAGCTAAAAAGCTAAAAGGCTAAAAGGCTAAAAGGCTAAAAGGCTAAAAGGCTAAAAGGCTAAAAGGCTAAAAGGCTAAAAGGCTAAAAGGCTAAAAGGCTAAAAGGCTAAAAGGCTAAGGGGATAGTACTGGGCTAAATTCGGAAACCACCACTAAACACTAAAAGGATCTAAAAAGCTAAGGAACCGAATGGCTGGGAGCCACCAAGAACTGTGTAGACCTGTTGTAGGACCCATTTGGGTGAGCAGTTGATTTGGGCTCGAACGCGGCTCCGAAATCGGAGGCCAAAAAAAAACATGTACACATGATTGTCCTCTGGCGCAAGCAGTCGGTCGAATCCAGTTTGTCAGAACCTGTTCAACGGGTCCGCTCACTGGGCTTTGGTTGCGCATGTGGAGCAAATCGAGTGCCCACGGGATGGTTCATTCTCAGAAACTTCAAAATATACTTGATATATGATATATGTCCATGTCTTCAGATTGATGAGCTATCGGTTGGGGGCCTCAATCTGGCAAAACTCCCATCTTTCCCACTGGATGGAACCGCCATTGATACGTGCGCGTGTGTTTCGCCAAAGCCCGAAGAGTGCAGGAAAGGAATGGAAATGCCATGAAAACGGGGTGACACGTCACACTACGAGCCACAGTCTTTTATATTTCTGTGTATACATCTATATATATATATACACATATCATATGACTTTGAACAATTAGTGAGCACTCCTAGTGGTAAACGTGGAGAGTGCCCCTGTCCTTTTGCCACAAGCAGAAAAGACGGCACATGCTGAGCCTTGCCGGGCATTGAAAAGGGAAACTCGGGCAGCGAGCAACTGCAGCTATTTCGGATGCTCACATTACCGAGAGCTCCGTCACAAAGTCAAACGGGGCGTGTGCTTTTTGGTGCGTGCCACTTTCGTGGTTGGCGGTTTGGGAATTTCGCAAACCCAACAGGGTGCTGGTGCATGCCCGCCATGGGCGGGTTGATGGTATATACAAGCTTCAACGGAAGGAAGGAAACACAATCCAAGGAAAGTTGTGGCCGCTGGCATGAACCGCAGTATTCTCATCAGGGAAGTCACACAACAACTACAAATTTGTGCAGGGCATGCCTCGAAGCGACCCGTATTTGGAGGAAACTAGTCGGAGAGGCGGATGGAATCCTATGATGCTGTGACATGCTTGCTTGAATATTTTACTGCTAAGCAACCTATGGGTTCAACCTATCTCCATTGACTTCACCTTAAAGCCACAGGCAAGTCCGCGCGAATCTCCAAATAACCCTTCAATGAGGGCCAAATAGCAGCTACACCGTGCACCAGTGTCTTTCAATCAGGACTCAGCAACTTCATTTCTTAAGGTGTTGTGTGTTTCCCAGTTACATCATTGTCTCTTTTGGAGAGTAATGACCAAAGGGGAAACCACATTGGGACCCACCTCTTCCCCACTAGGCCCTTTGAACATGGCATGGCCAGGGCACCCCCGCCGAAGGTCGTTTCGAGAACCGAAAACTGAAGACATCCTCCTCAACGAACTGAAGCAACCTGCAACCTATTCAGTTGCAGACCGGCTCCCTCAAGAAAAGGAACCACGCCCAAATCCGTGTTCTTCCTGGTTCGCACGTGCCAGAGGCTCTGAGGTTGACTTTGGAAGGGGAGCAAGAATTGAGAAATTCCAGCAGTTAAGTGGATTTGGATTTCACCCACTAAACCACAAGAGGCAAAACTGGTCCAAATGTTTCCCAACAACAACCATAAGAAAGCGATTGAGTGAGCAACCAGTTGGCAACTTGGATGTTCAAGAAATGTAAAGACTGTTTTCCCAACAACAACCATGGAGGACCTCCCGCCCCCGCAAGGAAACCCGACACCAAAACGAGCTCCTGGGAGGTCTGAGTCGGCACCACAGACCTCCGCCTGGCGTAGCCCAGACCTTTGAGGCCTCAACTTCCTGAAGCCAAGGAAAATTCATGAAAACAGGAGCCAGGAGCCAATCATGGATTCCCTCTAGGTCCTCCAGATTTGAGAGGTTAGAATAAGGGTACCAACTTTTTTCTGTAGTCCATTTTTTAGTAGGGGAACCCTCCCCCCAAAAAAGGGAAAAAGGGCACTACTGGCGGACCTCGATAATGAAAACATCGCCAGGAGCCAGACATGGATCCTTTTAAACCCAAACTGTGCGGTTTTTTTTTGCAAAACAAATAGTGGATTCCCTTTAAAAAACCAAATTGTGTTTTTCTTTGCCAAAAGAGACAAAAAAATGGAAGTCGAGAGGACAGCAGTCTTCCCAAACCCTCCTGGCAGCGAAGCATAACCAACCACACGGAAACTCACATGGCCCGTGTTTACGGTTGCTGAATGGGTCTGAAAAAAGGAAACGTATCTATCCCCTTTTTGCTTGTTTGGCTTCATTCAGGGAAACTGAGCATTCTGATCGATTCAAGCAGCTCTTGCATGCACTTCAAGCAACTTGGCTGCAGGCATGTTTTTTTCTGGAAAGAAGCAGCGCAGCAGCGTTTAATTGAAGCAAAAGCCTCTCTCGGGGCCGAAGTCTGGGGGGAACGGACACCAACCGATTTGTTTCAAGGATTTAAAAGCGGCAACTTTCCACACCTGCGGTGTGAACAAAAGAGCGTGAAAGCAACGGAAAATACCAAATCTAGGCCGCCCAGAAACACACGCCGCCCTCCCTGAAAACCTTGTACTTTTCAGGGGGATTCTGCAAGACCTTGACTGGCTGTGTGGCTAGATGTCACCATGTAGGGCCATAAGCGGCCCATAGCTTGCTGGAGCTGCAAAAAAGCAAAAAGTTTTGCGGGTTAAACCTCCCATCCACGTGGAACCTCACAGAAGGGTCCAGGAAACGATCGTTCACTTGCAAACCCTCTTTCCCGCAACTCAAGCGGACCTGCGGAAAGTGTCGAGTGGTGTCCCCACGCTTCACAAGACATCCAGGGACTTGCCCAAACCCGCTGCATTTTTCTGAAAGCGTCCCGGGGATCCTTGGGCCAGCGTCACAGGTGGCCCGAGTCGCGCCCCGCCTCCTTCCCCCGCGCTCCAAGCGCAACTCCTGGAGAACGGGGCCGTTGGTTTGGGAGATGTTTTTTGAGATTTGTTGTTGGGGGAGATTGTTTTGTGTTTGGAAGTTGATTTTGTTTGTTGTTTTTCTTGAGACTGTTTGTTTGTGAGCCCTCAGAATGGCGGTTTTCCTTTTCCCTCAAAACACCCCCCTTCCCCTTCCCCGACAATGGAACCCACCGGTGGAACCAACCAGAAAGGTGTCCATCTCCCAGGAAATGCCCTAACCTTCCCTTACCCCTTAAAACTCCAAGCCCTGGGGAAGTTAATCTTTTACAGACATATAGCCCATGTTACCCAAAAAGTTTAAAAGTTGTGTTTTTAAGAGGTAAGTTCCCTTCCAGACAGGTGGAGGGACCATTGCCCGCTCAAGCGCCGAGGGGGAAATGTGGTTTTGGACACACTCACGGCCACCTCAAAGCGGGCTCTCGGCAAGCTGGCTTCTGCTTGGTACAAGCAGCGCAAGCCATCGACATTCATCTTGCTGGTGCGATGGGCAGGGAACGAGAAATGGAATGACCCTGATTTAAGCTATCCTCTATGGTTTCCTTTCAGAGAATCCCCAGGTTCAGTCGAAGGAGGGCCTGGGGCTTCCTGTTCAAATAAACCCAGCTGAGGCAACTCCAATCCCGCGTTGCGCCAAGCCTCTTTGTTCGGACTCAGCGGCATTCAGCGCCGCCTTTGTAGGGGATCCGGTCAAAAGGGGCCTTAAATGTTGACAATTAAACACGGCATGGCTCTAAATGAGGGAAGCCCGCTTTTGAAGTCCCACAACCCCCTTCTAATTATCTAGGTGCTAGGACTACAAATAGCCGAGACCAAGCGACCGATCCACTCCTCCAGGAAGTCTCTCCACTGGCTGCCTCAGCCACATTTTCAGGCCCCTCCCAGCACCTGCTTGGATGAGTAGGTATGCCTTTTAACCACGGCTACAACCTGAGTAGGGTTGAACATCCAGGGACCAAGGAAATGGCCGCTTTAAGAGCAAGTTGCTCTTCCACAAAACCACCAATCCCGCCTGCCGTGAGGAGCAGGTCATCGACGCACCCCACGATGCAGCCTGAGACCGGCTCCTGCATCTCGAAGTGTCTACCGCGCCCCATCCATTCAACTCCTCATCCAGCCGCGCTCCCGGAGCCGGGCGGCTCAGACGAAGTATTCCACTCCCCTTGTGATTTGTTTTACGCAAGAAGCCCACTAGTGGATGGACGAAATCCATTTCGCACCTCAATAAACCCTGGAATGATGCGATTCCCCTGTAAATACCAACAAACAATGGTTTCAACCATGGTTTCTTAGGTGGTGTGGTTTCACTTTGGATTCTAAATCCTTGGGGTGCCTGGCAATGGCTGATACGAAATCTGAGCATCGCTCGGTTTGTCAAAATCGGCACGTCATCGGTGCCAATTTGGCTCTGTTGAAAATAGCTTGACGTAGGAATTCGGCTTCTTGGACAAATGAGCATGTGGCAGCCCTACCTTCTGCCACTTCTTCAATATTGCCAGGGGCTGCCCTCAGCGGCGAGGCTTGCATGTCCTAGACCTTCAAGGAGAACCGGGAGAGCGTAGCAACGAGCCCAGGCTTAGGCCAACTGATCGTTTTAGACTCCCACCAATTAGCCTGGAACCTGAAAGGGTCTTGGAAGACCATTGTCCTTTTAAAGGGGTGCCTGTCAGGTTCCATGTTGATTGCTGGGAGGGTAAACCCTTGGGTTTCTTTCCCAACCCAACCATTCTGGGTGAATTATAATATTTCACCAACCAACCTGAAATCAGGTGGTGGGGGGGTCGCTATTCCCCACATAAACCACCATTTGGGGTGAATTCGGTCCTGTGAGGTCGTTATAACTCACCAAGACCTTTTGGCCTCCCTCCGTGCCTTTGGGCCCGCACCAACCACGATATCCTCGGCGCCGGGACCCGCAAGTCGCAACCTCAGATCAAGAGATCTGGTTGGTTGCGTGGTCCACAAATGCAGAGGTGAAGTATGGGAGTCTCTCCAAACGGTGGACACCCTTTTAGTTGAATCTTCCTGGCCCCCCCCAAAAAAAACAAAACATGAGTAACTCTTCCCATGTGGGAAAGATCATCTTTTCTTGTGGTTTCCAACAAGGGTCATTGGAGAAACTCCCAAATGGTGGACACCCTTTGAGGTGACAGAAAGGATACCAAGCCTCGTAGGGACCCGTTCATGTACCCCCCACATGGAAACTTTAGGCCCGGGCAACATCTCTTTGGGCCCTCGCGGGCCCTGGAGTTGGGCTTCTTTGAGCCTCCCGCCCCCTTTCTTCAAGCCGAAGCCTCCCCTTAAGCGAACAAGAAGCCTCCCCACCCCGCCTGAATTTCAGGCGGGCCTTTCAAAAAGTGGGGAAACCAAAAGGAAAGCGAACTAGGCGCCCGTTTTTTCCCCATGTCTTCTGCTTAGCCAAACCTCGGTTGCTCTCTGCTCCCCTGCTAAAAGTTTAACTGTTGGTGGTTTAGTGGAAAACCCATTAGTTGGCAAAAAGTTAAAGTCCTAACGTCCCTTGGCAAAATGCACCAGAGAAAAGACATGCGAAGTGGGCCTGTCTCCCCCATGTCTTCTGCTTCAACAGCTCACCCCCAAACGAGGGGCATTGCGAAGTATCTATCTGAGCTCAACGCTGCATGGGCGAGGGCGCCCGCCAGTTCGAGGTCTCGCTGCTGCAGGGCACCTAAAAAACGAGTTGAGGTCTGGTAGGGTGGGGTTAGGATTGACTTGGATAGCTTAGGGTGGGTTTTAAGCTGGTGTGGGGTTTTCTTTTTTTTGTTGACGTTGGTTCAGGGTGGGTGTATGGGTCCATGGGTGTGGAAAGTCATCCTTTCTGTGCCAAAGTTGAGGGCTCGAGTGGACGTTAGAACCAAAAAGTTGTCACGTGTTGGTGGTGAGGGAAAGCAAAGAAAACCCAAAAGGGCAAACATCAAAAAGTTGTCTGGCAATGGGTTCCGGGGCTAAAGATACCAAAAGAGTTGGTTTAGGGTGGATCCATGGGGGTGGTGAAGCAGGTGTTGCCTGGTCTTTTGGGAGGTCAATTTTTAACATGTGTTGGCCTTGCCATGGACCCCCCCTACCGTGAATTCAGGGACAACACCTGGCTCGTTAGCTTAGAGTAGATTTGGGGTAGGCGTAGGTGGGTTGGGGTGGGCTGGGCTAGGCGTAGGTGTCTGTTTAATCGGTTTTGGGTGGGTTTAGGAGGTTTGACCTGGGCAAAGGGTGCTGGAAGGGTTGACCAAGGGATTTCTAGTCCCGTGGCCAGTGGATTGGTCACTGAATGATGCTGTTTGCTGGACTAACCAGAAATCAATGAGGGAGCTCATCTACTTCCCTTTGACATCAGGTCTGTCTGAAATTGGCCCCCCCCCCCTTTTGGAGGCCTGAAAGAGATATATACAGCAGCTGGTTTGGAAGGGGTTCAAAAAAGGTTCAGCCAACAAATTTCAAGGGAATCAAAAAAAGCGCCAGATGCTTCCATGATTCATAGGGCATCCATTGAGGTCC
This sequence comes from Effrenium voratum, assembly GCA_963377175.1. Taxonomy (NCBI): domain Eukaryota; class Dinophyceae; order Suessiales; family Symbiodiniaceae; genus Effrenium; species Effrenium voratum. The sequence continues at coordinate 252,308 of CAUJNA010001280.1, read as the reverse complement.
CAGCTTTGCGAAAAGGGCCAATTCCAATTTGCATGCGAACCGAAACTTGCCCCCAGCAAAACATGGGGGCAAATTGGGTTGTCCACGACGTCCTCCTCAAACCAGCAGTCGAGTACCAATAATTTTCTCGGCTCACAGGTTTTAGCGTAAACATGCGAGCATGTGAAAACGGAGCTCGCGCCGTGCGGGTCGTTCAACTCGCACTGAAGCAACACAAGCTGCGTTTTTTCAGAACAGCTCGTCCACCAGGGTGCAATGGTGAAGCCACCTTTTTTGATTTCTTTGGGCTTCCCTTCAGGAACCGGAGTCTGGTTGCTTGAAAGAGCACTGGTGTCGACCTTGCACGCAGCACACGGCCGAACACCCGTTCGCAGCGAGCCCCCCGCCGGCTCAAAGCGCCGGCTGTTGCGCTCGCGGGCGAAGCTTTCCTGGGCAATCTGGGCCCTCTGAAATGGGGGGTGCCTACCTAATCAACCAGCGCGTGATGAAATCTTGCACTCCATGACTCGGCGATGTGGTTTGGTTGCAAAATGGCGCGCCTGCGGATGGCCAGTTGTACAGGGAAGCCGCAACCCTGGAGTCGGAAATGTCCATGTCACTCTTCAACCCACAACGTGGCCTTTAATGTGACCGCTAGGGTGAGCAAATGATCGCAAGCCGCGTAGACTGTCCCATGTTCCCAAAATGCAAAGGAAACCAAGCCACTGGTCAGAAAACTGCTGCTTCCTTCTCTGATCCAGCCCCTGCTGCTTTCTTCGCTTCCTGATTCGATACATCTCCGCCGACCCCAAGTTTCTCTTTGGGCCCTTTTGGGTTTGAAGAAAACAAGTCTGAGTGCGCCCTTCACGAGACAAACCATTGACCAGGACCTCCAAAGGGTGGTTGCCCTTTGCTTTCCGGTTCGAACAACCACTGCAAGCAGGTGCCCTCATCAAATACCATCCCATGTATCATCTGGGGCTGCTTGGGATTGGAACACTGGTTGTGCCGAAGGTACCAAGGGTGCTGGCTGATTTCTCTCGCTTTCAAACTTAACTTGGGGCACCACTCGGACTCACTACAAGTGATTCGCGTTGTGCCGTGTCGGATGTGTTTTTGTGCACCCCGTTGGGGTGGAACCCCTATGAGTGCTGGGATACCCCACCTACTAGTTAACGTGAAGTGGATTTGGATCCGCAGTTCTGCCAAAACCCAAGCTTTACTGTTGGACCTCAGGGAAGATCGAGTGCCCGGTCCGGCAAGGAAAGCCACCCTTCGGAGGGTGCTCAGGATCACCCCAAAGCTCACAGTGTCCCCTGCACATGAATATGTCTATGACTCTTAACAAGGAGCCCCTCAAAAATGGTTGGAGATAAATCCCCACCAAAATGATGTCCACCAAGGGGCACCATCAAAACTCTTCCATCATTAGAACTCAAAAGAAAATCCTTTGAAGAGGAGGTTCCTCTAAAATCAGCAGCTGCTTGAATTCGATTCTACGTCCAGAGGAATTTGCAGAGGAGCCACAGGCTCAAAGCACAAGGTTTCCCGAGACCTGAACAAATCACCCCAAACGCGCCCCAAAATTGCTTGGTTGACGTTGGAAAGGGAGCAACAATTTGAAATTTTAGCCGTTAAGTGGATTTGGATTTCAACCACTAAACCACAATAAGCAAAAATGTAAAAACTGTTTCCCAACAACAACCAAGATTGAAGGACAACCAATTGGGCGAAAGGTTCCCACCCTAAGAACTCCAAGAATTCAGAAACCCGACAGGTTCAACGTTTTCGGAACCTTGAGACCTGCACCAAACGAAGCCTAAGGCAAAAAAAACCTTCCAAGACGCCTTCCCCAAAAAATAACTCCGGCCCCCCCCCCTCCTCATCCAAAGAAAGCGACTCCACGCTCCAAGCCCCGCCCCCTCATCCAAAAAAAAGGCGCCCAGTTGGCTCCAAGCAGCGCGGCGCAGCGTCTGCTCCTCGAAGCCCTGACCGGTCACTTCTCTCTTTTTTTACTTCGGCGGGTTTTTTGTTTTTTTTTCTTCCGCAAGGCTGGCCACATTTTCAGGTATCACCCGCATCACGACCTGGGGTTGCCTATTGGCTCTGATTGGCTGGGGGCTTGGAGCCTCTAAGGTCGCCGCCTCCCTTGGCGTCGCACACATGTCTTTTGGTCGGCTTTTTTGGGGTAATTACCCAGAAGAGGACACCTCTTGGGCGTCAGGCGACTTAATGATGTTTTCTGGGGTAAAGGGGGGAGATGGACTTGATTTTGAACCCAAGCAACAAAAAGAACAAGAGAAGGGGAAGAGTGGGAACGCTACTCACACGGGAAGGCCAAAAGGGGGAAGACTTCGAACCCTGAAAACTGGCCAAACAGCCCCAAGGCCCAATATACGGGAAGCTCTTGGCAGCCTTTAGGGCTCATGTGAAGCAGACCCCCCCCCAAAAAAAAAGGCCCCAAAAGGGAGTTCCCTCCTAACATGATGGGTCTATTTCAGCAAAGTGAGCTCGTTTTGCCCCGATCTGTGAGCTTGCCACAAGGTTCGCAACAACTTCCCAGTAAAAAGCCATCCACAACTGCTAGTGGGACGCCACCACAACATGAGAAACCACGACCACCGGGCATGAGGATTAAGGATTGAATTTGGCTTCGACCAGGAAGGCGCATCAGCCAGAAATCCCTTGCTTCAATGGAATGCCAGGAGCCCTCCCTGAATTGGTCGCAGTCAAGTCCCTGCCTTTTGAAACCGAGGAAACCAATCCAACCATGTGGGGGTAAGGGTAAGTGATGACCATGAGAGTAACGTCATAATCTAGTATAATGGAGATAAAAACAGAAGTGTGGGGTATGTCAAAGATTGGTGGTTGTTTTAAGCTAACCACAAGGTAGAATGTCAACGCAAGATTCCAAAAGCACGGCACACACACACACACCATGGCTTTCTCCAGACTGTCTCCTGCATCCTCTGCTTCCGGCGCTTCTTTCGCGCTGCGATGATGGCGGACTTCCGGGGGATCTCCTGCGACGTCCGAAACGTCGGGCCTTTTTTTGGGCGCTTCTCTCGGCTTTCATTTGGTTAAGACCCCTGGTAAAAATACAAATATGTCCAGTAGTGATAATTTCCTTTTATTACCAACAGGAAAAAAAACTTAAGCAAATGGAAATCAGCTGGAAGCGGGTCTCTCAGCTCTTCCCGTCGAGTGGCTGGACCGAAAAAGGCCCAAACTTGGGCAACAAATGGTTCCCTTGCTGGTTCCTTTGCTGGTTCCAGAAGAATAAGTTAGACACGAATACTGCAGAAAGTAGAACGTCCAAATTTTCAGGGCAGGTTCACAAAAGCTGCCCTTTGATTCTTGAAGTATGCTACGGGTGAAAGCAGAGGGCACAACCCCCGCCCCCGACCCAGTAGTGGTTTCATCATCTCCCTTTGCCATGAAACTAGTGCTGCCAGGGACCCTTCTTTCTAGAAAACCCCCGGAAACCCAGGAAAAACGGATCCGGTTGTTGAAAAGAACGATGCTTGAAAAGGGGAATCAACCGTTGGACTAAACGGAACTTTGCTTGAGGACTCGAAGGCATGGAAGCTCCAAGTGGTTGGTTCCCGAGGGAAACTAAAAAAAGAAACCATCTTGGAGGGTTCCTTTGGGGGTCTGGCCTATATACCCTCCGAACTAGTTGGTGGGCAGAAACTCCAATGTTGTTTGGGATACCCCTGTTTGGGCACATACCCAATCCCCCGTTTTCGGGGCACTGTACAGGGAAACCCCAAAGGAAACCACGCCAAGTCCTTCCTTGTTTGGCATGTGCCAAACTTACCTTTGGGCATGGAAAAAGAAAACAAAGTTCTCCCTGTTTCGTTGAATTCCCCAACCCAAACCTCCAGTTTTTCGACACCAAGAAATTGACTTCAACCCAGAGGGTTTTCTTTGGGGGACCAACCACCAACCTGGGCTTCAGCCTGGCAGTGATCAAGTGGAGCCCTGGCCGCGGAAAATTCGGCACAGTCCGGCTCAGTCGGGGCCCAAGCTTAGGTCATTGCGAAGCCCAGTCCACACCAGCATCGGGAAATGAGGGCAAAAGTTTCAAAAAAAAAAAAACGTGCCACACCTGTGTGGCCAGTACGGCACAGGCCCGAAAAGGGGGTTAAACAGTCAGCCCTTGATTGGCGGATGGTGCGCAGGACCTCAGATGCGCGATCGCAAGTCTTTCATTTTGTCTGGGCTCGATCGAGCGTGCTTTTTGAACACAGGCTGTCTTGGTTGACAAGCTATGAAACCAGGCCTATCCTGTTTCTAGGGGGTGATTCTCCATTCTGCACAACCATTGTTCCTTTCAACCACCTTCCACGGACTTCCTGAGCGAGGGGTCTGCTTCAAGTTCGAACAAAAATGGAAATGGCCAAAAATGCCAGCGCCAGCTTGAAACAGTGACACATCATGTAGGATACTTCCCCTTTCACAGTACACTCCCAAGAGGAAAATCGCGACACTTGGGCGGCAAGTGATGTTTAACTCGGCTCTAAAGCGGGAAACATGGGCATGAAGCTTCATTTAGCTAGGGACCCGTTGGTGGACATCACTCGGTGAGTTTCATGTCCACGAACCACTTTTCAGGTGGCTCAAGATTCATAGCCAAATCATAGAAATCTCAAAGTTAGGGACCCCGCGAACCAACAGAACACCAACCAGCTGGATGGGGTGTCCCTAATTTTGAGACGTTATTCCATATTTGTGTCAGTCCCTTGGCTATGAATCTCAGGGAACCTTACAACTTCCTGGTGCGCAGTAGGGAATGAGAAATGGAATGACCCTTCTAAACCATCTAACTGGTGGTGTCCTTTCGGGAATCCCCAAATCCATTTCTCGTTCCCATGGCACCAAGACAAGTTGGTGAGGGAGGGAACCAGCAGGACACCGCCCCCCAATCTGGGGGTCCTTTGGCTAATCTTAGGGAGCCCAATTCATCCAGTCGCCGAAAAATATTTGAAAACAACTCATAGAGTTGCCCAAATCTTAGATGTGGGTTGGTGGACACCATGTTCAACGCCCATGAACCTTAGGGAGCCAAATCTTAGAAGTGGCTTGGTGGACATGAGAGTTAGGCCCAGTTATAGAATGTATGTTTTATTGTGTGCTTCACTTTGAGGCACTGGTGAAATGTAAAATGTATCCTAAGTCTACCCCAGACTTGAGTTGGTGATACTGCTGTGGTTGCAAAAATCGGGTAACCCCAAAATGGGTTGCCCTGGTAAATGGAACCAAGGACTCAAACCTGCGGTCCAATTCCTGGTGGTTTCATTTTGACCCATGCCCGTATATTCCCTTTGAAACCAGCTCCCACCAAACTCCCACGCCCCAAGACCCACCAGAAATGAGCAGCTCCTGGCGCAGGCGCTGCAGGTCTGGGCTCTGCCGGACCGAGCTGCAGGGCCTCGAGTCAGACTCTCTGAGTGATCCCTCTGACAGAAACGGCGCAATGGGTGTGTGTGTGTGTGGGTGTGTATGGTGTGTGTGGGTGTGTGTGTGTGTGGGTGTGCATGGGTGTGTGTGGGTGTGTCCAACCCGTTTCGGGGGAAAAATGACGAGGTTTCGGTCGAAGGAGGCCGAAGGCCGGAAAAGGAGGAGGTTGGAGGGTGAAAGTTCTTGGATCTTCCATTTGTTTGGTAGGTTGTTGGAAGATCGAGGTCCCCTCTCTTGCTGCTTTGGATGTTCCATATGGTAGGTTGAGTTTGAAGGGGGGGAACCCCCTTTCTGGAATGAGTTTACCGGGTTCCAAAAGGGTTTACAAGAGGTTGGTTGTCCCTGGTCATGTGGAAACGAGGGAGTTGCAGGATCCAAAATATTTGAGGACGTTAGCAAATATTGACCACTCATCTTCGCCGGCTGCTTTGGCTTGAGACAATCCCTTGTTTGAAGTGAGGACAAGCAAGACGACATACATACACACTGCAGGCATGAAATGGCACGAATCATTTCAGGCGCCTCTGACTAGTACTCCTCTGGAACGTAAAAAAAAAAAAAATGTAGCATTTCCGGCAATCCATTGCTTGATTGAAAATTGCCAAACAAAACCGGCACGGAGACCTAGTGGCTTCTCAAAACGGGCGAAAAGAATGGCGGAGCCAGGACGACTCTTTGCGGAGCTCAGGAAGCTTTTGAAAAAATCGGGAGCCCATTCCCAGCATGACAGACCAACTAGCGGCATTCACCCTCCGTAAACGAAGACCTGGGGAAATCTCCGGTTTGCTCAGCCGTCCACTTTGGAGTCCCTTCAAAACCCCCAAGAGGGTCGTTGACTCCAGCGCACATCCAGTGAAATGTCACGTTTGGGGTAAAGCCAAACCACCATGCTAAATAACAACATGTCAAACTCTTGGCTTTTCTTCACCTGCGCATGTTTGGACACCAAATGCTGCCTCTAGTATCCTGAGAAACGCAACACTGGATGCACGTTGGAATCACCCGGCAGTCCGCAAGCATGTTGCTTTGTCCAAGAAGACCTTCAAAATGCGGGCAATGCTGTGGTCATCCTTTCTTTCCTTCGTTCAAAGGTGTAGGTTGAACATCTTGTGGTACAATGGCTGATCTCTCAAGCTGCGTGTATTCCAGGTTGGCAAAATAGTTGTGTTCAGTGAGCATTGCTAACGCCTCTTCAGACCAATGCTCCACAGGTGTTGCACGACAGCCTGCCAGGCTCTAGCTTCTTAATGTCTTCTTCACGCACGAAGCTTCACTCTTGGCCAACGAAGCCTCTACTAGAGGTTAGAATAAGCGTACCAACTGGTGTTTTTTCTTTTTTCTGTAGTCTACTTTAGTAGCGAAACCCTCCCCCCAAAAAGGGTAAAAGGGCACTACTGGGGGACCTAGTCTAGATCATTGTGTGGAGCCACTACTCAGAAACTCTTGCGCTACGACCCTGGAAGCTGTCTACCAAAGGCAGCGCTGCTGCTTGCCCAGCAAATCTTTCTGTGACAAAGTCCGAAGCAGCCCTGGCAAATCACTGCCGGACGAATTCCCATACCCGCTGACACTGTTTTGTTTGTCTTGTTTGTTCTCTCTTTTTGTTTTCGAATGCATCATCACGTATGCACTCAAACTCCTCTCTCGACTGGCAACTTGCTCGATTGATTGGATGTTTAGACCAACCACCACTAAAACGGCATCAACAACAAAAAACCAATGTTGGTTTCTTGCTGCGACCCAACGAACTGGCAACCTCTGAAACCTTGATTCTTGAGGGCTTCTTTTTGGTTCCTTTTGGAGACTGCCCCCTTTTTTGGTGTAAAGACGAGAATCCAAAGGACACCGAAGCGAGCTTGGGGTCCAAAGCTGGGCGGTCCATTTTCAAGCGGCTCACTTTTTTCGTTTTGTAAAATGGACAAATCCGACCACTAAGCCAACCTAAAAGCAACCTAAAGACCCAAGGAACCGGATGGCCGGGCTTCCACCAAGACCTAAAACAACTAGGTCCTCCGGATTTGAGAGGCTAGAACCAGTTACCCGAGGTTTTTTTTTGCCTGTGGTCTATTTTTTAGTAGAACCGAATCTCCCAACCCGAAAAATGGGGGGCCAAAAAGGGCATCGTTCGCTGGGGGACCTACAAGAAGACCGCGACTCCAAATCGCGCCTCAGCGGAGCGCCCTGCAGCGGCGGCGGCGAGATCCGCGCCCTCCGCGCCGCGCAGTGCCTGCGGGCGAGCGCCCGGTTTCGACCCTTCTGACGTCCCTAGGGCGTCTTTTCCCCGGGGCGGGGGGCCCTCTTGAAAGGGGGAAAAAACAAAACGGGATCTGGGGCCGCAAAAATTTAATGGTACCCCTTTTTGTTCCAGGGAAACCGAGAGGGACAGCGAGGGGGGGTCCGACCTGCAAAGGACACATGGGAGAATGGGGTCCGAGTCCCAAATCGTGGGTACTTGTTTGTGGCTTCAGAGAAAGCATCATCTCGGAGTAAACCAAAAGGACACTCAAAATAGCAACCAACAATTTCGCTGTCTAAGGGCTCAGTAAGATCACATTCTCCAAAAAGAAGCAGCGCGTCAAAAGGTGGATTCGATTTGCCAATTCCCTCTGACAGTCATTTGGATCACCGCCAACAGCTGTCAACTGTCACTTGGCCATCGGTCAAAAGCCCGTACCCCCAGTGAACATCCCAATCCCCACTAAAATGGGTGGTGCACCTACCCCAAAATGGTACCATTGGTTTTGACCCACAGCATCCACAAGGCCCGGGTGCTCCGAAGACCCGCTCAGCAGTGTAGAAATGTCAGCCCAAAAAAAAAAACAGAGGACTTACGGCTTGAAGCATTGAGACCGAGGGATTCCTTTTGAGGGTTTATTCATATGGCCACCCGCAGTGAACATCCCAATCCCCACTAAAATAAATTACATGGGGCGATTGAGATTGCGCCCCTGCAGTTGTCACAGGGGTGGTGCACCTACTCCAGAATGGTACCATTGGTTTTGACCCACAGCCATATTCTTCTGCACACGTAACATGGTCAACTGAACAGCTGGGGGGAGGGGAGAAGCAAGGTCCCTAAAGCCGCCGGCGAAGCTTACTCTTGGCCCTGCCTGTGGAGTCACGGGGGTTGCTACTGTTGCCCGTGTGTGGTTTTCTCGGTTGACGTTGGAAGGGGAGCAAAAATTAAATCGTAGCAGCTAAGTGCGGATTTCCCGCCAAACCACAACAAGCAAAAATGCAAACTGTGTCCCAACAACAACCATGTGTTGTTGTTTACCCTGTTTGTCCCCCTTCGGCCAAACACTGGGCCGTGTTCCCACAGCAGCCCAGGTTCGCCAATCGGCCGCAAGGGGCGGAGTTTTTTGTGAGGCTTTAAGTCCAGGGGGGCCCCTCAAGACTGCCCCCTTCTACACCTCGCTTGCCGTAGATGTTCTGTTGACTAGGTCCTCCAGAGGGGCTAGAATAAGGGTGCCCTCTTTTTTTCTGTAGTCTATTCTTGGGGAACGCTCCCCCAAAAACGGGTAAAAGGGCGCTACTGGGGGACCTAGTTGAGCTACCTCTTTGTTCCCCGCTGGGGTATGGGTGAAAATCTTCCAGGACCGGGACAGGGCTGGCAGTTCCACGCTCACTTAAATCGGGGGCTCCTACTTGTAGTTTAAAGGTTGGGAGGTGGCTTTGGTACCAACACCACTGCCTCTTTAGGTTGGTACCGTTCGGGTTGCGAGGGGCCGGGCCGGGCGGGAAACGCGCGGGCAAACGTAGGGCGCTGAGCGAATATGTTCAAGCCACCACTCCCCTGCAGGTTCGTTCATGGAACCCAAAACACACCGCTTTCTAGAGGAATCTGCTGGAAAATGACAACGGTTTGAACCTTTGTTTAACCCTCGGAACCTTTTTCTTCCACCCTGTCCCTTTTTGTTCTAACCCTCAAACCTTGTCCAACGCCCCCTCTTTGGGCTCCGGGGGAAAAAGAAGATCCGAGCGCCTCCTTTGGCTTCTTCCGAGCGGCTGTGCCCTGGCATGCACGGACAGCGCCAGCCGCAGCGACTCCTCGGTGTCCTCGAGTTAGACAAATCTCACGGGCTTTTCCTTTGAAAAACCTTTGGAAGAGAAACCAACGTAGGTGGCCTTTCGAAGAAAAAATAGATGGGCCTGGTAAATGGGGCATAACCCCATCTCCAGTGGAACCCATCAATCTTTAACCAAACTAACCTAAAAAGGACACCTATGGAAACTAAGAGGAATGGACCATAGGGGATCCCTATGTTGAGAACCCCCTATGCCCCATTTTGGTGCATCCCTCTTAACGTCCAGTGGGCCCCATGGCTTCGGTGGTCCTTTAAAACCACCAAACCAGCGGTAGCCTCAAACAAGGGACAGACCCAAGTGGGGCTTGTCCCTTTAAACACCCGGACGGTTTTCAGGTTTCCGCGAGACGGCTTGAGCGGTCTTGGTGGTACCTGGAAGGATTTGAACTGCCCTTGCAGGTCTACTCCATACCACCGCCTGGCTTCCCTTTAAGCACAATCCAAAAATGGTACCCTCTGGCAAGTGATTCGAATCAGACTGAAACCTATGGATTGCATTCTGGGCAAAACACTTCAATTCCCAAAGTGGAAATGAGGGAGACCTTCATCACGGGGCCAAGCTCGTTGCACCTCCAGATGGGTGAGCTCCTATCTTTCTTGCCCAGAGGCAATCAAACTGTAAGCAATGATCCTCTTTTTCGAGGGTATTGAACCTTTTTCCACATTGGAAGTTGACAACGTCATCCAAAACCGATCTGGAACGGGCATGCGCCGCCAAGGCACACTCCCCCCCTGGAAGGGTGCCAACCTGTGGATGGAGCAAAATATTGCACCAATTGATAGCTTCCATTGTTGTCGTGGGGCTTCATCCATGCGTCATCTTCCTGACGCCCACTTTTCAGCCACAACATCGATGTCTGCGAAATGCCGCAAACTTTGGAGGAACGTGCTGACTGCTTTGCTATCCATCTGCAGGTGGGCGATCAGTTTCTGGGCGGATGACGTCCTACCTCTCGGACCGCCAAAAGGAACCATCCCAAACCATTCAGACGTATCCCCGCAGTCGAATAGGAATAGCTCACCGGCAACAAGCACTTAAATGAGGCGTGAGTCACAATCAACACCTGTTATGAGTTTCTGGCTGTTCCTGGCCGCTCCTCCGAGGTGTTGATGGTTTCACGACTCGCGCTAAAGGGCAACCTTCAAACACTTCCACCCGACTGGGTCAACAAGCCGAAAGTGCTCTTTGCCAGAAGAAAAACCCGTTCAGGAGGTTCCTCCAACAACATCAACCCACTTGCGGCGTGGGCAGCAAAAGTCTTGCAAGGAAAGCCCATCTTGCAGCTGGTTTCGCCCTCATTAAAAAAAAAAAAAAAAAAAAAAAAAACAGCTATGCAGCGCCGTCCCGCGGTTTTTGTTCTCCAACCGTAAAACGAACCCCCCTTTTGCCCAAAACCGTGGTTGTCTTCTTTCGGCCACCGTCTCAACCCAAGAAACACCGCCCAGCCAGGCTTCAACACGCCCTCCCTCGGCTCCGGCCGGGTGGTCTCCTGGCGCGCTTGGAGGTTCCGTTGGTGGCCCCGGTGCTCCGCGAGGACCTGGCGAGGTCGGAAGGATCTGGGCTCGTCGCTTTTTGGGGCTGGACCACATGGCGGGTTTCTCGTCCTTGTTGGGACGCCCAAAATGGTGGGCGCCTCGTCTTTTTGGGGTTGGAGCCCCAAAATGGTGGTTTTCCCTGGTGGTCCCCCTTTAAAGCCCAACCAAAGACGCACCCATCGAGGTGAAACAGAGCCTTGGCCGGAGGCGAGTGTTTGGCAAGGGACGAAAAAACAAAAGAGCCTTGGGGGCAATATGGCGGGGTAAGTCCGGAGAAAAATGGGGCAACGAGAAACATGGTCCATACCAACGGTTGCCACACAAAACAAACAAAACCAACAATATGTTGATGCTGTCTGGAGGGAAGAAGGTGCGCCATGGTTTTGAAAGCATGTTGATGCGCAGTGGCAAACAAAGCTTCAGGCAGGCTCTAAGCTTCAGCTTGGCTTGCGTGATTCTCAATTGGAGCTGGCGAAGTCTGTCGAGGCTGCATCATTCATCATCACGTGTCACATCTGCTTAAGCCCCTGGCACAACAACAAGTATGTCCAGTAGCGATAGATCCCCTTAATCACCAACAGGGAAACAAAAAACAGTATCCTTAACACCCACAAAGGGGAAACAATCACCTTGCTCGAAATGCAATTTGCTTGCGGTTTAAAACAGCAACTAGGCAAACCCATCTGGGCGGAGCCTTCCAATATGTCAGATTACAAGGTGTTTGAGCAGAGCAATCATCAAAGCTGCTGTGGATTTAAAGGAGTGTCTATTTTGGGGGTACCCCTTGTTGATGGTTTTAAAGGGAAACCAAAAGGACAACCACAGCAGTTTGGGGGGCCAACCTAAAGAAGACGAGCCATTGACGTGACTATTTGTTTGCAGGTGCGTCTACCGAATCTGCCAGACATGGGGCAAGTCAGAAATGATCATAAGAGCACTCCCGATTCGATTCTGATTGGATTTAAGGGGGCCAAACAAAACCACCCTATTTTGCGAGGTCACGATTTCATTTGCCCAGTGAATCTTAGCTGATGAAAAGGATCAGATTGCAAAAATCCAGTCTGTGCAATGTGCAACCCATGTAGGGGGTCCATGAAAAAAATCCTCCCGCACAAACTTCCCAAAGTCGCTGAACCGGCGCCGCTGGGTCCGGACTTCCAGCGAACCGAATGGCCAACCCTTCCTGAGTCCGCAACACGTCCTCGGTTGGCAAATCTTGGGCAACGCCATCGGACGTTAGGCAAACCTTCCCTCTTGCATAGCTTGTACCCTTCTTTATGTCTTGGAAACTCAAAGCCCAGGCCCTCCAGGTTCAAGCCCAGGTGCTGTCACCCCTTTTCTGCGCTCACAGAAGCATCCAACTATGGAAGCAATCCGAAGGTGGGGGGCGCTTGAAACAAACCCTTGAAACGAAACTCGAATTTGCCTAAGAGTACTAACTATAACTTGGTTGACGTTGAAAGGGGAGCAACAATTCAAATTTTAGCAGCCAAGTGGGGATTTCCCACTAAACCACAATAAGCAAAAATGTAAAATGTTTGCCAACAACAACCGAGATAAGACAATACTGTCCACCCCAGTCAACAAACTGTGCACGCTCGCCGCGTGCGTCGCGACGTCGCGACATGCGGTACAAGCCAAGCAATCAAGCTTAGCGGCTGTCACGACGTGTGTGACGACTAATGATCCTCAGGAATCAAGGGAAAGGCAGCGCCCATCGAGTTCTGCAGAAACCCGCCTTCGCAGACATGTTTTTTGCAGGTCCCGTGTTGTTTTTTGTTGTTATTGTTTTCTCTGGATAAGGTCCAAAATACTTGGAGAAAGCTGGTGCCTAGGTAGCTACACCTAAATTAATTAAATAACCTTTGCTCGTCTCAGAGTTATTAACGTATTAGGATGGATCACATGTCCACTAACGGTCAACTTCTAGCAAGGCATCAACAAAGCGCTAAGTTGTGTGCATAGATCAAACACTAGGAACCCCTGTTACCCCAAGGGCGACCAAATCACATGAAGGCAGCAGCCTGGTCAAAACTCCGAAGGGTATGGCGGCGAATGCCAGGCTTGCGCACAAATTGTTCAAACCAAATGCTGACCTTCCTCAGAGCTCGCTCTTTGTCCAAATATGCCAAATCACTCTTCAGTGCGTTGTCTCATGTGAACCCCGTCATCGGCGCTTCTTTGGTTCCCCTTTTCATTCCAAACGCGGGGCCCATCAGGAAAACCTGCGGGATTTGGGACAAACCCAAGTGGCCGGCCGAAAAACAAACCGTCCGAGGATCATCACTTAACCCTCCGGTGGCACGAGCTGGCGCGAGCTAGCGCTCGCGCTCACGGCTGCACAGGCTCATGGCTCAGGCTACCCCCGGACATGCTGAAGAGGTGGGCGTAGAGCGGGAAGCTGGCGTAGACCTCAAAGCCGGGGTCCAAACAACCCGATGTGTGTACTTCGTTGACGTTGGAAGGGAAGCAAGATCTGATAATTTTAGCAGTTGAGCGGATTTGGATTTCAACCACTAAACCACAATAAGCAAAAATGTGAAATGTGTCCCAACATGTCCCAACAACAACCGTGTGTGGGGACACTCGCATGCGAAGCGGGGATGACTTTGTCCAACAACTTTTTGAGGTTATCAAACATGTGGGAGCAAGAAACAGAGATACGTCAAGCCAACAATGCAAGAGAACTAGCGGCGGAGAAGATGTCTGGCTTGAAGCAGTTTGGGGCAAGCAAAGTTCAGAAAGCCAAGAAAAACAAGTGCCAGGGATCGATGTAGAGGTTCAACGGTCATCCCTTGCTCGCTTGCTCGTCCCTTACACCCAGACAGTTGCAGGGCACACATCCTGACTAGCCTGTAATCAAGTTGAACCCACCGGCAACCCGGCTGCCATACGCTATGGGAACCCTTTTGGGGGTCACACAACTTGTGGTTGAACCATGGCAAGGGATGAGAGTGGAACCCACTGACGGGCTTTTCGCCAGGCAGTACCTTCGACCCCTCCAAAAGCCAACAAACCGATGGCCTAGGTCCTCCAGCTTTCCAGAGGTTAGAATAAGTTGGTACCCGAATTTTTTTCTGTGGTCTATTTTAAATAGGGGAACCCTCCCAACCAAAAAAGGGGTTAAAAAGGGCACCTAGCTGGGGGACCTATTGGCCTTTTCGCTTTTCGCCAGGAGCTTCAGTACCGCTTCAACCCAGCGGGGAAAACCCCGCGAGACGAGGGGCCAGGGCGATGAAGATGGTGAAGACATAGCCCATGTGGATGGCCCTACTCTGGTGCTTCTTCGGGATCTCCAAGGCCGGTGCAGGCACCACCTTCTGCCAGCCCAGGCACATGTGCGTGCCTTGGCGCAACGGCTTCAGCTCTTCCTCTAATTATTTGTGCTCAGTTGTTTTTTTGGTGGGGGAGGGATCCTTCTTGGCTTGGTTTTGAAGGTAAGCCACGACTTGCGTTGGATCCAACGGGGAAAAGAACGACAGCCTTGTGGCCCCTGTATTTAGACCCTTCTAAGTTTTTGTTGGCATCACTCACTAATTCGGCCCAAGAGGACCAAACGGAGGTTGTTCAAATGCTGCCCGGTGCTTGCGGTTACTATAGTAGGTAACCAGGTAGATGTTTAAGTTTAACAGTTTTGCATGATGCTCCTGGTTTCCTAATAAAGTGACAACTGGCAGCACCTTTGCGTGCTTCCAGTTGGCCCAATCAAAGGCTACCAAAGGGCCAACATTGGTCGCCAAAAAGTCCGTGAGACCCAAAAGGCGCGGTACTGCAATCGTGGTTCCAAAAAAGTGCAGACAAAGCCCGTTTCCACATAATGCCCCCGAAGACCTGCGAACAACCCCCCCCCCAAAAAAAAAGAAAGAAAGAAAGATGGCACTGGCACATGATTGCATCGAGAAAACTGAATTCGGCGAGATGTCCATTTTGCACCAAACTGAGCAAGGACACCTCGGCCTTTTCTTGCTTGACGTTCGAAGGGGAGCAAAAATTCCCCTACACCACAATAAGAAAAAATGTAAACAACTGTTTCCCAACAACAACCAAGTGTTTTGACACAGACCCATGTTCAACATCATCTTTGTCAACTCCATGTTCAACAACCATGTTCAACAACCATGTTTTGTTTCGTTTGGGTGTCGTTCCCTGAGAGTTCTCTCGGGTGTCCCAAGTGCTGAAGATGATGACTGCCGCCAGGTAGAAGAGCACCCAGCCCAGCGACTGGAACACCTGTTGGGGACCCTTGCTTTGCATGGAAAAAAAAACACCAAAAGAAACAAAAAAGACACGTCTCTCCCTTCTTTGGTCCCTTTTGGGCTTTCCTTCCGGGTGATGTTTTTGCGTCCAAAGTTGAGCCCGCCTCGAACTCCATGCGGTAGATGTCGCGCACGTAGACGGCCTCTCGGTTGCTTTCTGCTCCCCTGCTAAAAGTTGATAACTTTTAGTGGTTTAATACGGAAAACCGTTTCATTAGTTGGCAAAAGTTAAAGTCCTAACATCCCTTTGCAACATGCACCAAAGGCCTGGCACCCGGGGTCGTCCACCCAGAAGAGGTTCAGCCGCAGCTGCAGCAGCGTCTTCAGGTTCAGCAGATACGGCGGAGGGCAGAGCTTCCAGGGGTGCGTGTCGCCAAAGCGGAACCTGGCCCGAGATTTTCCTCCGTTTGCTTTTTCGTCCCCTGGGAAAAATGAGAGAATATGTCCAGTAGTGATAGATTCCCTTTAAAACCAACAGGGGAAAACAAAATAACAGTTCTTAGACCAAATTCAAGTTTTTGTTCGTGGTCCGGGAAATGCTGGAGGCTTCGGTGGGGTTGTTTCGAAGGTCCCCTTGAGGTGGCGTGATGAAATTCATGGGCCTGGAGGAAAGACTCGGATCCATCCTCCAACTCTCCACCGAAGGTACTGTGGATGGACGAAATCCCGCACCACTTTGAAACCATGGTACACCATTGTTTGTTGGTATTTACAGGGGAATCATCATTCCAGGGTTTCTTAGGTGGTGTGAAATGGATTTCGCAACCATCCACAGTATTTACCAGGGACCACCCCAGCTTTTCAGAAGTTGCCTCGATTCCAATACCCTCACAGAAGGGGGCATTTGGAGGACCCTAACCCACCAAAGAAATCAGGCCCATTTATGGGTGCGTGTCAAAATCGGGGGACTCCAGAATTTGGCGGTGTCCTCTTGGGATCCTTTTGAACCAAGGTGAGAAGGCTACCCTCAAAAAAACACGTGCCCCAAATCGGGGTGTCGTTTTTTAGGGAGCAGACATCTCAATTGGCAAAACGATTCCTGTTTGGGTTCTCTTGAGTACAAACAGAGGGGTCGAAAACACAATCCAAAAAGGCCGCAGTTTGATTTGTCTGCGCGGAATTGAGAGAGACGGAGCTATGGCCCGCCAACCCAAAAAACACATAGGCCTTTCCCGTTTCCCTTTAAACCACCCAGGGTAATTGTTTATGTGAACTCCTACCAAATTTTATCTGATGATGAACCTATATGGCCACTAAAACCGACTAAAATGAGTGGTGCACCTACCCCGAAATGGTACCATTGGTTTTGACCCACAGCCATACGTGCAAGTCGGATTCTTCACGCGCTAAACGCTTCTGGTTCCCAAGCCACACATTGAAACCAAAGGAAACCTGCGGACCAAGGAGCTGGTAGAGGTGGATCATCATGAAGGTCAGAAGCGTCACCTCAAGACAAACAAGCAGGGTGAAAGGCTAGGTCCTCCAGATTTGAGAGGTTAGAATAAGGGTACCGTCTTTTTTTCTTCTGTAGTCTATTTTAGTAAGTAGGGGAGCCCTCCCCCCAAAAAGGGTAAAAGGGCACTACTGGGGGACCTAGGAGGTTCATGGCATCGTCCCATTTTGGGTGTATAACCCCAGGGTCGTCGCGGCTCCAGGTAGCTTGGGTTTCTTCCTTTCTTGCAAAGCCAGCGAAATACCACAAGAACCATAAGAGTCCTTTTGGAAAAATAGATGGCCCTGGTAGTTGAGTGAACCACCAGGTAAACTAGGGCCCTCTATTTTTCAACCAAATCAACCAAAAAGGACACCTATGACAAGAACGTACATGGCACAATCGCGCCAGGGTTGCTGGGAATGGTGTGACGTGGGAGTGGGAATGGTCGAGGTTGAGCCAAGTCAACCATTCACTTGCTTACCCACAGTGGGTAACATTGGAGGAAATTCCAAAACAATCAGTACAACATCATCCCATGCTCCCGTCAAGAGAAGGGTGTCTGCTTTCACCCCGAAAGCACCCCTTCAGCTTTGGGCTTGCCATGGCCATGTCTCTTAAGCCCAGCGGTGAAAAATACACCCAAAAAAACAAAAAACGGAGAGGTGCAATCTGAGCTGGTCCATGGATTCGCGCTTGCAAGAGTCAAAGATTTCCCCAAACCCAGATCAAGCCCCAAAGCAGAAATGTCACGGATCTGTGAGTCCTTCATTTACCTCTTACTTGCCCCTTCTTTGCGTTTTACTCTGTGGTATGGCCGTGACGGAGTCAGGCGGTAAGACCTGTGGATAGAGTAAGAAACCCTAAGGAACCCTTCCCGTAGAACATGGATGTTACTTGTCCCCAATTTTGTCCACACTCCATATTTAGCACCCAGCAAGGCATTCTTTCCCCAATGGGGCATGTCCATTTGTCTTGTTCTTTGGAGGAATCGCCTGTCGAAATCAACAGGGAAGCATCTCCGGGCCACGAATCCCCACCGAGCTCATTCTCAAGTCCGCCATGTCGGGTCAATCAAAATGCCCCAAGAGCGCTCCCAGAATCCCGCAATTTCAGGAGGTCTGAGACACACCGAACCCAGAAAGTAAGGCCAGGGGAAATTTCCAGGAGCCCAAAGGGAACCCTCCGAACCCTCCCTGCAAGATGCCCCAAACCGCCCCAGAGCTTATTTGGACAGAGACCCCATAGCTTTCAGCGGTTGGGAATAACATTCTGTGCTACTTGGCACCCAGCCTGGGAAAGCGTGGGAGCGGTTTAGCGTTCACCTTTTGGGATGGGAAGTGAAACCAAGGGAAACCACATCCCACTCCAGCAGATTCCATGATTTTGAGAAAGACCCTCTTCAACCCACTCAAGCAGGCTGCAACCCCTAGAAGTCTAATTAAATATTAATAACATAACTGTCAAATGTCGTTGCTATCAGCTGGCGTCAAAGAGTTCGTGGGATAACAGCGGTCTTGAAGTACTTTGAAACACGCCCCAATTGGTTGAGTTGGGCCGGCCCTGCCAAACTCGCCACCGCTTTTCTGGGCCCAGAAAAAGCACGGCAACGCTTTTCGGGGCAAATCCCAGCCCTCAAAAACGAGCCCTTGTCACCCATTGGCCCAAGTCTCCCGGAAAGCAGCGAAACATCTCCAGCGACGGACTCTCTTTCAAGTGACCAAACAATTCATTGGCAAACGCCGGAAGGCCACCGAAAGTATCACCGAAAAGGCAACCCTTTCTCTCTTAGGGGAAATTTTCTCCAAGATCCGCTCCAAACTCCGAAAGGCTGCTGGCCAGTGGCTCCGGAGAAGGCCAAGTTCAGCTTGCCCGAGGCCACGGAGTAGTTGATGGAGATGTCCCAAGTTCGCTTCAGGGCCACGAAGACGTGCAGCAGCGCCGCCAGCAAGATGTACTCCTCACAGGAGCGAGGAAAACAAAACATCAGCGGGGTGTGTTATTGTTGGGTGTGTTTTGTTGGGTTAATGGGACACCCCGCTTCATGGCATTAAACGCGTGTCCAAAAAGGTTCCTCACACTTCTTGTTGAAGGACACCAACGGAATGCACCTGTCCTGGCTTTCAAGGGGACACCCTCGAAATCATGGCAAAGGGGATGTCAAACCACCAACCAACCAGGGGACCAGCCCCAGTAAAAAAAAAAAAAACGGCCCTAGGAAGGAAAAAAACACGCGATCCCCCCCCCCACCAAAGAAGGGACCCCAAAACTAAGACATCCAAAAGGAAACCGGGAATTGGAGACCCTAAGGGCTTGGGGACCGGCAGGCATTGGGATCAAGGGAAACCTTTGACCACAGACTCCTTTTGAGCAGAATCGCCATGTTGATCTTCTAACTTTCAATAGGGGAATTGAGTTTTTTCGGCAGAATTCGGCGGGAGTTCTTTTCCAACACTTTTGGGGAACTTAAAAAAAGGGAGTGCAAAGGACCAAAAAGCAACCAAACATTTTGGTTTTGAAACACATGTCCGTGGCGTTTTTGTGAGCGCGTCCTTTTTTGACAAAAAAGGAGGGTCTGTTTGGATTGCTAAGGGAGACTAAAGGGCACACCACGTTGGGGCTTGAGCGGCCTGTTTGTATGTTTTAGTGGTTTTGTTTGAATGGTGTGGAACCAGCCACTTGCAAGCGTGTGTATCAAAATGGTGGTCCCGCAAAACCGTTTTGCTGTTCAGAATCTCCTTTGCTGGGACCCCCTCTTTAAGTTCTCCCGTTCATCAGGGGAGCAAGGCTCCATGTTTTTTGCGGCTCAGTACCCTGCTTGAGGTTGGTTTAGAATTCAAAAGGAAAAGCAACCCAATAGTCAACCAACAAACCAACCAGCCAGCCAGCCAACCAACCAGCCAGCCGCCCGGCCAGCCAAAGCCAGCCAGCCGGCCGGCCAGCCAGCCACCCAACCAGCATTTTGGATAGTCCCCCCCATTTCTGGCACCTCACTTGTCCAGCCGACCGTAGGACGGCTCCTCCACGATATTGGCCTGCAAACCAAAGCCGGTCCAATAGAGGCGCACATAGAAGTATCCTCACAAGATCTGCACATGGGTCTGGCGCTTTTTGTTTGAGGGCAGGTTTGTGTTTTGAGGGTTTCAAGGGAAAGACAAAGGGAAAAACACAAATTTGTTGGGGTCCCCGAAAAGACACACCCAAACCAGGGAAAGGATCTTCATAGCAAGCTTGTTTTGCGCCCAAGTGAGCTTGCCAGAAAGGTTCTCCGGGTTTTTTGCGTTGCGTGAAGCACATGTTGTGCTATTCTCCTTGGACTGGTTTGTCAATGGCACTGCCACGACGTGCCGTCCCTTCATTTTGTTGCTGAGTCTTTGTTTTGTTGTGTGCCAGTCATGTGTTTCAGCAGATTGGCAGGACCCTGTTTACGGTCTTGTTTTAGGGAAACCAAACAAAGGTTGTTTGAACCATACTGTGGATGGACAAAATAATTCTGTACCACCAAAGAAACCCGTGAATGAATGATTTGATCCCCCTGGAAATACCAACCAACAATGGTTTCAACCATGGTTTCTTAGCTGGCGCGAAATGGGTTTCGTCCACAGTCTTTGAATTGTGTGGTTGGAACAAGCGTCCAAATCGCCGAGCCTTACCCAACCCCATTTGGGTATGAATTTTAAGTAGGGGCCCTTTGGTGGACATCATTTAGGTGGGAAGTTGTGTCCACCAACCACTTTTTCAGGGGGTTCCCCATAGAAAAGAAAACAAGAAAAAGTGGCAAGCGTCCGTAGCCGTTGAAGTCGTCGGGGCCCAAGAAGACATGCAAGTTCCCCACCGCGTGGATGATGATGAAGACGAACCTTCGGTGACCACGCAAGAAACCCCGCTCAGCTTATCCATCTAGGAGCCCAAGACCGGACATATGCATGGTTTTTAATAAGCTAGGTCCTCCAGAATTTGACAGGTTAGAATAAGGGTACCCACCTTTTTCGGTAGCCTATTCTAGTAGGGGAACCCTCCCCCAAAAAAGGGTGAGAAAGGGCACTACCGGGGGACCTAGCTAGTGATCTTCGTGGGATATGGGTGTGAATCTTAATTTGGTGGACAATCAATTAGCTGGCGCCGACCACTTGTGAGCCATATGTCATAAACCCTCGAACATCTCAAACAAAAAAAGCCTATATACAGGGCGAAACTTGGCACAAGTCCCTTTTGGTTACTTTACACACATCTACCGGGAATTGTGCCGGGGATTGTGAGGCTCGCTGGGAAGCCAAGAAGCAGGAACATCGCGGAGCGCGTCAGGCCCACGCGGTCGCCGTTGAAGGTGACGTTCTTCTGGGGGACGATGGTGAAGAGGATCCTTAAGCCAACAGACCTATGGGATTGTGTCAAAAAAGGGCGGGGGACCCCAAAATGGTTTTCCCATGGGGCATTTTTTGAAATCTGTGCTTTGTGAGGGCACCCTTCTTAGATTTGCTGTAGAGGGAAACCGCCACATGGAAAGCCCCCCCTATTTTGCCACATACTCAAATTTGGCGCCCGTTGTGATTCACAAACGCGAAAGAAGGATGTGCGCCTTTCTTTCACAACCCGCCCATAAGAAATCCGCGCGAGGAAGGTAAGGTATCTTCATCATGGCTAAGCTCATCTTACGCCCCATCAGTGAGCTTCTTTTCTTTCTTTTTTTTACAGCGATCGCCTTGGTCGAAGTCTTCGGCCTGCATGGTAGCAAGTGATCATTGACCCGCAAAAAGTCGTCAAGTTGTTGTTAGGGGAATCAGTCATTTTGCTATTAAGGTTGGGCATAAGGCTAAGGAGCGCACCAGGGAGCCACCGATATTTACCCTTTCGTGACACCAGGAAGCTCAAGCAGGATGGCGACAGAAACCCTTTTGGAGCTGCCAAAAAGAAAAACAAGAACCAAAAAAAAAATCGGCTTTCAAGTCTTGGCTCTCTTTCATGAAGCCCAGGACCATGTAGAAGAGCGCGCCGAACCAGCCGGAGATCCTGCCTCAGACGAAGTGGTTCCTCATGGACCGCCACAAATGGCAAACAAATCCTGGTGTCTGAGAAGAACCCAGAATCAAGGACTCCTCCAACTCTCCGTGTCTACTTCAGACAGTCTTTTGCAGGGTTGTATAAAAACGTGTAACCCCCATGGTGGATGCTCCCCTCTTTTCGTCAAAGCCGCGGTCTGGAGGGAAACCAAGGAAGCCGAATCTGACGCCCCGGTGATGCTTGCCGGGATCCATACCCAAGTGGATCCCAAACGGATCTCCTAACATTTGAATGAAAGTGCCTTTGTTTCCGAAAGCTCAGGGCGATTGGGTCACACTGGCCGCATCTCTTCCCTCCCCCGGCTGCCCCAAAGAATGTAACAATGCTGAATGAACCACCCCCAAACAACCTCCCCGCCCCGCCCAACCAAACCAGGCGTTCTTTTTTTACTGCGGCCCATGGACAGCTGGGACAAAGATGATCAAACTCCCTTTGTGGTGGAACCTTGGTAACTCGGTTGACATTGGAAGGGGAGCCAAAATTTAAACTGTGAGAATTTCCCACTAAACCACAATAAGCAAAAATGTAGAATGCTTCCCAACAACAACCATGGTAAAGGGTGTCCTTCGTTTCCATTCACCGGGGGATTACTTCCCTTTGTGCAGGGGGGTGTGCCTCACGATATGTTCAAACAATCTGGGCTGCGACACCTGGAGACTTGTTTAACCTCACCGGTGAGCAAGGTGGCTTACCTATAGGCTTGTTTTCACCTGCGCGGTCGGTTTCTCCGAGGTGGTTGGTTCCATTGCCGAGCTTGGACTCCGTGGTGGTTGTGGAGCTGCCCACAATAAGCGCTGAAAGGGCGCTTGTTGTGCATACCTCTTTCGTCCCTGAGAGCAAATGAAAGTTTGATCCCCGCGCTTTCCCCTTGGGTCCTGCCAAAACGTTTACCGTTAAGGAAGCCGTTGACTGTGTTCCAAGGGGTCTTGACCATCTTCTGGGAACGGTTCGGCGACCCTGGGATTGATAGCCAATTCTTTTCGACTGTCTTTCGGGTGTGTCTCTTTTTGAGGGTGCCCCCTTTTGGTTGGTTTCAAGACGAAACGAAAGGAACACCGAAATCCTTCCTATTTATTCATTGAATTTACTTTGGGCGGAGGGGGCCCCGAAAGAAAGACACAACCACCCTTTTTAAGCCAATTCAATATTGCTTTCCCCTTGGTTTTCGGCTTGCAAAACAGAAACACTACGCCTCCCCCCGTGGCTTTTTTCCGGCTTTTTCCCGATCTCCGATTCCCTTGGAGGCGCCCTCGCCCTTCATGCGCAGCTCCCGGTTCTTCTCCGCGCGCGACCAGTCCTTCGCCTTTCCGGTCGTGCTGCACGGCGGCCCATCGATGGGCTTCCCATTTTGCCCAACGGCGTGGATGCTGAGTCAGGGGTCGCCTACTCAAAAGTTGCTGAAAAAATAAGAAGGGGAATGGTTTGGAAGCCCTGGCAGTTGTGGTTGAAGCCCGACTGGTTGTTGCCCAGTGACCCGAATGGGTTGAGCCCACTTAAGCCCACGGTTGAACTGGGAGGAAGACATAGATGCAGGAAGGTCGGGCCCCACAAAAGCGTGAATTCTTCTCTGGGGTCAACACTCAACACTAAGAGGTTGATGATGTGGTTCTTTGAGGGCCCCACTTGAGCTTGGCAACAGAAGGAAGCCAGTCATGATGGGGGGTCCAAATCCTATTAGACACAACCAGCCATGTTGGGGGCCCAAATCCTATTTTCAAGACGCCAGAGTTGTGATACCAAAACCATTTTTTCACGAGATAGGAGTTCAAGGGAAAAAATACGCTGGGACATGTGGCCCGGAACTATTCCCAGACTGCCAGTACACCTCCATGGGAAAGAAAACATCGGCACTCTTTGTTGGTCGCAAGAGTTGTTCAGGAACCCCCCCCCAAACTGAAAAAGAAAGAATATATATTTTTTAGAAAGAAGGAGACAAAACTCGGCTCGCAACCCAGAGAGAAACGAAAACCAAGTCAGGAACCAACCCGCCGGAGGTCTCGGATACCTTCCCTCGGGCAACCCTGTGGCTTGTTCGGGATTTGGTAAAGGGGCAACCCCCAACCTACAAAACCACCAAATTCTCCAAACCAACTAGGTCCTCCAGATTTGAGAGGTGAGAATAAGTTGGTACCCACTTTTTTCTGTAGTCCATAGGGGAACCCTCCCCCCAAAAAGTTACGGTAAAAGTTGGCACCTCGCTGGACCTCGCCAAGGAAGCTCATTCCCCAGCCTTGTGCCCGCCCTTCTCCAGCAGCGGCGCCGCCAAGCCGCCGCCCGCACTGGCAGCTGCCGGAGCCGGAGCCCCGGAGCCCACCTTGCCGATGACGGCGTCGGGGGCGTACTTGCCGATGACGTCCGGCGGATGGATCATGTTGAACCTGGGCCGGCGGAGGGATCTTTTTTGTGAGCCGTCAGACAGATTTTGCCATGCTTACGAAGCCCTTTACCCATACGCTTTTGGTTTCTCTTTGGGAAAATCGGTGATCTTAGGCCAAGTCCTTGGCCCCATTTGACCATGTTCAAGTGGTATCAAGTGGTAGACCTTATGGGGAAGTGTTACAAGGAATCTGAATCTGAAAAAAGAAACGATGACCAATCCCTTGTTGGCTTCCCCTTGGCTGAATTTAACAAAAATATCGGGTATTTCGCACACAGCCAGGCCCAAGAGATATTTCCCTCGAACACCTCAGGCCTCCAGTGCTTTACCACGTTCAAAGTCACCCGTGGCGTGGCAGATAAGTCAAACAACCCCAAGAGTCTCTGACTGTGACAATGACTAGAAATCATCGGAAAATAGGCCTAAAAAGAGATGCCCTTCTTCCAAAAGAACGATGGCTGACAAGAATGGGGAATCAACCCCTAGAAACATAACTGGGAGGGGACCTGGCAGCTCTATTTCCAGTGACCCCCAAACCAAGTGCCATGGCACAGGAAGTGCACGATGAGAACGGTTGATCCTTTTTTTGAGGCTCGAGACCCTTGCTTTTAACCCAAAAGAACGGACACCCCACAAAAGAAGCTGAGGCCATTTGGCTGTGGCTCAAGAAACCGGTACCAAAATGGAACCCTGGTAAGTGGAAACATGGACCAAAACCTGCGTAACCCCTCCTGCTGAATTTTGAGCCACACCCATTTCTGTGTCCGAGTTCTAAAACAAGGCAGCCCCATCGCTGATGGCTTCCTTGTTGACCTTCCATGGGAAACGTCGAAAGTTGGGCCCTGGAACGGCCCAACTGCCGCCTTTTCTTAGATGGCTCACTGTGGATTGGCCAAATGGAAATCTAAACTTGTCGTTTACCACGTGGGCCAAACCCAAGTGACGAATGTCCAGGAACTCCGGAACTGAGATGGGCTTCGCTGTTAAAAAAGCCTGCCAGCACCAATCTTCTAGCCGTGTGGCTTGATTCAATAAGCATGGCATCCCTGGGAAACCCAGGAAATATACAATACCATATCTTTTCCTGAAGGGCTCTTGTAGACCTTTCGGAACTTGTTTGAAGCCTAGAAAATCACTGGCAGGGAAGACAAAATCAAGGCATCCGCAATGAACAAGTTGTGAACCCTGCATTGGCCAGGGATTGGGCCATACAGAGGCCCACGCCCCCACACCTTTGGCGATTTCAACAAATCCCCAAACTCCGACTTTCGATGGTCAAACTGAAAAAAAAACAAGAGGGCTCAAATGTTCGAACCAAACTGAAGCGGCTGCATTTTGGGTTTATCCCAAAAAGGGACAAAAAGCGACAGCCCCGTCACTTTCCAGCGAACTGACCCAAGGACATAGAGAAAAAATGAAAGGTCAAGCCAAAGATCAAGCCAAAGATGTTGCGACGCCTCAAGATACGGGGACCCAAAAAAAAGGCGGGCTTGCCGTTTTCGCTCGAACCAATGGTTCCCTCAAAAAAGCGCACACACATATCTTGTTTCGGATGGCCGCTCGGGTCGTCTTTGCTGGAACCTGGCCACATTCTTGGTAACTCGAAACCCTTTGGAGTAGCTAAGCGAAACAAACTTTGGACACTGGCCCGTTCTTGGGCTGCCCCTAACTTTAAGGTGGACCCAGAAGGCTCTGAATTTTATTGGTGGTTCGAACCACCTAAAAAGTGACTGGCGATGTCCCCCAAAGGGTCCCTGATAGAAAATCATTGCCATATGGATGGACGAAATCCTGCACCACCTAAGGAACCTTGAAATAATTCGATCCCCTTGTAATTACCAACAAACCTTACGGTTTCAACCATGGTTTCATTTCGTGGTGCGGTTTCGAGCAATTTTGCAACCCTCCGCAGTATGGGCAAACCCCTAAGTTTGAGACACACCCACATGGCCATGGGTCAAAATCCTATACCCCCAGTGAACCTCCCAATCCAACCACCAAAATAGGTTCTAAAATGGGTGGTGACTTCACCTCTCAACCAAAATGGGATAGACCAAAACGGCTTTGACAACCACGACCACATGGGGAAAATTTTCGGGGGACACGGTTCTATTTTGCAACCTTCTTCAGTTAGGGTATTTTTAGTTTTTTTCTTTTCGGATTCCAGGCTGCAAAGTAACCGCTAAGCTCGGTTGCTTTCTGCTCCCTTGCTAAAAGTGAATAACTTTTAGTGGTTTAATACGGCAAACCGTTTCATTAGTTGGCAAAAAGTTAAAGTCCTAACATCCCTTGGCAAAATTAACCAGAGTAAGTCCCGCGTTCCGAGCTCAGGAGCTCCTCAGTGGCGTCCTTGCCGGCAAAGGTGAGGATGGCCAGCTCGCCGCCTGGCGACACATTTTGGGGTCACATGTTGGGCTTTGTTGACGTTGGAAGGGGAGCAAAAAACTCTGTGAAGTGGATTTGGATTTCAAGCACTAAATCCCACAATAAGCAAAAATGTAAAACATGTTGCCCAACAACAACCATGGGGGCTTCTTGCGGCGTGCTTTTGGCGGCTCCTCGCTCTGTGCTTTTTCTTAAGGGGGGTTTCTTCTTTTGGGGCAACGCAAAAATTATCAACCACCAAGTTGGGTTTGTTTTTTTCTTGCGGAAATGGCGCCCAAAGGGGGGTTCCTTAAAAGGGGCAAGAACGAAGACTAAAACATGGAGGGGGTCGCCGGTCGCCGGCTTTTTGACACATACCCGAAAAACCCCGTTGAAAAAACGTCTCTGGGCTTCTGTAATTGAACTGTAGCCCCCTCCCTCCACATCCATTCGCGAATACGCTTTCCTGAAAAACTGGTAGTGATGGATTCCCTTTAAAATCAACAGCAGTGCTTTTTCCCAAAAGATAAAACCAACAAAAGAAAGGAAAACAACACCTTCTGAGAGACAAATGGACACAAAAGAACCATACACGAACTACTCGTTTGACGAGTCATGACCCTGTACACCGGGAAAGCAAATGAAATACGAGTTCCGGATGACAAGCCTTTCGGCGACCCTCAGCCAAATGAGTTGGAATGCCATCTAGCTGTGGCAACAGAGGTGAACTGAACCTCTGCGCTGCGAGCTGGAAAGGCCTCAACGGGAATTACATGTGGAGTGGGTTTCTGGCTTTGACTGTCCCTAGGAACCCTTGCTTCTAGGGGTACCTTCCTCATTCTTTCCAGGGATTCTTCAAAAACCCGAGGAAACAGCCGGTTTTTGAAAAGAACGATGGTTGAAAAGAATGGGGAATCAACCCCTGATTGCTTTGTACTTTCATGGAGTGTGTGCCGCAAAAGTGGGGCCGACTCGATCCACCCCCGGAAAAGAGAACCCAGAAAATACGACACATAAAACACCCAAACAACTCTCCCCCCGCCCAAACCCCCCCTCGCCCAGGCCGAAAACACCCACCCAGAAACATATCCAAAAACTCATGCAAAAAATATGAAGAACACACTCTGAAGAAGAAAATATGAAGCAAAAAAATCTGAGAAAAAGAAGAAGAAGAAGAACAAACATGAAGAAGAAACCAACCGTCGGTGAGTCGGCGCCTGGATGCTCCGATAGGAAGCTGGTGACATCGAGGACCTGGCCGTCCACCACCACCCAGCAGTCACCTCGGCGAGCTGGAAGCGGGGGATGTGGTACCATTGGCGCACCAACTTCTAGAGGACTATTCTAATTCTATTCTAACCTACTGTGGATGGTTGCGAAATCCATTTCGCACCACCTAAGATTCTCTGGAATGATTCGATTCTTCTGCAAATACCAACAAACAAATTGGTTCCCATGGTTCAAAGTAGTGCAGGATTTTGTCCATCCACAGTATTGCTCTCATTAATCCATTCTTATATCATTCTCATTCTCTCAAAGAGGATTGATGTGGCATGGTGGTTTCTAATAGAGGACTAGTCTTATATCATTCTCTCAAATCTGGAGGACCTAGAAGAGGAGCATGACCATCACCAAAACAAACAAATTGCCTAGGGCACATGTGGCTGTGGTAGTCAAAACCGGTGAATTCACCACCCATCTTAGGCTTCCTATTTTAGTGGTTGGATTGGGATGTTCACTGGGGGTACGAGATTGTTAACCATGGCCATGTCAAAGGGTTAGGTTACAGGAAAATCTACAGGAAAACAGCTTAGTTAAGGTGCTTTGGGGCCAGTTCCAGTGGATGTTCCCGTGACCAAACCCTTGAATGTCGCTGTTTCTCCCCAACAGCTGAAAGCTATGGGGCCCAGATAGGCTCTGGGTGGGAGTTCCGGGGCTGTTGGGGATAGGGAAACCGTCATGTTTTTGTTGGGGGGGGGGGGGTCCCATTTTGTGTGGTTCTCAACATAGGTGACCCTTAAAGTAAAGATTGTTGATTTCCTTTCGGCTTTGCCTTTGAAACAGTGAAATCGTTTGTTTGAGAAACCCTCAGGCGTGTCATTGTTCGAGGCTCGGTACCCTTTCCGGGTGGCTTTACGGGCAAAATGGTGGGTATCATGTTGGCTTATGTCTTCAATGGGCATGTTGCTCCTTAAAGTAAGCCCAAACAGGACGCCCCAAGTATCTCATTATCCCAGTGTTCATAAGGTTTCGTCCATCCCAACCGGTGCAAATGTTTGTCCACAGCATTTCCTGCATGCTTTTTTGGCAAAACAGATGGAAAAGGAGGAGGCGAACCCAGCCTTCTGAGGCCTTCTGAGGTTGGACAAAGGGAACACCCAAAAGTCTAGGATTTGGACCGACCGCGCTTGAACCTGGACAATGGTGTTCTTTTGGTATGCTGGAAAGGTGATGCTTCAAATGGCGAAGAGGTGTCTTTCGACGTGGGCTACATGATATTTTCTCAGTGCAGTTCACAAACCCCTCTAAACCCTGATCTCACAGTCCAAGACCACGGACCGCCAAGTGAAGGCGCCCTGCACCGAGTGGCTCTTGCTGTTGTGCTTAGACACCTCCTCCAGGGTGATGCCACCACCACCGCCACCGCCACCGCCGCCGCCTGCAACAGCGCCGCCGCCACCACCGCCACCAATTGTGCCAATCACAGAGTCAGGCGCATACTTGCCGATCCTGAGAGGGGACAGAGGTGGTCTTGTTGGAAGGCAGCCTTTTGGATGGAGGGAAGCCGAAAGGAAACCGCTTTTGGGACAAAGGCTTTGGGACTCCATGGAGCAAGCAACTGCGAAAACTGTCCAAACCTTCCTGGGTGAGCTCGCTTCCCGAAAAGGTGACGGCGCCTAAACAAAAAACAACGCCCCAACGTTCGGAACGAGCGTTGGGATCGGATGGTACTCTGCCTTCGCGGAAAGAGCAACCCTAAAAACAAAGAAAGGAAAATGCCAAAGAGACAAAAAGGCAAGACATAAAACACCACAAGGCGCCCAGACGCCTTGGGGGAAAAAAGGCGGCATCCCTAACTGGCCTAGGAGAACCCTCCTGATGGACCCTCCACGAAAGCTGCTCCGACCACTTGGGCCTGTCGACCCCATTGCTGCATCAGCAGCAAACAAAGATATGCATAAAACCACAAAACACAACAGAAACAACCCAAAAACAAACCATTCGTCTGGGTTGATCGAACATGGGCCCACTTCGGACTCCGGGGTCCTTTTTTTTTGCCTGGTTAGGTTGAAACCGAAGGGGTCCCTAATGCGCAATCCCAAGTGGGACACCAGGGAAACCACAAGGACGGCGAAAAAAGAAAAAGAAAAAAACGGGAAACGAAAAAAACACAAAACGAGAAACCCAACAAGGACGGCGAGCATATGGCTGTGGGTCAAAACCCTGTACCCCTGGTGAACATCAAAAATAGGTGGTCCATGGGTGTTCCGCCATGCAAAATGGAGGAGGTTCTGACCCAGGCCCATCTCTCGAGAAACCAACGCCGCTTTCAGCGAGCGACACATCCGGGGGGTGGATCATGTTGAACTCCTCCGTGGCATCCTTCCCGGCGAAGGTCAGAATGGCCAACTCGCCCCCCGGGTGATCACCTCGATGTGGCCGTGAGTCAAAACCAATGGGATACCATTTTGGTTGGTAGGTGAATTCACCACCCATTTTAGGCATCCTATTTTAGTGCTTGGATTGGGATGTGAAAACTGGGGCTACGATTTGGAGTCTGACCCATGGCCATGCTTGAGCGAATTTCTGCAAGCCAGGGGTCTGGAGATGTTCACAGTGTGACTACTAAAGCGGTTCCCCATGTGCCAAGTGGTTGATACCCCTTGGCCCAGCTGGAGGGTTCAGAGGTCCAAGTGTCGGCGCGGTGGCTTTCGTTTGTTGTGTTCCATGGCTTCGAGGGCATGTAAACAAAGGGCTTCTGCTTTTCCGAGACCTGGAAAAAGGCGAAGAAATGACCCCGTGAACCGCATCGCCGCATCGCCCCTGAATTCGCCTTCGCCCAAGGCGACGGCGAATTCAGTTCTCCTTCAGGCCTCAGGATTGGCTAACTCGTGGGGATATCCGCATGGCCTTTGACTTTCGCCATCAAAATCCAAATCGTACCCCACGTCCCATGAAAGTGGGGGGGCCGAAGCTTCGGCCACTTGGCGAAGGCTGCTCGGAGCCCTTCAAACAGCGCAACCGAAAACTGCTCAAAAGCCAAGGCGAAACTTCTGAATTGGGGGGCATTTGGGTGGGTCCTTTCTTGTTTTTTGGGTACCCTTCTTCCAGGTTGGTTGAAAGGGCTTGAAAACAGTGAACCACTCATTTTAGGGGGCCCCCATTTAGAGACAAAACCGAAACCGCGGGGAAAAAAAAAGCTGCCACTCCAGTCTGGGCCGCCCAGGAAGCTGGTCACGTCCAACACCTGAGTGCCACCAGTGGCCGGGAGAGATTGGAACATGAGTGTCGCAATTCGGTGGGGGTGGGGTTGGGGTGGGGTGGGTGGGTGGGGTGGGGTTTTCTGGTTTCCGTCTGAAGCCAACCAAAAACACATGGTGTTCTGTTTGGTGTCCGTTGGATGGAAGTGGGGCTGCCATCTCCATGATTGCTTTGTCGCAGCAAATATTGAGGGGATCCACCTTGTATCCCAGAAAGCAGCGCCTCCCCCCTCCCCCCACCCTACATAAAAAGAATGAAGCTCGTGTTTGGAAGCATCCAGGAAATGGGAGACCCTACCTTTGGGTCCCTTTGGTGAATTCGCGGAATCCAGGGCCCCCCCCCCCCCCCTCCCCCACCCAAAGTGGTTTCGCCGAGGGCACCTGGCCAGAAACCACCACCCAGCAGTCGCCTCAAGCGGCGACACGCGACTGCTGACGGAAATTCGAACGGTGGATTCCAAAAACAAACTTCGTAGGTTCCAAAAAATGGTATGGGAACCAACCCCAGTTACCCTACAGTAACCTAAGTAGGTTAAACAATTCGGGGGGTTGATTTGTTTTCCATTCTTTTCAACCATTGTTCTTTTCAAAAACTGGCTGTTTCCCCTGGGTTTCCGGGGGTTTTCTAGAAAGAAGGATCCCTGGAAAGAATGGGGCAGGTAATAGAAAGATGGGGGCGCCTCGTCTTTTGTGGCTCCAGTTTTCCTGCTGCTGTCCCTTTGGAAGCCACCTTTAAAAGGGGGCATGAAGAAGAGACAGCTAAACATGGGTGGGGTGAAACTAACCGGAACGTCATTTGGGGTGGGCATTGATGTTTATCAACTTGTGAGATGTCCAATTAAAACCATGGCGAGGTCAAACGGCTCAAGACCAAAGGGCAAACCTTTGGCGGCGTGTCAACAAGATGGGCCCTTTGGCGGCAAGGTAAACCCAAGACGTGTTCGACCAAGCTATTTGTTTGGAAGACGAAAGGGTCTCAAAAGGGGAGCTTAAAGTCGAGCTAAAAGATGTCCCTTGCCACCAATCAGGATTGGGCCAAAACAAAAGATAGGCCTAAAAGGAAATCGCAAAACGTCAAAAGCGGGGGAACTGAAGGTGGGCCCAACAGTAACCATACAAAGAGATGATAAAACAAACAATCAGAGAGATCGAACAGATTGCCAAGCGCTTCACAAAGGGATAAAAACACCAAAGCAAAAAGCCAGAAGGTCAAATTGGGTACACACCAAAACCAAGAGGCCACAGGTTGCGTTAAGAAGTTAAGGCCAGGAACAAAAACAGCAAACCTGGTGAACATCAAAAAAATGGTGGTACATGGGTGCGCCGACCCAACATGGAGGCATAGGTTATTGACCCATGGCCATTTGGGCAGGAACAAAACTAGGTTTTGCAGTAGAGAGGTTAGAATAAGGGTACCCTTTTTCTGTAGTCTATTTTAGTGGGGGAACCCTCCCCCAAAAAAGGATGTAAAAGAGCACTACTGGGGTACCTAGAAAAGGCAACGATTTGGGCCGAGCGGCTCTTGGTATTGTGCTTGGCCACATCTGCTAGGCTGATGCCACCTCCTCCACCGCCTCCGCCGCCGGCGGATGTGGCGCCGGCGGCCGCCGCGGTGTTCATCTTGTCCTGCGCATGCTCAGAAACCCACACGAAAACTCGCATATTTTTCACTGGCAAAAAGGGGTGAGACTTTTGGTTTGTACCACCCAAAACAAAAAAGAAAAACGTGGTCGGATGGATCCCTCTAGTCAATCCGTGTCTAAGAAACCCCCAGGCCTCCACTGGATCTTGGGCCTCGAGGCTTCTTTGAGCCCAGGAGCTTTCAACCCATGTTGCACGAACGGAGCCGAACAGAGGTTCCGATTTCGTGCGGTGTAAACACCGTGTTTTTTTCTCACAGGTCCCGTGCCTTTCGAGGAGTGTGCTGGTCTCTGTCTTAAAAGAGTCTTGCACCCTGACATTGATTTTGTCTCTTCTCAAGACCCGCAAGGCAACTTGATCTCCCTTCATGTCCCCCGAACCATCCCAGAGAGAAATGCAAAGACCCGCTCGTAGAACATTGGTAGCCCCTCACCATGAAAAAAGAAGAACAAAACCGCACGTGGCCCAATGCCCCGAGCCGGCCCTCGGTGGAAGACGTGCTGCTCTGGGGTGTCCACATCCCGGCTCCGGGCGAGGGAAATAGAACGCCCGGGCCATCCCTTTCAAAGCCACCGAAGGAAAACCCCCCTTGGGACGCAACCAGTCGAAGGGCTCACACCGAAGGAACCGAAGCCCTGAGGTCCAAGCAGGCGTGCCAAAATCGAATCCTTGGACCTTCGGGTTTCCTCGAATGATACATCCAAAAACCACCTTTACAAGATCCCGGGCAAACAAATTCGCTGGCGACTTTTTTTCTTGAACTTGCCCAATTTGTTCATCCTGTAGATAACCCCGTTTCATGGTTGACGCTGGAAGGGCAGCAAAAATTGAGAAGTTTAGCAGTTAAGTGAGGATTTCAACCACTAAACCCCACAAAAATCAAAAATGTAATATTTAAAAAAAATGTTCCCAACAACAACCATGGTTTCTCCTTTGAGTCCAGAAAAACCCGACCAAAACCTGTCTCCTCGTAGGAGCCCCCCGCCAGCTTGGAGCTCTCCACCGCGCCTGGCCGCTCAGCCCAGGTCGGGCTTCCGTTTTTTTTTTTTTGGCTTCTGGCATCTGGTGGTTGCAAAGATGGTCGGAGTTGGCAAGATGTTTCGGCTTCTGGCTGGTGGTTGCAAAGATGGTGGGAGTTGACAAGATTTTTGGGTTTAGGAAGGTGGTTGCAAAAGATGGTCGGATTCTTCATGGTCCGACCATAAGACGTTGTAGCGCGCCCTCAAGCTACCCTTCATGGCCTTCCATGTGCGTTTCGGTCCCCTGGCAAAATAAAATATGTCCAGTCGTGATAGATCCCCTTTAAAACCAACAGGGGACCGTAAAGCATATTCGTTACCAAATGGAAGCTTCTGCGAGGTGGTTGCAAAGATGATCGGATTCTTCATGTTGGTGAACAAGACGCAACGCGCCCTCAAGCCACCCTTCATGGCCGGTTGCAAGATGCAACCTTCATGGCCCGCCCCCTTCAACCCAGACCCCCCCTTCGTGACCCCGTGTCGGAATCGCCAACTTTTTTGATGCCACTGGGAAGCACCGCCTTCAAGACGACTTCTTCCCTTAAAAGGAGGGGGCAGTTGCAGAATCTCACATTTCTTGGATCCCAAAGACCCCCAAAAAAAGGGGACCCCAGCCTTCCGGCCAGGTTTGTCACAACCCAACCCATTCCTGCGATCCTCGCAGCCTGAACCGTTCCGATACCCACTTTCCAACGAGCGCGCGGCGGGGAAGTAGTCCGTTGCCTGTGAGGCCGCCGCCGGTGATGTCCTTGAGATCAACGTTCTTCACATCGGAGCCCAGCATGTACCTAAGCGAAACCCAGACATGGGCGAATCGTCGTTTGTTTAAAGGTTGGACCCTCCAAAAAAAATCAAGGCAAAACAGTGTTCCTATTAAGGATTCCCTTTAACACCAACAAAAAAGGGGTACCACCCACGTGGAGAGATGGCTTTGTACTCAAGGCAGCCTCAAAGTTGGTACGGCGTTCCTGTTGCTCCCTTTAAACCACACCCCCTTTCGGGCGCCGTTTGCATAGGTAAATAGACGGCCCTGGTAGATGATTGAAAAAGGTAAACCAGGAATCGCCCTAAGGACACATACAAAGACACATACAAAGGACACCAACTGTCCAACCAAACCCAACCAAAAAAGAAACCTATGGCCGGATTCCGAAGTAATTGTGGTGGACCCAGGATTAATAAACCCGTCCCATTATTGGGGGGGTGGTCCCCCCAAAAGTGATGAATCCCCACTAAAAGGGGACACCCCCCAATCAAAATCAACCAGGGGTTCTACTTAAATCCGGGGTTAACATTAGACCTTAGGAACCCCACCGGCCCCGACCGACCCAAAACGGGTCACCGGCCCCTCCCCGCGCGCATTCGGCTCTCGCTTCGCTTTCGGCTCGGTCGCTTGGCAGCCGCCTGGCCGGCCACACGGCCGAAGACCACGCAGTCCAGCAGCGAGTTGCCGCCCAGGCGGTTGTTCCCGTGGACCCCCCCGGCCACCTGGTCCGGGGTGGGGGGTGGCATGGGGAGGGAGGGGTGAAAGGGGTGAAAGGGGTGAACGGGGGGGGGGGGGGAATTTTGTGCAAGTTGATGAAGCCCGACCAAAAGTAGGGACCCTATTTATAAACAGGGGTTGATGAACATGGGAACAGTTCATTGCTTGGCCAAGCAATGTTCGATTGGAGTGCTATTTAACAGAACCTTGTACATCTGGGTTACTCCAAGCCCCCAAACGCCCAGGAAGATTTGTGGGTGCAATGGAAACGCCAAGTTGAAAGCTGCTTTTAGGGGTGACTTGGGCACGCAAAGACCAGCCATGAGTACTTGGTGCCCACCTACCCACCAGAATGGTTCTACGAACCCTTCTCAGAACCTGGTCTAAGAAGGCTCTAAGAATCCTTCTTGTGAGATCCCGGTAAAAAAGACTTGGATTCTTTGGTGTTTCAAAACGCAGGTCAAGGGGAAGCTTAAGCTCCCGAAAAAAGAGTTCCCCAACCATGCATCCCTTTTACAGGTCAGTTGAGGGATTAGCGCACATAAGGTATCATAAGGGGCATTACACGGATACACGCTGGTGAACTACAGAAATTCAGAGAAAACCGTACAAAACAAGAACAAACCGCTTACCCTGCAGTAAGTAACACGAAACCCACAGAGGGGGGCCACCAGAAAGGAAGACTCTTCGGATTTTGGGGCTCTGAAGAGGCGGGGGGCTAAACAAAAGGCCAGGGCTCCCGAAGACACCTTGCCCTTCTCATGTTGACCCCATAACAATCAACCCCAGCTTATTAATAGGGGGATGTCCCCCCGCCAAAAGTGATGATTCCCCACGAAACCCAGGGATACCCCCATATCAATAAACATATGGGGTCAACATTACCCCTCAATCGGATGAGCGTGTTGGGTTCGAATCCGCAAAATAGGCTTGGAGTGCGTCGATGGCAGCAACTCCCAAAATTAAGAGCCTGGGAGCAACCTCTTGTCTAAGCAGCCTCCCTTTGATTTCCCTAAAAAAGTGGACCAGGGGTTGTGTCGTTCCAAAAATTGTACAACTAACCCTTTCCAAAAACAAAATATGAAGATTACCACAACAAATGCTTTATCTCGGTCCAGATTCCAAACGCCCACCCCCCAAATTCCCAAACTGCTTGATGGGAAATTGTGTCTTCGGCTCACCTTCTGTAATACCAAAGAAACCAAAGTAGGTTGGGATTGGTGGTTGGGATTGGTGGCTGCGATTGGTAACTTTGGGCTCAGTCGACACGCTTCCTGGTTCGGAATTGCAGGGGCATTCTCTTGCAAGTGTCACATGGAGCCCCAAATGAGCACCGTCCAAAGCTTCCCAATTCTTTCCAGGGATCCTTCTTGTCAGAAAACCATCAGAACCCGCGGGGAAACAGCTGGTTCTTGAAAAGAGCGATGGTTGAAAATAATGGAAAAACAACCCCTAGAAGATTCCTCTGCAAATGATCGGTCCCCGGCTCGCCGCCTCCCCCGCAGCGTAGAGCCCCGGGATCGCCGTGTTGTTGGGGCCGACGCAGGCGGAGTCCGTGTCGATGAGCAGGCCACCCATGCAGTAGTGGATCACCGGGGTAATGATGGCCACCTGAGGCTCGTTTCCTGCTGGAAAGTGTTGGTCGATGTTCAAGGGAAAACCACCCTGAGTCAAACCTGGTCTGGCGGGATACCAAGCTAAAAGCTACAGCTTTCCCAGAACGCACGTGCACCTGGAGCAAGGAGTGGACACCATGATGGAACTGTGCCATGTACCCCCACCTGGGTCGGCATCCGATTCGTGAGAATCTACCTTTTGGTGCGTCTTTTCCTTTAGAGCAACACACAAAAAGGGGTACCCTCAAAGAAAAACACGATGCGTTGCCCTGAAACGTTTTGTTTGGCGCTCACGCCCATGCCTCACAGAGCACATGGCTGAGAACTGGAACCCATCCGGATTGAACCGGCGAATGACACACCAGGTCCCCC
The DNA here is from genome assembly GCA_963377175.1 of Effrenium voratum. Taxonomy (NCBI): domain Eukaryota; class Dinophyceae; order Suessiales; family Symbiodiniaceae; genus Effrenium; species Effrenium voratum. The sequence goes on along the minus strand of CAUJNA010001280.1, from coordinate 215,140 downwards.
AATTTCCGTTGCAGAGATCCTTTGGTCAAACCCCCAAACGGGGCGTGTTAAAGGCAAAAAAACTCGCCGTCCCGCGAAGGTCCAGGTCCATCTCTGGATCGCTTCCTGCCGAGCCGCATAGAAGGGCTCGCTCTTCACTGCGGAGCCGGGGATGATGTTGTGGTAAAACTTCCTCGGCGCCAAGAAAAGCGGTCGTTTTCCATCTGCCCAGACCGGGTTCCAGTGGATTTCCATGGGGAGAAAGGATTGGAACTCGATGTCCTGAGTTGGCCTCCAATCAACAGACACGGAAGAAAGGGAAGCAACCCATAGGTGTCTGGGCAAAAAATAATAAAATGGGTTTGCTCAAAGTCAATTCCCCCTTTTTTTTTGTTGGGAATATTTGGGGTTTTCGGCTGCGGGGGCGCACTGGCTGCTCGGATCCGCTTGCATCGTTGAACGGGGAATATCCAAACGGCGTGAAGCCGCATCTCGTTGATCGTTCCGAGGGAAGTATGGGGACCCCTGGACAAACTGGGCCCATTAAGCGACAGAAGTCATGTTGCCATGAGAAAAAACCTCAAAGACAACCTCTTTAACCCCAAGAAGGTGCTCCCTAGATATAGTTCCTTCGGCCAAACGGATACCCTTAACAATTGAGCCCAAAAGGCGATGTTAAAAACAAGGCGTTCATTTTGAGACTCTCTCCTTTCGTGAGAGCGCTGTCCCAATGACATGGATCAGCGCCTCTCTTGAGCTCTGCAGAGACAATTTCAGAATTAATGATACGAGCACTCGTGCTGTGATCACGGTGGTCTACGTATGACTTACTGACTTCCTTTCTCGCGCACTGCTGTGTGTTCTTCTCGAAGTGGCGGGTCATCAGCATCCATCCTCTACCACGTGGTCACCACGTTGGCTTTCTGCTGGCCCTTGTCCACTTCAGTTGTTTACAGGCCTGTGAGCTCTGCCTGCGTCCAAGCCTTTGTCCAGGAGTGGTCCCTTCTATGAGCCTTTCATCGTCTAGTCTTGAAGTGTCCATCTCACTTATCGGCAACCCAGAACTCGTTGCGCTCATGCCCTGCTGCAAGTTCAGCTGCAGCTGCTGGCACCAGCTGCCTGCAAGGCTTGATCTTTGCGAAGGCTCTCATGGCGGCGTCCCCCTCCATACGCCGCATCTCGCGCTGCCTCAGCTTGTTGGGCTCCGAGAGAATCAGCCGTTCATACTTGATTTTCACCCCGTACCAAGATGGAAACCCATTCAGAAGAGCTTTCGCGCGCCGTTCTTGGGACTTTGATTCTTGAGGACGCCACTATCCGTTGCGTGTGTTGGTCAATTAACTTGGAGACGTTGGCCACCACAGTGTCTTCGCCTACCGTCGGTGAACCGTGAGTGTACAGTAGTTGCGCTCATTGGCAGCGAATCATCTTCGTGCTCATCACTCACGTCCAAAACTTTCATGTCGAATTGAAAACGTCTTCCCAACTCCATCTTTGGGGCATTCGTCGACAAGTGGCGTGAGCCAAATGGCGAGCGTCCAATTGTCCACCCCTCCATCCACCGAAGGGGCTGCGACAAAGCGGCGACTCGGGGAGCGTTCGATCGCCAAAGGTCACTGCTTCTTGCAAGGCCTCATTGAGACTCGGACGCTGGAATTCTTCCAATGATCGCCTCTGCCACTGAGAGCACCACCAGACATTTGAAAGCGCGTTGGCCTGCAAGCGTGTAGCTGTGGTCCAAAAGCTGGGAATTTGCCCGTTAGGGACAAGCCCATGTGTCTGGGGTACTGTATGATTGGATGCACGCCGGGTGCACCAACGAGAAGAGCAGTTGAACGCCATCAACGCAATTGTCATGGACAAGTCCTTCAGCTGGACTCACGCACCCCGATACGGCCAATGCCATCCCCAGCACGGAGAAACAGACCTAGCGGTGGATTGTTTGCTACTGCCGCCTCGCAATTCCACCACAGAGCTGCTGCGGCCAAGTGTCATTGACAGACAAAGGGCGGTTGAAGGTGCCGCTGTGTTCCTCGGGCTCTTGTCGTGCTCGAACTTGCAATCACGACCGTGCTAGCGCTTCCCGGTCGTCGCGCGCGGGTCCAGCCGGCGACTGCCTCCGCGATGTTTTTGGAGGTGGCGTTTGCTGACTCTACCAGGAGATGCCCTATCGCGCTGACTCCCTCTACCAGGTGACGATGATCTTGGACGCCCCTCCTTGCCGGACATAACGGACCGAGTAGGACTGGGATCACTTCTCCTGGCAAGGGGATCGTATCTCCGCACGACTCCAGGAGCACCGGGGTACCTGTTGCGTTCTCGCCATTGCGAGTTAGAACGAGCCCTCTGCTCGTGAAATGCCTGATACATGGTCAGCGTGTTCTGCCGCTTCTGCCACCTCTCAACGCAGTCACCTTGAGGGATTCCGGATGGGCAGGTCCAGGCTGTTGATCTTGGCATGCCCACCGTCGTGAAGGCAAGTCACCATGAAGTCGCTGCAGAGATTGCGGGAGTCCATGGCTATGTGCTACGAGGTCTCAGGTATCGGCTGTCACAAGGTCACCTGCTGGCAGGCGCCTGAGCCTGATCTTCAAATAGGATGCTTGATTTTTTCGGGAGCCGCCCAGACATCTTGATGAACAAGGTGACTTACAATGACCTTGAAAGGCTGGGCCTTGAAATAAGTCCTGCTCCCAGAATCTGGTTTCCTGACTACCTATCGAACCTGCATGAAAACACAAAATCTCAAAAAAAAAATATATCCCCCTGTTGAAAGGGACACCAAAAGGATTCCAGCCAGTTTAGGCGACCCCAATTTGGGCACATGTGTGTGTGTGTGTGTGTGTGTCCAAATAAGTGGACCTCAAAAAGCGCAGTTGTCCTCTTGGTTTCCCTTAAACAAATTCAAACAGAAGTGAACAGGTAGCCTCAAAAAAAAAGAGAGAAACCAGCAGAGCACGGGGTACCCACCTTTTGGGCCAAATCAGAGACTCTCTGTGTGTGTCTTTTTGTTAAGGCTCGGCGCCCCTTTTTGGTTGGAGAATGGGCTTCAAGGAAAACCAAACAACCAGCTGTTGCACCAATTTGGACTTTGGGTCCCCCAAAAAACACCACATCCACCTGAGTCCTGGCCGCGGGTCTTGCCGCTGCCGGTCTTTCCGCTGGCCTCGTCCCAAGACTTGCCGGAGGGGTAGGCGGGCCAAGACCCGCCGTCCGGGTCCTGTCGGCGGGTTAGGCGCTCTGGTCTTGGGGTCAAGGAGAAAAGGAACATGGACAAGAGGAACTGCCAGCAACCCCCAAAGTTCCGTATGTGGAACGTGCCCACAAGCGCAATGAAAGCTAGACGATTATTGCGCACCTCGCCCCAACAAGTTGGCCCCCGGGAAGGGGGGCCCTTGACCATGTGGATGGACGAAATCCATTTCGCGCCACCGTTCAGAAACCATGGAATGAGTCGATTCCCCTGGGAATACCATCAATGGTTGCCCCTGGTTGAAAAAGGTGGCGCGAAATGGATTTCGCAACCATCCACAGTAGGATCTCACAAGCGCATCCGCTCGTTCCGCTCGTCCCGCCTTCTCTGTCTTCTTGGCCGCAGCATAGTGCTCCTCGTGGGTCTGCTCGATCACAGACAAGGGCACACCCATGTCCTGACTCCGAAGCTCACTCGGCGACTCCGATTCAAGGCCTTTCCGGTCGAAGCTCAAAAACCAGTGGTTACAAACAAGCACGATTTTGCCGTAGTGGTCTCTGAATCGAAGGTCAGGTTTATCAGCTGAGAAACAATACAAGTATTGCTTTTCACAGCCCACAATGCCATGCTTTCGGTAGCCCATCTATCGTTGAGGCAACGATGTACTACTCAAACAACTTCGTTCAAACAACTAAAAAATAACTCCAGTCTGCAGAAACACAAGAACACACAAGAAAACTACTATTCAAAACAAAAAAAAACACGTTTCTATGGTTATTCGGAGAGAAAAAAAAAACTCGCCACTCGCTGCACCCGCCTTCGCCAAGTCCTCGCCGCTGGCGTAGGACTTCATCACCCCGCGGCCGGTGTAGTGCTTGCCTCGAAATCGCGGGGATGGACATGGAGAGATGGACGACATCCGTTCGCACCACTTGAAAACCACAGGAAACCATCGTGTTTGTTGGGATTTGCAGGGGAATCGCCTCATTCCAGGGTTTCTTCGGTGGGACCCACTGGAGAGATGGGTCTGGGTGAAGTATAAGATTTCACCAGCCTGAAATGTTTGGTGGTTGGGGGGCTATTCCCCACATAAACCACCATTTGGGGTGAGGTCCTTTTGGAAAAATAGATGGGTTTCCCTAGCAAATTTGGGCATAAAGCCCATCTAAACCAGGCGGAATCCTTCTATGTTTGGCCACGGCAGGGAATGAGTTGGATGGAATGACCCCGGCTTAAACCATCCCCGAGTTGGTTTCCTAGGGAAACTCTGGGTCACCAGCGAGTTGAGGAAGGGAACCAAACTTTTAGGAAAATCCTCAGCGAGACTTAGGGAACCTTCCCGATTCATTATGCATCTTGTTGGGCAATCCCAGCCCTTTTGCCTCGAGGAAAAAATCATCAAACGAGACTTAGGGTTCCGTATTCACGAGAACAAGGGAACGGGATCGATCCACTTCCCGAAATTGCTGGCTTCCTTGCGAGCCCAGAAGCTGGTTTGTTCCTGCCAGCGGCCAAAGGTGCTAAAACCACGGATGGGACTATGATGAAGGTCCAAAAACAAGTGATGGGCTTAAAAAACAAAAACAAAAAAGAATGAGAGCCCCTTGGGTGAGCCCTATGACGTGAGTGGTTCACGTGACAAAACTATGGAATGAACCGTACGTGTCAAAACAGATCCGTCAACATGAGGAACCCCTACTGCACCCACCGGGCGCGTGTGAAAACATTGGGAGCCCTGAACATCATGCATTTCCGCTTCCCTTGCTTTACTGGGTCCTCCAGTAGAGAGGTTAGAATAAGGGTGCCCTTTTTTTCTGTAGTCTATTTTAGTAGGGGAACCCTCCTACAAAAAAGGGGAGAGAAGGGCACTACTGGGGACCTAGTTTGGGTGGCCTCACGTTATCAAACCAGCCTTGGGGCAGTACCCTTTCGGGACAAAATTGAGTGGTTGTGACCCACAATCTTTGTGTTAGACAATTTCGAGCGTCCCCAACTAGGTGTGTCAAAATCGGCGGGCCGGGGCCGGGGGAAAAGGGGGGAGAGGGCCATTTTGGGTGCATTTCGCCTTTGGTGCCCCTTCAAACCTGCCCAAGAATTCCTGTCGCCCCAAAAAGCACACCCAAGACTGGCGCGATACTTCAGGCCTTTGGTTGAATTGTTCTATTACCAGGGTACCAGTTTGGACCCCGATTTTAGAGCCACATGCGGCTCCAAATGGCTGTGGGTCAAAAATAGGTACCACAAATGGAACCCTAGTAAGTGGAAACATGGACGATGTAACCTGTGGTCCCCTGGTTTGACCCATACCCAGATTAAATCCCTTCGATGCCCCAGCGGCAGTGCCAAATGATCTCCTCGGACGCGGCCTTGTTGAGGCAGAGTCGGAAGGGCGGTTTGCCTCAGGATCCAACCCATAGCTGACGACTCTTGGAAAAACAGATGGCTGTGGGTCCAAAAAAGGTAACCCCCAAAAAATGGGTTGCCCTGGTACATGGAAACATGGACGATTCAACCTGCGGTCCAATTCCTAGTGGTCTAATTTTTCTTGCCACACCCAGATGGTCCTGCGAAATGGGGCATCAAACCAATCTAAACCAGTGGAACCCATCTAGTTCTAACCAAACTCACCTCAAGGGCCAGCCATGATCCAACCCCTCGTTTCGGCCGGATCCCAGTTTTGTCGGGTTGAGGAAACGGGGAGGGTTGGATGCGGTGGGCAACGCTCTTGTAAAGTGATGGGCGAAGCGCATGGAAAAGGTTCACCCACTTGAAAGTCGACGCAAAAAAGATTCGGTACACCAGTTGCTATAACTCACAGAAGCCATGGTTGCAAATTCCCGTTCAGCTACCAACCACTTCCCTGCCCAATCAGCCCCTTTAAGCAGACATCCCGGTTTGCTCTTGAAGATGCTCAGAGCGACCTTTTGTGAAGGTTGATTTGGGAAACCCCAACGCCATGGTCAGCACTTCTGTGGGCAATAGCTGCCTGCTTTCTGCTCCCTGCTAAAAGTTTAACTTTTGGTGGTTTAATGGAAAACCCATTAGTTGGCCAAAAGCTGAAGTCCTAACATCCAAGCAAAATGAACCAGAGCAAACACGGCGGGATGCCGACCCAACCGCTCCAAGCGGCTCTTCCACATCTCACCGGTCACGTAGTCACGGCGCCCCAGCTCGTTGCCTCAGGCCCACGGAAACGGCTGGCCCAAGGCTCAGCCAAGAACGCTTTCAGCAGGTCCTCCAGTGGAGAGGTTAGAATAAGGGTACCAACTTTTTGCCGTAGTCTATTTCAGTAGGGGAATTTTCGCCCAAGAAAGGGGAGAGAAGGGCACTGCTGGGTGACCCAGCCAATATGCCCGGTACTTTAAACAGCCCCGCCCCTATGCTCCCTGAAAGCAAGCCACCCCTTGCTCCTTATCATTCGCATATTCATGAGGGCATCCTTTCTGCGCTTATGTTCCAGGGAACCAAAGGGACTCCTTCATTTTGGGGTCCCAACTCGAAGACACCAGTGGGAAAAAGAAATGGGGGTAGATTTTCCCCCATTGAACCCCTCCTGCTTTGTTGGGGGGGGGGCCTATATTATTCACTACCCTTCGGGGGGGGGGGGGGCATCAGCTCGGATGCCCCTGGAACCACCCTCCCTGAAAGCTGTTTTCACCCGAAGGAGCCGACTTCCGGGCTGGGGGGAACAAAATGCCAGGTGGACAAGTGCCACAGATCGAGTGGCTCGCATCACTTCCTCCCGTGTCATGTCCTTTGTCCATGCGAGCTCGAAACCTACAGGTCCCTTTTTGGCGGTTTTAAGCATCACCTGTTTGGCCCATGAAAGGTGACTATGTCTTGGTGGGGGTGATGCTTTAAGGGGAAATCCGCCTACCCCATGCCTGGTCCAGAATGGACCATGCTTTCGGCATGGGGGCGGTGTGTTCTGTGTTGCTTTTGTTGATATGCTTTCTATAAGTTTAATGTGAATATGATTATGTATATATATATATGTATAACCTATATGTCCCTTGGGGCGGCCCTTGGGGCTGGTTTCTACGTCGGCTGGATTTCTGGATTTCTGGATTTCTGGATCTCTGGATTTCTGGATCTCTGGATTTCTGAATTTCTGGAATTTTGGTTTCCCCCCTCCCCCCCCCCCTTCCCCCACCTCCCCCCCCCCTTCCGTAGTGTTCAGTCGTAGTCTTCCGTAGTGTTCCGGCTTCTTCCCGTAGTCTTCCGTAGTCTTCCGGCTTCTTCCAGTAATCTTCCGTAATCTTTCGGCTTCTTCCCGTAGTCTTCCGTAGTCTTCCGGCTTCTTCCAGTAATCTTCCGTAATCTTTCGGCTTCTTCCAGTAGTCTTCCGTAGTCTTCCGGCTTCTTCCCGTAATCTTCCGTAATCTTTCGGCTTCTTCCAGTAGTCTTCCGTAGTCTTCCGGCTTCTTCCCGTAATCTTCCGTAGTCTTCCGTAGTCTTCCGTAGTCTTCCGTAGTCTTCCGGCTTCTTCCCGTAGTCTTCCGAAATCCTTCAAGCTTCTTCCCGTAGTCTTCCGTAATCTTCCGGCTTCTTCTCCTAGTCTTCCGATACTGTTTCGGGACCAAACAACGCGCGTGTCCTGGGCTTTCGGGCTTCTTCCCTAGGCTTCGGGTAGTCTTCCCCCACCCCTCCGCCCCCCCCCTGTGTCTGTCTATGTCTGTCTACGTATCTGCATCTGTCTTCGTGTCCGCGAAGACCCCCCCTGCCCCTGCGTGTCTGTCTGTGTCTCTTTGTGTCTGTCTGGGTCTGTCTGCGTCTGTCTTCGTGTCCGCGAAGACCCCTTGCGTGTCTGTCTCTGTCTCTTTGTGTCTGTCTGTGTCTGTCTGTGTCTGTCTACGTATCTGCGTCTTTCTTCGTGTCCCCCCCCCGCGTGTCTTTGTGTCTGTCTGGCTCTGTCTGCGTCTGCCTGCGCATCTGCGTCTGTCTTCGTGTCCGCGAAGACCCTCCCCCCCCGCTGCGTGTCTGTCTGCGTGTCTTTGTGTCTGTCTGTGTCTGTCTACATATCGCGTGCTTTCTCTCGTCCCGGGCCGAAATTCTAAGGTGTGTGGGGGCGGCGGAACCAGGCCGCAGGCCATTAAATATAGGGAGCCCTGAATCAGTGAAGGAGATCGCAAACCAATAAAAAAACCTGCGAGGTGCAGAAGCGCTTGCCCTCGGCGTTCAGGATGATGCCCCCCACGCCCCGCAGCGCCTAGCCGGGGCGCGGCGGATTGGTTTGTTTCTTTCAAGGGACAAGCCAAAAGGAAGTGGGCGGTTCGACCAAGCCAAGTTGGATGCGAAAAACTCTAAAAACCTCAGTTGGGCGGTGAAAAAACTCGGACAAACCCAAGTTGGAAAGCCCCAAGTTGGGATGTGAAAAACTCAAAAACAGCACAAGTTGGAAGAAGTCAGAAAACCCCAAGTTGGGATTTGAAAAGCTCAGACTCAAAACGCATCAATTAAGGTGAACAACTCCGACAACCCTCATGTGAAAACAGAAAACCCCGAGTCGGGATGATTGAAAGACTCGGAACACACCAAGCTGGGACTTGAAACACTCTCAAAACCACCCCCCAAAAACAAAACTCCAAACACGCTAAAAAACTGGAATATGAACACCTCCCATGGGAACGGCTTCTCGGAGAAGAAAAAACACCAACAATAAAACTTTCATTTGGAAGTTAAAAAAATCCAAACAAAGAAGAAAGCAAACAAATACAAAGGAAGGAGAAAAAAAACAAAACAAAAAACGCCGCTCGCCTCGGCGGCCAGGAACTTGATCTTGGCGTCCGCGTCGTCCGGCTTCACGAGGCCCGTGGGGTGCACCTGGCGGGGTGAGCGGCGAAATCCATGTCGCACCACCCAAGAAACCCAATTTTCGATTCCCCTGTAAATACCAGCAAACCATGGCTTCCCATGGTTTCAATTCAAAGTGGTGCAGGATTTCGTCCATCCACAGTATGCTTTGTTTTGTTTAATAATACGGGACCACCTTTCGAGGTGTTCCGTTTGAAATACTGTAAAAAAGCGCTGTCAAAGAAAGAAAGCAAAAAAGATTGAAAGCAAGAAAGAAAGATCAACCCGACAAACAAACAAACAAACAAACAAACAAACAAACAAACAAACAACCAAACAACCAAACAAACAAACAAACAAACAAACCAGCAAACAAACAAACCAACAAGTAAATCAAATGAACATATGAATGAAACAAGCCCAGGCCTGGACCCACTCTAAGTCGATGCTCTTGGCTCCGATGGCTTCGCCCATCCTCAAGCGCGCGATTCCCGCTTTCGGGGGGAGGGCCTGGCCAGGGTGCCTCGCTGGGCCTTGCCGTTTGGCCGGAGGGAAATTGGAAAACCGGTACCTAGGTCCTGGCCAACTTGTGTTTCTGCGCAAGCCATGGGCTTCAAGCCATGGGCTTCGGCTTCAAGCCATGGGCTTCGGCTTGCCAAACGGGGCGCTTGATGCCGTCGCCGGTGCAGTGCTCGCCGTTGGTGGTGGGCAAATGCCTCAATCACTTTTGAGAACGGTCCACAGAGACGTCCAAGGAGAACACGGGGGCTGTCCGTTTTCGGATCCCTTGCTAAAAGTGACTAGCTGCTAGTAGGTGAAACTCGGAAACTACCACTGAACAAACTAAAAACAACGTGGATGGCAGGGAGCCACCAGGAAAAAAGGGCGGGGGGTGGGGGCAAAACCATTCATAGAAAACATTTAGGACATTGGATTTTCAAACAGTGATCAAATTCAAAGGAGGAGATAATTACTGAGGTCCGAAGAAGGAAAAAAGGGTCCGAAACCACCTAACGGAGAAGAAAACATATGATGAGAGCGAGGGAGACCAACCCATTTGTCCTCCTAGCGCAAACATGTTGTCCCCTTGCAATGTTTGTTGGGAGCGTAAGGCGAAAAGGAGGAGGGGGGTGAAAGTCATTCACCGACTTCAATTCTTTGCGCCGACGGACTTTTCCATGGCGCTCAGATCCACCATATTTGAGGCTCCGAAGAAAAACATATTCGCTGCTCCCTAAGCATGGCGACATGTTCGAAACTAGGAACCCCCCTGCAAATGCATCTGTTGTTTTTGGAATCCAGACATTTCCCTCCCAACTTTTTGCGGGGGGGGGGGGAACAAAATCGCTTCGAGTACTGCAGGCGGTCTAGATAATGGCCAATCCTTGGAATGAATTGCAACGGGGGACCTCCCCACCGAATGGGGATGTGCACCCTTTCGGTCCCCAATCAAAAATCCTACCCAGTTCACTCCTATCCCTCCTTCCAGCCTAACAAAACCCCGCTCTTATGGAGGCACTGAGCTGCCAAAGAACCTCCCCAACCCAAAAAAACATCTGCCCACGCCTCTCTGGCACCCCCAAACCAAGCACCAGCAAACCACCGCATGCCAGCACCAACCCTGTTTTTGGGCTTGGAGTGAAGATAGTCTTCCCTTCAAGCCCCCCACTACCACACAAACCAACAAAACCGGGAGCTGGTGACCCGTCCACTCTCGGTGTCCCTGTTATGGCTCAATGAAAACGTCCGTGCCGCTTCGATTTGTCTCATACAAGGCACACACACACACAAACAGAGAAATGTGTGCGTCCCGTTGGTTTCTCTGATCAATCCAAAACAAGGCACCCCCAACAACTTGCAACCCTGAAACGGCGGTGGGTTCCTGTTGGTTCCCTGTAAAGACTCCCCGCCCCCACACTAAAACGCGTACTCCGATGTTTTGCGGCACCCCCAAAAGCGGCTGTCATTCCCTTCCCCTTCCCCCCCCCCCTCCCCTTCAACAAAAAAAAAGGAACAACTCGGCCCGACCCAGCCCGCCCCCCCCACCCGCCACAAATGCCCCGCCGGTCTCTCCGGCCGCTCTCGGGCGGCGAGTGGCAGGAGGTCGGGGCGGTACTGCGCCAGCAGGGAGTTGGAGGTGAAGTCCGCGCCGAAGCCGCCGGAGGCTAGGATCACCGGGCCGAACTCCTCCCACGGCTGGGGTGGGGGTCCCAGGGTGGCGTGGGAGGTGGGTGGGGCGAAGGGTGGGGCGAAGGGTGGGGCTGGGGCGGAGGGTGGGGGTGGCGGGAGGGTGGGGGGTGAAGTGGGGGGTGAAGTGGGGGGTGAAGTGGGGGGGGAGGGTGGGGTGGAGTGGGTGGTGGGTGCTGAAAATGCCCGGGGTGGTTGTTGACAATTAGGGAGCAGTTCTGGGATGTTCAACCTTAGTAAGCAACCGTAGAGTTGGGGTGAGAAGGGGGTGGCTCCTTCCCAATGGTTATGACCTGCCAGTAGGTTCACAGAACCCCTGCCTTCCAACAGTCAAGTTTCATGTGTCCTATAGGTTCTGACTGGCGCAAATCCAGGTAGGATGTGAAGGATCTAGCCATCTCAGATCTGGAAGGGGTGGGCTAGAAAGGCCATCGTATGCCTACTAGCTCCATCCACCACCCACGAGTAAGATCTGGAAGGGGTGCCTTCCGGAGCGGGCGCACCCTACTCCGGATTGGGATCAAGAACCAGCCACCAGCCGCGTCCTGGAAGTTCTGGCCCCCCTTCTCATAGACGCAGCCCACGCAGGCCTTGCCCTCTTGGACCAGCTTGAAGACCTTGCCGCACCCCTTTTTCCATACCCAAGGCGAAAGAACTAACCTCGGTGGGTCTTTAACCCCTCTTCTAGGGGTTGATTCCTTTTCCATTCCTTTCAACCATCGTTCTTTTCAAGAACCAGCTGTTTCCCCACGGTTTTGGTAGTTTTGTAGAAAGAAGGATGCCTGGAAAGAATGGGGAAGGTACCCCTAGACCTCTCCGAAAGCTTGAAAACTGTTGAATAGTTGGGGGAAGAGTCTTTTCACAGGTTAAAAGGCTGTAGACTGTAGGTCATACCAAAGAGCAACCAACGTTCTTTTCGCGGGCACTCTCTGCTTCAACCAGTGAGGGAATCATGCCCAACTGAACCTTCCCTTGTGTCTTTTGGGGAACTCCCAAACGGCTCATTCCCACAACCACCTCAAATGATTGGTGTCCTACGGGCGCTTCCAAGTATCCTCTTGGTTTCTTCGTCAAACACAAAGAGGAGGTCTTCCAGTAGAGCGGGTAGACTAAGGATACCCTTTTCTCTCTAGTCGATTCTAGTAGGGGGTATAAAAAAGGGCACGTCTACCGGGTTTTCCCGCCCCTCCCAAGAAAAAGAACAAAAGTTCTTCCCCGCCCCTCACAACCCACAAAAAAAAACAGCGAAGAAACAACCCCGCGCCTTGGCCTTGGTGATGATGCGCGCCAGGTCCGACTTCTCCGCCACCTGCATTACGCCCGCTTTCGGGGCGGGGGGCTGGAGGCTGGAGCCGGTGGGGAAACCCGCGCCAGAAACGCAACCGAGGCTCTGTCCGAAAGATGGCTTGAAACCCAAAACACGTTTCTTTCAAAACAACAAAATGACAAACAAAAAAAACATGGGTTGAACAATTCCCGACAAAAAACCAAGTGTGTGTTGAAACTCGGTTCAACCCATGGCGTTTGTTTCACAGCCTTTGCCAAGTTGCAACCGCCACGGGTGCAACAGCAGCTGAAAAACCACCTGTTGCTTTCCCTTTCTTGGAAGATCCGCAAGAGCGTTCCCGAATCCCTACTCAATTTGGAAGAAATCGGTCATGACAACTCAATATCGTCCTCCGAAAGGTGAGGTCCAACTTGGGAAACCGACAAGGGACTTCGGGGACTGGCAGCCTGCGTCTCAAGCAGCCCAAGGGCTTCCAACCTGGGTGCACCAGGTCGAGCGTGTCTTGATTGGAACCGTTGAAACTTCCAAATTGCAACGCAAAGAGAAGCCTCCGTTGCGACAAAAGCATTCTCATTAACTCACCGGCTGAGTGGATGGCCCAAAAAAAGTCCAAACTGTATATTTGCCACTACAATGGTCTTCCCAAAAAGTTTAGAGTTCATGAACTCAGGAAGTCAGTTAAAGTAGTCTCTTCCTGCGAATGAAAAATGTGGCCGGGGGCAAGTGGGCAAGTGCCCGATGGGCATGAGGCCTTCCATCAGCTTGCCTGATGTTGGGAGGGAGGACATCACCAGAACTCACAAAGTCAAACTCCGGACTGGGACGCGGAACGGGGGCCCCATCTTGCCGCGAGCTTCGGGAACGAAGCGGTGGCCACCGGCCGAGCAGTCAACGGCCACTTGCTTGGCGCAGGGGAACAATGGCCCTGGAAGACGAATGATTCACACTGGCCGCGGCGGAAGCTTCAATTCTGCTGGCGCCAAGTTTGCAGGTGTGTCGGAGTTGTTGTTTTTTTGCGCATGAGAAGCTTAAAACATCACTCCAGGGGCCCCACCTGTTTCGCCACATGCTCGTGGCATTGGCTTTTGTGCAATCATGGCTGGGGAGGAGGGAGCCCTATCAAGACCTTATTCAGACCTGATTCAGGCCTTATTTGGGCTCTCCCCCCCCCCTCTCCCTCGCCCCAAGCCGCCCCCCATGCTGCAAGCACCGGCCACCCCCAACTCACCCCGCCCAATGTCCGTCCCATGGGCCGGCCTTCTCCAACATCTGGATCAAGGCGTAGGTGATGGTCATGCCCGGGAACCGCTCCTTCCCTCTGTGCGTCCGGGGCTGCGAGTGCCCGCCCAACCTGGCCACCAGCGACCTCAGGCGGTTGCCCCCCCTTTTGCGGTACACTGAAAATTCAGGACTTTCTCACTCCATACGGGGGGGCACTGTCTAGGTCCTCCAGTAGAGGGGTTGGAATAAGGGTACCAACTTTTCTCTGTCGTCTATGTTGGTAGGGAAACCCTCCCCCACTAAAAAAGGGGCAAAAGGGCACTACTGGGGGACCTAGCTGTGGTGCGCATTATGTACATAGGGATTCTCATGTCCACCCAATCAAATTTTGAGAGTGTTCCCCATTTTGTCGATTTGCGATATCTGGGCAACCGGCAGCTTTTCTTCATATGCGCAACCAAGGAAGCAGAAGCCACCCAGGCTGCCCTCAGTTTGAACATCACCAGACCCCCCCGAAGAAGGTTGCTTCCATTTGCTTTTTCGCCCCCTGGAAAAAATAAGAATATGTCCAGTACAGATTCCCTTTCAAACCAACAGGGGGGAAATGACAAAAAGAAACTTAAACAAATGGACGGGTGTCACAAGCCAACCACTTTTGGAGGGGTCCAATTCATCATTTTCCATGGGATCTCGAAAAATTCAACCAGAGTCTAGAAAGCGACATGAGCTTCCGTCTTTGTGGGGAAAAATGTCAGGTCTCATTAAGTGACGCTCGAAGGTTCTCACTGCTGGTGCCTTTTTGAGTACTTTTGGCAGCCAAATTGCAATTTAAGGGATACTAATTGCACATTCTCCCCCCTTGAGGTAACTTAGTCTCAGAGTACCCGGCAACCCCATTCTACTCTAGTCCGGTATGCTAGTGTCTCCAAACAGATTTTCTTGTTTTAGAGCTTTGCTCTAAGCCCAGGTATCCCCAAACAGCCCACACCCCTCTCTACCCCTCCGGACGCCTCTCCGAAAGCCTCCGAATCACACCGAAACCTTAGTTGGGCCTAGCGACCCCAAGCTTTAGGCAGGGGGAAAATGGGGAAAATCCTCGCCAAGAACCGGTACAAAGCCTCGGAAATTTGGTCCCAACATGGCACAAAACACAGCCGGGTTTGGAACAGATGTCTCGACATTCTCTCTGGCTCCAGATAGCAGATGAAAAGAGCCCCCAAATTTGGGTGAGTTCCTGTGAATATTGTTTGACAACCCTATGGATCACCCTCAACAACATTTCGGGTGCAAGATTCCTGAGATTCCCCTGAACCCCAAACAGGTTCCCAGAAAACACAACGAACGATGGTTACCCCTCTCAACGTTTGGGGGGGGTGCGGGGGCGGTCAAGGGACAGGTCCAGGTTGAACTTCTCCACCAGCCAATCCTCGGACATCGGTTCGCTTGAACCAACCTGAGAAGGGTACCGAGCCTCAAAAACCCACGCACACACCAAAAGGCCCGTGTCGAATTCGTTTTTTTGCAGTTGGCACGCTCCACACTGGACTATAGCTATCTTCCGGAGGTTTGCCATGCCGGCCTGATGTTAGCACGGCCTTATGCTCGGGGGCTCTATGTCCCATTTCGAAGCTTCCTGTTGCACCCGGCAGCTTTGAGAGTGTTTAGACAAGCCAATGGCAGCCCAAATAACCCCCCCAACCCAGGAATTCGAACCTTGTAACCCCAAGTTCCCTTTGCAAATTTGAAAAATATGTCCCATTTTCTGCGGTCCTGCCCTCCCCATTCTTGCCAGGGATCGCGTTTCAGAGAATCCACCAAACAAACAGCCTAACAGAAACCAACACCCACCGGAAGACAGCACGAGATCGCAATGTACGCTGAAAACTGCCGCTTGCACCAGCACAACCAAAAACAATCTGGAAGGGCCCCCAAAGAGATGTACCCCCGAAAGTGTAGGCTGATGCCCTAATGCTGCGCAAAATGACGCTTACATAGTTGGCATTTCGCCGGAAAGGGACATGGTTTTCCAACTTGGCAACACCATGACGCTGGCCCTTGACAATCGTTTGAACAATAAAGTCAAGCAAGGATGCAATGTGGCACCATGCACCGCCATCCACAAAGTTGGTAAACTCGAATTTCCTTCCAGGTTGGGTGATTGATTTCCCAGTTGATGTTGGACTACCAATCATTCACTTGCAGTTCTACCAAAATGTTTAGAAAGATTCACAACGGGCTCGCTATATTTCCCACAAAATCACGTAGAGACTGAACCCCCGGCCAAAGAACGGCCCTTGTCCTCGGTCGGGGTTTGGGTCGGCCAACCTGGATATGTGCCACCCATGCTCTCTCCCAAATTGAGCATGGACCCGGGGGAATTGCGACTGTGTTCATATAATCCTGATTTAAAGGGGGGATAGAAAAATCAGGTGTAGAGCTGAAAGTTCACAAACTGCTTAAACAACTTGGCCAGAGAAAGTCCACTAGGTCCTCCAGTAGAGAGGTTAGAATAAGGGTACCCGTTTTTGTTTCTTCTTGTTTTTCTTTTTTTCTCTGTCGTCTATCTTAGCAGGGAAACCCCTCCCAACCAAAGAAATTGGTAAAAGTTGGCACCTCCATCTTCTTTGCTGCAAAGTCTTAGGTCTGGGGATGGGGCATCCCAGGTGAGGCGTGGGAGATCGCGTCGGATCCGGTCGGCTTCGGCCCGCGGGGTGGTGTTTCTTGTTCGCTTTCGCGAAATAGGTGGCACTGACAAAGGAAAGTCGAAGCAAAAACGTGTGGACTCCGCGTATTGTCAACCAAACCTGACAAAGGATATGTGTGTTCCCTGGACTGGCTTTTGCCTGAGGTTTAAATAAATCACCCTTCGGCGCGACAAAGACACCATAGTTTTGGAGGAGACACCAGTGAAGGGAAAATATGGGTCTGTCTCAAAATAGGCACCCCTCAAACATAGAAACCCGCTCCAGTTCCGCGCTCTCGTTTTGGATTTTTTTCTTTGCCCTGTATGGGTGCCTTTGCAACTTCCATATGGATATGGGTCAAAAAAATCACCACCAGGAATTGGATCGCAGGTTAAATCGTCCATGTTTCCACTTACCGATCGGGCAAGGCCTTTTTGGGGGTTAGCCCGATTTTTAACAACCACAGCCATAGAGGAGACCTAAAAAAGGGAACATCTCGGGGAACGAAAAACCACGAGAAGCGCCAAGTCTCCACATCCGCGGCGCTGTTCACACACAGCAGCTTCGCGAGTTCTGGCTTCTTGGCGCCTCCCTTCAGCGTGTCCTCCCGATTCAAACCCGTATCTGGAAGAATGGTCATGGGTGAAAATCCAAATCGTACCCCCAGTGCACATCCCAATCCAACCGCGAAAATCGGATCTAAAATGGGTGGTGCACCTACCCCAAAATGGGTTCCCATTGGTTTTTGACCCACAGCCAAATCTGTAGGGACCACACCGTTAAGCAAACCAACGCAAACTACGGACCTAATGCTGAGAACACCCAAATGGGCAGTTGTTTTCTGCGGGAGAACAGGGAAACCCATTTTGTTGGTTTGAATCTGTTCGAGAGCCATACAAATGAGTGCTCATTGGGGAATTCATTGTTGGGGGCTTTAAATGAATCTCTTGCCTCAGGGAATCAGCCAGCGGAGGTGAACAACCTTGCTTGCTGAAGCAACAAGAGGACTGAGCTCAACTTTGGAAGCTAGGCTATCTATCTGCCTGTTCTCCTATCTATCTACCGTTCTTACTTTCTATGCATCTGTCTATCTATTAGAGAGTGTGTGTGTGTGTGTGTCTAATTATCTATCCTCTCTCAACTCTCCTGCGGTCGTGCTTGCGCGACTCTACAAAGTCTACAGCGCTGCGCCTGACACAAAATCTGCACATCGCCGACCAAAACACTGAACCTCCTCTGGCGTTATGTGCTTCAAAGTGCCACGCGCCACCACCGAAAGTGCGTGCGCCTGCCACGCAATTGGATCGCATCGCTCCAAACTTCTGCGCCTGTCGCACAGTGAGCTTCAGAATCTGACCCCATCACAAAATCCAACTTTGACTGGTTTACCGGAAAGTAGCACGGGACTGCGGCGCCAGAATGGTTGCGAGCAGTTTGACAATCGCCAAAGCGAGCGAAAATATACATGCTCGAGCAAACGCTTGCAAGCGCCAGCCAAGCAAAACACCTCAACACGGCCACCCCTGAGACGCAAATCACAAAGGCACGGCGACGCAACCACGCAACCTTCCAAAACACTGCAGATGCGCAGGGAAACGACATGCAGCTTCCCAAAAAGGCTACAAATTGCGCACAGGAGCAACGCTAGGTCCTCCAGCAAAGAGTTTAGAATAAGGGTACCCATTTTTTCCCATAAAGGGTAAAAGGGCACTACTGGGGGACCTAGAACGCAAACAACGTGTTGCAAGTCATACAAATGGCACATTGTGAGCCTTTTGCAACGGTGCGGCACCTGGTTGCGGACGCAGCGACGCATCTGGCGAAGAGATGCCGAACTCCAGACCCCTATTCTTTCACAGGAACCCTTCGGCTACGCATGCGAGAAAATGGTGCAAGTGGTGTTTTTTGTTTGTTTACCGCGGATTCAGCATGGTTGGAAGCTATCCCAGAAGATTGGTTTCCATGCGATTTCCCCTGTAAAGAACCCCCGAAAGACATGTCCTCAAAAACTGAGTGGATTTGCCACGGACATGGTCTTCCCAAAGAATGAACAGTTCGGAACTTGGTGTAGAACGGGCCGCAAAAACACGCCAGAGTTTGCAGGCCCCCAAACCCTTGAAGCAGCCTGAACACCGGCCAAAGGACCAACCACTCACCCTGCCTTCGATATGGATGGCCGTTGTGATACGAATGGGTTGACTCATTCCATCCCGTTGACATGTCATTTGATTTTGGGAGGAGTCACCCCCCAGAGCACTCAGAGAAACTGGGACTCCCTGGCCCAAGTGTCCACCCTTCACAAGGCAACCCAAGGCTTTCGCAACTTCACTGAGAGGCTCCTCCGTTTGCTCAAGGTTTCTGGAAAGAAGTAGAAGTTTTCAACTTTTGGTGGGGTAAATGGAAACTACCACTAAACACTAAAAAGCTAAAAAACTAAGAGGATGGCTGGGAGCCACCAAGATAAGCAAATGGACAGGCGCAGTTCCTTCCTCGCCCACGTCTCGGTCCTGGGTGAAGATGTCGGCATTGTCCGGGATGCCCTTTGCCTTCTGAGTCCTCATTTTTGGGCCCGGAAAGCCCTACTACTTTGCCCACGTCTAGGCAGAAAAACATATGTTCAGATGGTCATGTGGCGTTTTGTCTGCCCAAACAAAACAAAAAGAACTGCTTTGGAGGGGACGAGACCAAGTGGGGGTGCGCATCAGCGCGCAGAGTCCATGCCCGCAAGTGGGCAATCAGGATTCCTGCTGTCCCACACAACCCTTGATGGGCCCAAGTCATCGGATTCCACCCGAAACCCATGCAAAAACTCAAAAAGGGCCACACCTATGTCTGGCAACGGAACATCCCAGGAAACGTTTTTTTTGTGGATGCAGCGCAAATATGGCCCTCTCGCACCCTTTCTCGACAGAAGCCAAAACGAGTTTCTGGCGATGCCGCATGTCTCCACGTTTCCATGTTACCTCTCCAGATGCAACCCATTTGGCTGTGGTTGTCGAAAAGTAGGGTAACCCCAACATGGGTTGCCCGATCGGCAAATGGAAAGACGGGCCAAAACCTGTGGTTGAATTTTGAGCCATACCCATTTCACCCCATAGTCTATAGAATGAGGGTGTCTCATTGGGACCCCTCCAGGATCTAAAGTCACCAAGACTTGGTTGCTGTTGACCCCCCTGCAAAAAGTTTAACTTTTTGGGGGTTTAGTGGAAAACACCTTTATTTCCCAAAAAGCTAAAGTCTAAAGATTCAACCCAATAGCAGTCAAGAAGAGGCCATCCGAAAGGGAACGCTGGATCACTGGGAACCTCTCACAGAACCGAAATGCCAATTCTGCGAGGGCATGGCAAGGCAATCCGTATCGGTCAAAGTGACCTTGCCTATCACAACAGAAGCATCACCATCTGGCTCTATATTTTTCACACCACATACCAAGGTATCCCTCTTGGTTTTCCCTTTAAACCTTGCCAAGGTATCCCTCTTGGTTTTCCCTTGGTATCCTCTTGGCTATCCCTCTTACCAAGGCTTCCCTTTTTGGGGCTTTCCCTAAAAAAACACGACGACCCGTGAGGTCTCCAAAGGCCCCCCCCCCCTCCCCCGGACGCCGCTCGACTCGACGCACTCCGCACTCAGCCCGGCGGCTTGGTGCCGGCGCCGTTGATGCCGCTGGTGGCCTTTGTGCTGTTGCCGCCGCCTCGAAGCCGACCGCCGACCGCCGACCGAAGCCGCAGACAGACCCGAGGCCGGCGGTGCGGATGTGTTCGTCGCTTGGGGTGGGGGGGGTTCCTTCACCCGAAGAAGCTGCCTTTTGGTTGTTGTTGTCTGTTTGTTTGTTTTTGTTTCGGGGGGGGATGCTGCTTTTCTTCTTGTCTTCTTTTTTTGTCGGGGGGGGGGGGGAAGCTGCCTTTATTGGGTGTATGTCTTGAAAAGAGCGCAGTAAACCCCCGGTTCTTCCCCTACCAAGCTGCTTTTGGGGGGCCTGAGAAGTTGCTTTTTGGAATGGATGCCAAGGTTTATACCCCCAAACAAAGAAGCCAGCTGAAAAAGGGCATGAAATTCACCTGAGACTGGCCAAAACCAGTCCGAGCTTGTTGTTCACTCGATGGCCTGCCGGAGCTCTGATGGGGAACCCGGGCCCAAAGGAAACCCATTTCCCCGAATTGGGTGCACCCAATTCTTACTCTTTAGACCCTGGAATTGTGTCCATCCCCCAACAGTACAAACCAAAATGGCGGCTTAACAAAAAGGAAACGATCGGATTGGGGCTAACAAACAAACCAAAACAAACAAAACAAAACAAACAAACAAACAAACAAACAAACAAACAGACAAACAAACTGCTAACTTTCATAAATCAGGGGTCAGATCTGTATTTTCGGGCAGGCTGCGCTTCAGGAAGGGGCCCACAAAAGAGCTGCAAGGTGTCAAATCTTCAGCTCGAGGACATTTGCAGAAGATGCACTCGGGGGGTATGTGTTTCAAATTCCAAACGCCCTAGATGTCAAAAGTTTCCAAATCTGAAGGATACTTGTTTGAGGCAAAGAAATCAACGCTGTAGCGCGAACGGCGTCCCAAACACCAAGGAGACATACACAATTATTTCGGGCAACAATTTGATTGCCACCGACTCACAACCGAAACGGCCCTTCAACTACTCAGCGACCTTTCTCATTCAAACAAACGAACGAACAAACAAACAAACAAACAAACAAACAAACAAACAAGCAATCAAACAAACAAACAAGCAAGCAAACAAACAAACAAACAAACAAGCAAACAAACAAACAAACAAACAAACAAACAACTAAACAAACAAACAAACAAACAAACAAACAAACAAACAAACAAACAAACAAACAAACAAACAAACAAACAAACAAACATACACACAAACAAACAAAACAAACAAACAAACAAACAAACAAACAAACAAACATACATACATGCATACAAACAAACAAACAAACAATCAAACAAACAAACAAACAAACAAAACATACGTACGTACAATCATACAAACAAACGAACGAACAAACAAACAAACATACATACATACATACATACAAACACATAGACTCCCCGAGTGAGAGGACCTTCATTTGTTTTTTTCTTCTCCAGCATCCGAGGTGCAGAAGGAGGACTTGTCCAGCAGCACCACCCGGCCCCCGCTCTCCACCACCGAGTTGGCGGCGGACATGCCGCCCAGGCCGCCGCCCACCACGATGGCCTGGTTCCTCGAAGCGGTCGAAGCGGTCGAAGCGGTCGGCCAAAAAAGCGAAGGGTCGGAAGTCGAAGGGAGGTGAGGTGAGGTGAGGTTTGGATTTGTGGCGTGGGGGTTCGAACTCCGGGCTCTTGTAGAGGGTACATGAGAAAAACCACCCCAACCTCCAAACCAACAATGAGACCCACAGCCAATTCACATGGAATCTGACAGGGGACAGGGGCGGGAAAAGGAAAATGGTGCCGTGGGTGTTTGCGAAATCCATTTCGCCACCACTTTGGAACTGTGGACGGTCGCGAAATCCAGTTTGCAATGATTTGATTCCCCTGTAAATGCCAAACATGGTTTGTCACGGTTTCTTAAGTGGTGCAGGATTTCGTCCATCCACGGTGGTTGAAACCATAGTTTTGTTGATAGGGGAATCGAATCATTCCAGGGTTCCTCGGCGATTCACCACTTTGCCACTATTGTTTTCCGTTGGGGAAAGTCCCTCTGGATGTTTGCAGGTAATTAGCGTTGAAGCACAGAGCTTCAACCCAACAGGAAGTGAGTTAAGGAACTTTGGAACTCACAACCAAAAATGATAAGAACCAAAGACGCAAAACAGAGAAAGACATGGACCATGTCTAGCAATGTACAAACGAGTATATCAGGCATTGTTCAGGTAACCCTTCCGCGCAATTTCCTAGAATTCCCAAACTGGAGATAAGGGAACCCCTGGTGAAGATTCTTCATCACGGGTGAGCTCATTTTGCACCGAAAATGAGCTCGTGGTGATTCGCCCCGCCTTTCCGACAATCATGGTGGGTTTGGAAGACTACCATCCTCTTGAAAGGCTCCACACATCCACTTCCGTTGTTGAGAAAATTGGCTTGTTCAAAGTGAATCCTGAATCCTTGTGCCAAATGGTGCTCGTAGTGTTTCCCCTTGTAGTGATGTTGGAGTGATTGTTGGTGGCTTGGTGTTTGGGGCGTATCTTCAGGTTGCCCTGAATTGGTGGTTGGGATTTGTGGCTTGTGCGTTCTAACTCCGGGTTCTTCTCGAGAGTCAATAAGAAACCACTCCAACCTCCAAACCAACAATGAGAGAGAAGTCGAGTCATAAAAAAGAAATGCATATACGGGAGGTGAAACGACAACATGTAGGAGAAGCCGACACCTCCGCCAGGGCGCGTCGGAAAGGAGGCGGCCATTGCTCCCCAAAACTTCCGCGGTCCGCGCCGCGCGCTTCAGCGTTGCCCGGCTTGGGCCAATCCGGACTGGCAGAACCGAGCGCCTTGCAACAAAAGGAACACCAACGCCATTGTGGGTTTCAACATCCCTTGCAGACATCTGGGAAATAAGAAATAGAAACTCTGAGCCCATTTGCTTCCCAACAAACAGGGCTCATCGGAAGCGCTGGAGCTTCTTTGGAACAAAACCAATGGACACAGTTTCTGGAAAGTTCATCTTGCTTTTGCACCGGCTCCACTCGACTGACCTTTGTGGTTCCTTGGTCTAAGGATATAGCCGAAAACTGCCAAGTGAGTCACAAACAGAAGGTATTAGAAGGCTGCGCTTAACTCAAGGCGTCAAGGGAACATCAGGGACCCACGTGCCACCTGCCCGAACTTTCGGGAGCTCTTTCGGGCAAAAAGCGGCAAGCCATCGAAGGGGAAAATTTGAAAAGTGGGTGCCGCCCAGCAACTGGGAGCTGCAGGGTTCATAAACCCTTGGTAAACTTCATAGTAGGGGGGGTCCATTTCAGAAGGAATCCAAAACAGGTGTTTGGGAAGGAATCCAAAATAGGTTCTTGGGAAACAAACCGTGGGACCTGGTTTCATGTTGGCCTTTTCAAGGGTCCCGAGCTTCGACGCACGCCTTCGTATCCTAAGGAAAAAGGTCGAAATGACTGCAAAACACCAAACCAAAGGTGCTTTGGGGGCCAACCAACCATCACCCGGCAACGTGGGCTCAAAGAGCGTCGGATTCATGGTTTGTCGAAGCTCCCAAAGGGCGAACAGAAGGAAACCAACCACTAGGGTCTCCCTTTGAACAACACCCATAGCAGATGGGAGTGTCCTAGGGAAGTGTTTGGGGACCGGAACTGCAAGCCAAAGATCTTGAGAGCTTTGATGGGAGGGCGTAGACAAACCGCCCCCGCCCAATTCTGGCTGCTTGGCCAATTTTCATATTTTTTCTTCTGGTTGATTCCCCATTCTTTTCAGCCATCGTTCTGAAAAAAAAGAAGAAGAAGAAGAAAAAGAAGGAGGACAAAAACGCATTTTCCCAGGGTTTTTTGTGGTTTTGTAGAAAAAATCGGATCCTTGGAAAGAATGGGGAAGTTACCCTAGAATTTTGGGAGGGGTGTTTCGGACACATTGATATGCTGGATCAACGTGCCACACACACCCCCTTCCACCCTCCGCGCACCCTAAAAAACCCACCCCAAACCACCTAAAACCTTAACCTTACCTCCCAAAAAACGACACCAGCCCATGAACTAACCCCAAACCCATCAAAGCCCGAAGAAATATACATATATACATATACACATATATGGGAGCGAATTTTAATAATGGACACTTTGGTGAACATCACTTAGGTGGGGTTTCATGTCCACCAATCACTTTTGAGGTGGTTCCCAACTAAAATTCATGGCCATATGTATATCCCTCTGAACCAACCTTAACCATCCTGCACCAGGCACTTGCCTCAACCCACTCGCCACGCTCGCTCCGACTCGTTCGCCTTGGAGGCGCCCCGCACCAGGCTCTGCTGCAGCAGCTGCTGGAACTCCTTGCTGAAGGCGTGGTCCACCACCTCAGCCACAGAGCCACAGAGAGACGTCCAGAACCGCGCACTTCTTTCTCTGCTCTGTTTCTTTTTGTTTGGTCTCTGTGTGTGTGTGTGTTTGTGGGTCTTTCGGGAGGGGGGCTTTTTTGGGGGTGGGGTGGGGGGGTAGCCCGTTTTGGTTGGTGGGTCGGTGTTAAGGGGGGAACTCCTAAGCCCTTGGGGGCTGCGGGGGGGGGGGGGGGTGTCTGTGTCTCTTCGGGGGGGAGTGGTTGGTGGGTTGGTGGGCTATGGTGTGAAGGGGGAAGCTCACAGGTCCGGCTTGGTGTGGGGAGATGGACACCGATCCATTTTTTCTTCTCGTTGGCGATGGGGGCACCAGGTCCTCCCAGTCGAGTCGAGTGAAGCGATGGACTTCGGCAGAGCTGTGCCAGCCCGGTAAAGGCTGCGGGTGGCTCCCAGGACGGGCCAGAAACATGGTCCTGAATCTAGAGGGACATGTTGCCCCCAACTTTCTACCCGGCATCGTCCTCTAAAGCTTGGAGCACCGGGAAAAAGAAAAAAAACACAGGGGGGTCAATTTCAATTTTCCCGCTGACAGATCTTGCGTCATGATCTCTCTGAAGGCGACCTTTTGGGCGTGGCCGCGACCCACATCCCCAGCGGCCTCCGGGCAAAAGCGGAACATCCGCTCCTCTCGCTCCATGGCCTGCCGTGGAAATGACTCAGAGGGCGTGTTATCATACACATGTATGTGCGCGTCTGTACATGCATGCGTAATTATATATGTAGCTGTACATATATATATATATATATACATATATATATATATATATATACACAGAAAATGGTCGCCCCCGCCCCCCCCCCTCCCCCCGCCCCCCTGGAAGCTTGTTGTAAATCGCAAATTCTTTGGCACACGAAGTGGGTGACGGCCTTCGGAAGGCTCAACATCCATCGCCGCCTCCCGGCGTCGATCCTCCTCGCTGTCGTTCCCTGCAGCGGCTTTTGGGGGGAACCCTGGGCCAGGCTTTTGATTTTCACCTTGGGCAAGGCTTTTGTTGGGCTCAAACCCTTGGTCAACTTGGTCAACCATCCAAACCAGAATCTAATGGTTGCATGAACTACTTGCTGGTGCGAGAGATGCAGGGAATTAGAAATGGAATGACCCCTATAGACCATCCAACTGGTGGTTTGCTTTGAGGGGACCCCTGGGTTCATTCCCTCATTCCCTAGTAAGAAAACCGCCATTCTCGGGTCCTATTTGAGATACACCCCCTTTGCTCCCAGATTTCACATGGAACCTAAGAAACCCTTTGTAGAGGAAGACCCCGGAATGGGGCGCCAAGCTAAATTGCCGAAAGTATCCCTCCAGATTGGAAGGTGTTTTCTTCAAAGCCACTGCAACCACTCTTGGCCATGTTGCCCACCCCATCGCACACAAATCCGCCCCACAGGTCACCGCTGTCATGGCATCTCACGAGTCAATGCAAGTACATTCCCAACATTGTGGCACATACTTTGACATCGAAAGAAACAAAGGCAGCCCTGCAAAATGCATTTTCTTTTTCAAGGAGCCCGTGTGTGTTGCCATAAACAGACATCAAAATTGGATTGGTCGCTGACCCCGTGGCAAAAAGCTAAGCGTTTGCAGTATGGAAACTGCCACTTCCCAAAGGTCACAGATTGAAGACCCGACGAACAACCAGAGCTGCGGCTGAAGACAACCAGCGGGGTAGACGAAGGTCAAACCACGGGGTGTTTGGTAATAGCGGTGAAGGCAAATGGCCCGAGGAGTAGACACACAGGTTGTCAGGCATCAAGAAGACGATGAGGTCATCAAGGTCAACCGGGACTTCACGCAACAGTTGGTTCTTGGATAAACTCAACTTGCGATCCGTCCTTGTGCCTCTCATGGATCCTTCGCAACACATCGAACCTCCTCACTGCCCGATTTGAGCCTCTACCGATGTCGGGTTCTGCCGCAACAAGCTGTCCCCAGATCAGATTCACCGTGAACTGGACAGCCGCTTCAAAATTGGTATCGAAGAAATGGAGCCAAGTCATCACCATCAACTCGAGATTGCTCAATGAAGAGCCCCCCGGAAATGGTTGTTTACATGAAAACCCACCGCCAAAGTAATCAGTTTGGAAGCACTCAGACCCTCTCCCCCCAGAACGGTTTGGGTCCGGAAGGCCCGGGAAATAGGGTTTGCAACACATGGCGTCTGGTTCCCCTCCCCCAAACTGACGTGGGTTTACCAGTGTGAAAGTGGATGTGGCACTTCCCTTGATGTGTGTAATGGGGATGACCAAAGCGACATGTGGAAATGGCATCCTCTAGCTCTCACCCAACTACCGTTTACAGGCCCAGACCCTAAAACCACCCCTAAAACAGGAGGTTGCAGAACAGACCAAAAAAAACACACACCCAAACCCCCACACACCCACACACCCACACCCACTCACCCACACACCCACACACACCCACACACACACACACACACCCCACAATTCGGGCGCCCGCGCCGGGTGTCCGCAAGTCGGGCCGGCCGTCTGCCACCGTCACCCGCTCCCGGCGACTCGAGGGCCGGCTGCCGTCGCCGCCGCTGGGGCTGGGGCTGGACGGGCTGAGGCGACCCTGGCAGATCGGATCCAATGAGCCCAAAGCGTTTGGCAAAACCCGAAAGACCTGGGGGGGGGTGTTTGGTAAAACCCGGGGGGGTGGGGAGGGGGGGAGGGAACATGAAAATATTTGGCAAAAGGGGAGGGGGGGAGGGGCGGGAGGAAATAACATTCGCTCGAATTTGTTTGCGACATGGGGGGAGGGGGGTCAAAATCGAACCAACGTTGGGGGTGGGAATCCAAATTGGATTAAACATTGGCGTGGAAGCAGAATTGGATCAAAAATTCAAGTTTTGCCGGCAGCCGACGCGCAACTGCCTTGGATCATGCACCTAAGCCATGCTCGACGGTCAGTCTTCAAGGGGCCAACCACGGCGTGGACGTCGCGGCGGAACTTCAGCACCAGCCGGCAAGGGAGTAGTAAAAGGCGAAGATGAACTCCGCACCATGTCTGAGGCAGATACTGTGGATGGACGAAATCCTGGACCGCCTAAGAAACCCTGGAATGATTCGACTCCCCTGCAAATACCAACGAACCGTGGCTTCAACCATGGTTTCATTTCGTGGTGCGAACGGATTTCGTCCCTCCACAGCACGCGCACAACGGGTGGGGAAGGACGTAGGCCAAAGACATCCAGAGGAATGTCACATGTGTCCCTTCAGAGCTGCTCGGCGAGGCGAACGTCGCCGCTGTGATGG
Source organism: Effrenium voratum (assembly GCA_963377175.1). Classification (NCBI taxonomy): domain Eukaryota; class Dinophyceae; order Suessiales; family Symbiodiniaceae; genus Effrenium; species Effrenium voratum. The sequence continues at coordinate 187,482 of CAUJNA010001280.1, read as the reverse complement.
CCGCAGCCACCTGACCAGAGCCGCGACTTCCGCGGCAATTCCTGGCACCGCAGAAGCCGCGCCTTAAAGGCTTCTCGCCGCGAGGAACCAACATGTGCTCATGTGCTTTTTGTTTTGGTGTTTGCTTTTTTTTGTGTGTTTTTCTTGGGGGGGTAAAGCTTCTGGAGAGTAGCGGGGCCAAATGCCTCCAAATGTCTTCTCGCTGCGTGCCTTGAACATGCATGCGGCATGTTTGCAAAAGGCCCGCGTTGGAGGGACCCCGCATAGTCAGACGCTAGGTTTCATTGAGGTTCCGTTGGGGGGCACATACTTTAAAACTTGGAACCCCCCGTCTTTGAGGGCAACCATCAAGAACAGCGTCACACCTAAATTGGGCGCGAAAACGTCCGAATCCAAATCCGCCTAATCCAAAATCCCTGCTGAAAACTAACAAAGGGCCCGATTTGCCTTTCGCAACTCAAGGGAACCATCCTCATTTGAATGGTGTCAAAGACCATTCGCAGGGACCGGTGGACCAATTTGCCACGGCACTCCCCTGCCTGGACGTGAGCCAACGGGAGGCTTGAGTGGTACATTCTAGGGCTTGATTCCTGTTCCATTCGTTTCAACCATCGTTCTTTCCAAAAACCGGATCCGTTTTCCCTGGGTTTCCGGAGGTTTTCTAGAAAGATCCGGATCCCTGGAAAGAATGGAAATGGAAGTTACCCTTAGATAAATCCCCTTTTCAGTCGTTGAAAGTGGCCTGTGCTTCTTTAGCTGCAAGAAACTCTCGCCTCTCAGGAAACCAACGGGGTCCTGCCATTTGGATAAATCAAAATCGAGGGACGTTTGGCTTTCCACTGTTTCCTTTTGGCTTCCCTTTAGATCAAGGTGCAAGGAGTAAATCAAAAAAACATATGGAGAGTGATGGAAAAAACAAAGACAATCTAGCAACACATGGCTCTACCTTGCCCCCGAAAAGTACAATCCAAAAAAACCCTTGGACTTGGCCTTTGATCAAGGTGCAAGGGGTACCCGCCAAAACACGCACCCGGCTGGGCTCCGCGAATCCGCCTCCATGCTGGGCGCCAAGGAACAGTCGACGATGGCTCTCACCTCGTCTGCGAACTCGTCCTCGTGCCAAAGCCCAAGGCTTCAGGGGCGGAGGGCGGGGGTCGACGGGGCCGAGGCGGCGGGGCCGAAAAAGGGGGCCAGGCAGTTCTCCAAAATTTGGGGAATACCAAGAGATGCGGTGAGCACGAGTGACTCCGATCGACAAGTGTGCGTTCTTTTGCCCCACCCCAAACTGGCAGGTGTCTTTTTGGTCTCCTGCCGAACAACAATTCATAGCCTCGAAAGAAGACAAAGACCCCATGTTTTGACTAGACTCAAACCCAAGCAGTTTCCCCTTTTGGCAAACCCGCCGCCCCATTTTTTGTCAGCAAGTCCCCCTGTTCAACTCCGCCGCCAAGCCAAACATCCTCGCAACTCGCAAAGCTCCTCGCGCCCGGAACCCGGCGAGGCCTCGCTGGCCTTGATCCGAAAAAGACGCGAAACGCTGGAGGCCCGTGGCTTTGGTTGATCTCGCTGGAACCCCAAAAATCCGGGGCCCGACCGGGTTTTTTTCCCTTGGATTTTTTCTCCTGAAGAAAAAGCAACAAGAAGGGGAGCTTTGGTTTTCTCTTTGGTTTGCTTTGGAACAAACAGCAACAAAAAAATTGGACCTTTTGCCTCAAAAGGTCTGGTGTTCCGTTGGAGTTTTTGTGACAAGACAACAAACAGCGGGAGCTTTTGCCTAAGGTTTCACACTGTCCAATTCCTTCGCCTGGCCTTTTGCAACCGGAATGACACAGGCCAAACATACCAGCACCCACAAGCCTCGTAGTAACTCTAACGCACTTGCCCAAAACCAAAATGAACGACATTGGGATGTGAAGGAAGGTGGGGTTCATTTTCTTCCTTCCCCTCACCGCTCTATCATGGGCGAGGGAAGGAGATAAAAATGAGATAATATTATGAAAACAGAGTGAATAAATTTGAAATTGTGAGGACCTGGCAAAAAAGGCTCACCTGTATTGACCTTGACTAAACATGGAAAATTGGGAAACCAAAAGGTCAGATCTGCTCAACGGACCGAGTCAACCCGGAAACCTCATCCAAAAATGGTGCGACCCTATTTTGGGACAACCTCTTGTGAGCCACGGTCGAAATATGGCTGTGGATCAAGAATAGGTACTCTAAATGGAGCCCTGGCAAGTGGAACCAAGGACGAAAACCTGCAGTCCCCTGGTGGTTTAATTTTGACCCGTACCCTTTCGTCCCATGGTATCGCAAGCGCAGCCTTGCCCACCCACATGAAACCTGACTGAGGTTCCATGAAAGACAAAATTGTGCTCCATCGGGTGAGTTTCATGGCAACATCCGAGAGGAAAAGCGACACCAAATCCTTGGGAGGTTCAATTCCTGGAGTCCTGGAGACTGTGATCAGATTTTTTGATCCTCACAAGAAAACAGACATGACCGCGAAGCGGTAAAGGAAATAAGACGGGGAAATCGTTTTTACTGAGACGGTAGCTTGAACCGAACTCAAAACGAGCTCCATGAGGTTGGCTTGGCATAGAAGCAACCACACAGCTAGCGGTTCATGGCACTCCAAGCAACAACCGAGGGAAATCTCTCAAGAACTACAGATGGGTGTGTCTTGTTTTCAGGGTACGACTTAAAGGGAAAGCAAAAGACAACAACCCAGTTTTGTAGACCCCCCCCCTTTTGAGACCCCGTCAATCTCCCCGCCTCCATGCCAAAGGAAGGAGTCCTGCAATAAGCTTCACCTACGGACCATCGAGTCGGCCCAAGTCGCGGCTCCGTCCGCGGCTCGTCGGCGAGAGCCAACCGCCGAAACCTCTGGCCTCAACTTGGGGCATCAAAGGGAACCAAACTCTTAACACGGCTTGGTCGTCTGGGAGACACCGGGCCCAACTTTTTTCAGTTGCACCCGAAACGGGGTGGCACAAAAAAAAAGTCGCATCATGAAACCAATTGGATGTTGCAGGGCACTTGTTTGGTGTTGGTTCAAGGGAATGCAAAGGGGGGGCCCTATTTAAAGACAAACCCAATCTGGTACTGCCAACAAAGAGTCTCTAGACGGATGAATCAACCGGGCTCATGTTGATAGGGTGTTTCCCACATTGATCTGGAAGCAATCAAGGGGGGACTCAAAATCAACCAGACTTGCTTATCAACTGGGTTCCCGTCACGCCACTCCATCAATGCTTGGATGTTCAACCTACGTAATTAAAGTAGGTTACAACAAAGGCTAACCAGCGTTGATTGCTATCCATGGTCAAAACCTACTTTCTAAGTGGGTTGAAGATCTAAGTGGTGCCTTCTGGTTGCGGCCAACCAGGCTCAGTCCTTCTTGTGACCCGCGGGACATGTTTTGTTATGAGCCCCGCTTGTGCAAGAGATGCGGAGAAAAAATATGCGAAAGGTCGATTTGGTAGTGAGTTCCCTTTGTCGCATATCCCGAAGGTCAACTTGACTATGGACCATTCAGGAAATGTTGATCGCACCTCCTATGAGGCAACCAGCGGGAAAACAGACACCGTCTGGCGTCGAACATCTGGGCAGATGTGCAGTTTGCAAACAAAGGCAATCAGGGAAGCCCCCCAAAGAACCTTTCTTCAGCTACCCTGGGGTTCAATGGACCTTTATTCAGCTTCTCAATTGGTGGCTTGGATTGGGTCCTTCGGAGGTCAAGAGGTTTTTGCAGAGTTTTTAAGCACACATGGTACTTGAGGGCACTCTGCTTCAGAGGAAACCACCCATTCCCTTGCAACATTGGGCTGCAAGCCCTGCCTCGCACGGGCCTGACGTCGTGCAAGCGCTGAATCGCCGCCTGGCGAATGTGGGTACACAGACCATCCAGAAAATTCCACAACCCTTTGCTTCTCTCGCTTCTTGGGGGAACTTCGTTCGCTCACCTGAAAGGATTGGCCAAGAAGATAGAACTGTCTGTTGAACAGTCCAGAAACTCAGGCGAGCTTTTGTGGCTTCAGGGAAACCATTCCCAGTTCGCGCCGCGGAAATGCAAAAACATGTTGGGGTTCCAGTCTCAGGAAGCCTTTGACATCAATGGAACCTTGCTGCATCAACCCGGCGGTTCCCTTTGCAACGATTGAAAAGCCCACAAGGAACCAGATTCGCCTCAAGGCGAAAAGGCAACATGGAGATAGGCCCAAATACGTGAAACCTAGGACGCCAGAGCGCAGGCCCTTGGGGTTATAAAATCTTCAAGGGGGAAAGGGCCACAGCCATTTTCCAGAAAACGAGGGGACACAGTTGGCTTCCGCTTCTCCGAAGCCATTCAACAGGTCTGCTGCAATACTGGTGGATGGTTGCGAAATCCATTTCGCACCACCTAAGAAACCCAGGAATGAGGATTCTCCTGTACATACCAACAAACAATGGTTTCCCGCAGTTTTCAAGTGGTTCAGGATTTCGTCCATCCATAGTAGGACGCACGCACATGCAAACCCGGCTCTCTTTCAGACCTGGAAGACCAGCTGCCAGTTGCTCGTACTGACGAGTGGGAGGATAGGTCTCACTATGACACATTACATCAATGTACAAGGCGTCTGAGCAGTACCTACCCACAAAAGCTGATGAGCAGTCTACACTACATCTAATTAAAGACCTGAAGCTTGACATGCAGGGTTCCTTAAATTTCTGCTTTAAACTTTAAACATCACTCCACCCACAGGAAACTCACGTTAAAAGGGCAACAAGTGATGTTCAAAGCTGCGAAGGGGACGTGCAGTTGGAACCTGGCAATGCCCGCAAACACAAACTGCATCGAACATTCGAATCGTGGCCTGCTTCTCAAGGGCGAACTACTTCCGGGGGCGGTCTGTTTCGGCCCCAACCTGCTTGAACGATTCTAAAAGGTTTGCATCAAAGGGTGCTGTACCTGTGTCTGGGCAGTTCAAAATGCAGGGCTGGCCAATCCCAATCCATACTCATAGGGAAGCGACTCCAAAGTGGACGGGTCCCTTGCATAGCCCAAGGTCAGGATGACCGGCTGACCTGTGAACAGCCCGGTTTGTTGCTAGCTCAGGTTGGGGAGCAGAAGGATTTGGAGCCATCATCTGGAGCCCTTCCATGCCAAAGCTCCTATACACTCCCGCAGACATTCTCGCGGGAGCTCCAGAAGGCCGCGAGAGAGAACCACTCCCGAAACGACGGCCTCTATGGAAACCGGTACCAAAACGGAACCCTGGTAAGCGGAAACATGGACCAAAACCTTCGCAACCCCTCCTGGTCAATTTTGAGCCACACCCACATGGAACCAAGTCTCCAAAGGGGTCCTTCGAGCTTCCAGGTTAGCCTGGAGGGTAAATCTCTGAACCGCCGCGCCTGCTCCTGTGCGCCCCATTCCGGGTCCCTGGCAAGCCGAGGAAGGCTATTTACCCAAGAGACCCCCCCCCGGGAAAAATTCGCCGGCCGGTGAATTGGTAAGCTCAGATGAGAAGGACTCCTGGCAAAGACAGCTATCTCTGATGAGCATGAGGAGCCCCGGGCCGCAAGGGGGCCACACGGCCAGCTGTGGGATGAACCTTCTGTCCAAATCGGCAAGGCCCCAAAGGCCCCAAGGCCAAACCTTCAAGAAACGAGTTGCGCCAAGCTGTCGAACCGGATCTCCCTATCCATCGAATCGGCTTGCACCCGGCCGATTCGAAGCCTTCGAATGCCGGGCGAGAGGTGCCTCAATCGAAGGTTGGCGACAACTGAGACGGCGCGCTTGGCTCCGCGGCTCCACTACTGCCATAGGTCCCGCGATCAAAACCGGGCCACTGACTCAAGTGAATGGAGTCTGGTGACTGACTCATGCGCCTCCGATTCCCTGGCTGAATGTTGAGCTGGCGTGTCTGAATCCGCTGGACTGCTACTCAACATGGATTGCTTTGATTGATGAGACAGGTTCAGAACTAGGGGGCTCCAAAAAGAAGCACGGCGAGATGGATAGAGAGAGAGAGAGAGAGTTAGAAAACAAACAGAGAATGACTTCGAGAGACCATGCTAGATTTCAACATCAATGCAGTGAGCTAGCTAGGCCCATAATTTTGGGCAGGTGCGAGGAACTAGCTTCACCCGGAAGTAGTCAATTGCCGATTTGTTGGGGATGTTCTCCCCAAAGTGAAGGAACGGGCTGATCAATCCTGGATTATTTTTACGAGAAATAGATTTGTCCCCCTTTGAATTCCATGCGCGGAACACCCCACTGTTTGAATGCGAAGCCGGAAGCACAAGCCAAATGCTCTCTGGACAACTCCACCATGGAATCTTGTTTGGACCCCCTCTGCAAGTCGGGTGTAGAACTTTGTCGCCAACTAGGGGAAGATCCTTGGGACGTACTTGAAACCCTCAAGAAAGGGGAGCAGGACCTGTGCCAGCCATTGAGCCTGTGGTCAATGGCTGCCTCTCTCAAAAGAGGTCCCCTGCCATCCTAAAGAACTGGAAGGGGCATCGCTCTTCTAGGGTACCTTCCATTCCCATTCTGAGCCCAGGCATCCTTCTTTTTAGAAGACCTCCAGAAACCCAGGGAAAACGGATCCGGTTTTGGAAAGAACGATGGTTGAAAAGAATGGAAAAGGAATCAACCCCTAGAGCTATGGGCTTGAAGATCGCCCAGCTCTTTTCGTCTCGCATCTGGACTACGTTTTTTTGCAGTGGTTTCGTGGACGAAAGCCAGCACTAAACAACCATTTTTTGGCCATCACAAATGAATGAGGTAGCCGTAGCTTGTCCATCCAAGTATGTGATTCAAAATGCCGCTCAAGCATATTAGGCCCTTGTATTAATTTTCAGACCCCCACACCTCCCCCCCAACTCAGAGGACAGCAAAATCGGCCCCCCTGGCCATCCGTTGCGATGCCCCCTCTCGCCCCAGCCCTCTGCCTGCCAATTGCCATGTCCTGTCATGGAGTTGTCGTGCCAGCGGTCCGTTTAGAGAGGGAAGGAGAGGGGAGGGAGACTCCAGGTGGCTGTGGCTCAAAAATAGGTACCCAAAATGGCACCTTGGTAACTGGAACCAACGACTAAAACCTGCGCAACCCTGGCTCTTAAATTTGAGCCGCACCCAAGTAAAGGGAGTAAAGGGGTCCCCCAAACCGCAGCTGGGACGCCGTGACTCAGGCCCGCTCTGGCCAGAAACTTCGACCGCCTCAGGAATTCGCCTTCTTCAAGCTCCAACTGTACATCCGAGTCAAGAGCCCCTGGAGGCGACAAGATGGTCAAAATAGCAACCGTGTGGTGCCGACCGCCGTTCAAGCGGATCTGAAAAGGAGCCCCTTATCAAGCGAGCACGTGCTTGGAAACCTTTCATGTGCAAAGATTTTGCTCCGGGGTAAGATAGGTTTGCATCTCCTGCTCATTTACTCACTGAAAGCAAATCATTCAAATCCTACAAACCAGGGCCCAAAATGGCCCACGTCTCAACACATCTTCCCACGACCTGCCGTTCAGATCTCTCCCTACTTGGTGTCACGAACACAAGTCATATCTCAAGAAACACCTGTGTGAGTTTGTCTCAGAATAGTTGAACAACCACCCCCCCCCCCAAAAAAAAAAGAAAATGAAGCAACAAAAATAGAAAGGAGGGAACACCGTTGTTTCCTCTCCCTAAAATCATGCCAAAAAAGGGTACCCTGAAAAAACAGGCACACACACAGAGCGAAAAAACCGTCCCACGGGTTCAGCGCTCCCCTTTCCCACGCCTGACCACAGCAGGGCGTTTCCTGGGCGTTGCTAACCCGGGCGAAAGCTGAAAGCCACGGAAACCAAACCGATTTGGGCGTGGCTCAAAATTACAGACATGGGTTTCGCGGGTTTCAGGCCGTTCAGGTTAGATTTGGCTGTGGCTCAAAAGAAATGGTACCCAAAATGGCACCTGGGTAACTGGAACCAAAGACCAACACCTGCGGTTTGCCCTGGCCCCTAAAAATTTGAGCCACCAGTTACCAAGGGCCCATTTTTGGGGCCTCGAATGCTCGGAGCCACACCTCCTGAAGTGAACTCTCCTCACTGGGCTCGTGGCAAGGCGTTGGGACTGGGGTCCAGAGGAAGAAGGGAACTCGGTGGCAAAAAGTGAATAACCTTTTCGGGGGGTTCGTGGTGAAAGCCCAACTTGATTTCAACAAAAAAGTTGAAGTCTAAAGATCCAACCCAATAGCAGTCAAGGGAAACATGACAAAGTGTGCCGTCGCCCAAAAAAACTAGGCGCCTTTGGTGGAGAAAAAAAAGGACCCGCCGGCTACGTCGCGGCCCTTTTCCAGACACCTCGCTTTCCCCGGATCGGGGCCCCGGCGGGCTGGTAGGGACGTGGCCGCCTGCATATCGAAACCGAAGGCACCTGTGGGAGTTGGGAGGTACCTGGAAGAACCAGGAACATGTGCTAGTTTTCTCCGATTTTTCGACCGAGTTGGGTCATGATCTGCTTCTTTTTGGAACATGTTGTTTGATGTGTCCACGGAACTGGGTGATGACTTTTTTGTTTTTTTCTTAGATTGTGTCAAAACCGGGTATCCTTCCTCCCACTAACACCGCTGTGTGAGGGTACCTGGAAGATCAATTTCATCTAAAATCCCTCTGTCAGGCGCCGTGTTGGTGAGATCAATTTCCTCGAGGCACCTTCTGTCGGCCAGTGCGAGGGATTCCCCAAAACTCAGCTGAGCAACGCCCCAAATCAAAGTTCTGGGGGAGCACGGATGGGACATGTTCCACCTTCTGTGATAAGCAGGTCCCGACATGTTCCGGTCCTAAGGCCGCATGTTCCACAACCATGTTTGGGAGTGTGCACCAGATTCTGCCAAAGGATCATTAAAAGGACCAATGATCTGCGCGTTTCAGACTCAACGCTTGTGTTCACGTGTGGCAGGTGTAGCTTCCAAAGCCTCGGGAAGTTGCTTGGACCCTTGACACTACAATATAAGTTGCGGACAGCAAACGATTCAGAAATACAACAAGGGAAGTGACGAATGAACCCGTAGGAATATAGACCATGGAGTGGGGACAAGTCGGGGGCTCATAACCAGGGCTCATATACCCAGAACTAAACCATGGGTAAACCATCAACCCAGCGCCCAAAATCCGAAGCGTCGCCCGGCGACGCCTAATTATGTGTTCTTTCTGGGCCAGGGGCGCACCAAAAACTCAAAACCCCAGGAACAAAACCCCCCAGCACCCTGACGGGCCGCAAACTTTTCCAAAGGCCTCCCCCCCCACACCCCCCACACCCCAACAAAAAAAACAGCGCCCAGCCCCCCACACCACCCCAACCCCCCCCCCCCCCGGAAGAAACTCCCCCCAAAGGCGCCACGACCCAGCGCCCGTTCCGCCTGATGCCGGCGCCCTGGCGCACCGAGCCCTTGATCACCAGCTGCCGGGGCCGGCGGCTCCGGGCCGCCGCCCTGCGGAGCGCTCCCGGCGCGGCCCGGGCCGGGGGCGTTTCGGGGCCGGAGGCCCGTTGGCCCGTTGGCCCGAAGGAAGGGGCAAAAACCCCCCAAGTTGGTGATGGTTCCCATGTTTGCTTGGGGCGACCTTGAGGAGTTTTGGGTTTGAAGGTGGAGGGGTTGATGATTGGCGAGTTGAGCCCGGTGGTTTGAAGAGGGGTACAACGGTACACCCATTCAGCCTCTAGCCGATTCACGTGCCCAAGCCCCCGGACTCCAAGCCAGAGGGGTCACCTGAAGCCCCGGAGGTCCTGAGCTCGTCGCTCATCCGTGGGACCACCACTGCTGGAGAAACCCACGACCGTCCGCCACAAAAGGACTCCATTGGCTTCACTTTCAACGCATCGGGAGCCGCCTCTCCACAAACTTGCTGCTGAAAATAGACTTGTTTCTGACTATGGCCCTTGTTCAGGGGACCAGAACAGGACGTTGATTTGTGCGGTGCTTGTTGATGTCATTTTTGACGTGTGTCTCAAGCATCACTCAAATTCAAGAGCCAACCACCCTTGAAGTGCTGAAAGCCATTTGGAGTGTTCCCAGGTACAAGAAAACGGTGACTATGTTGTGTCTGCTTTCCGGATTGTGCCTGACCACACATAGGGGTCAAACAAATGTCCAGCCGATATCTATAGTCATTGTATAACATTCACAATATTTGTCCAACCAGCTAACATCTTGCAACATCACCAACTTTGGCAGCTGTTGGCAACCGCAAACTAATCCGGTAATTCCCTTTTTGGTCCATTCCTTGGGGATTCCTTCCTTCCAGAGGGGGGGGGGAGCTGGGGGGGGCGGGGTTCTGTTCACTTCTCAACATCAATATTTGCTTTCTCCCCCTTTCGGCAAAAGAAAAGCAAGCGCTCACTTTTGTCGGAATTCTCAGAGGGTGCGGCTGCTTGACATGGCCATTGCAGCTACTCATTAAAACGATCCTCCTGGTTTTAAGGAGACCAACCCCTGTACCCTCACTCAAACCCATGACCTGCTAAGCAAGTCGAACATGCACACTACCCTCCCACAAGTACTATGGATAGACGAAATCCATTTCGCAACACGTGGAAACCATGATGAACCATTGTTTGTTGGTATTTACAGGGGAGTCATCATTCTATGGTTTGTTTAGGTGGTGCAGAATTCTGTCCATCCACAGTATGTTAGTTGGGCGGGAACCTGGATTCCTTCCTATATGCTGTCGTATCTTCCATGCCCAACAGGTAGGGCCAACTTGCTGAGAGCCTGCCTAAGCCTTGGGAGTCAGGGACTGGGTTCTTTCGTCGCAATGAAGCTGACAACGCCCTAGTGTTGTTTTCCCCCCAAGATCAAAACAAAAACTTCACATCGGGTCCCAGAAAAAACTGGGGGGTGGGGGGGAGGGGGGGGAACCCAAAAAAAATCGGTGGGTGTCTTTTCTGGCGGAAAAACCCCCCCGCGCCCCCGCCTTCCCCCTGCGCCCCCCACTGCCTGGGCTTCTGGAGCTGCGACACCGCAGGGCTCAGAGAGATGGACTCGCATCCGGTCGCCTCGTGTGTCTCGCCCGCCCGCCGCAGCCAAGCGTCCTCGGCGACTTGCGAGTGAGGACCAACCGCTGGAGAGAAAAAAAAATGGTGTTTTGTTTGGCTCTTTTTCTTTCTTGTCTTTTTCTACTTCTTTAAAGGGGCCCCTTACCTGTTTGTTTGGGGGTTTTAAAAATGCTTTAAATAATGGGCGGTCGCCCCAAAAAAAGCTCGTGGCTTACTTTTTGGTGTCCGTTTAAAACCCCAAACAAACTGGGTTAACGGTTGTCCGCCAAAGAAAGAGGCAAACTGAAATGGTGCTTAGCCTGGTGGCAATGCTTGGTCTTGCTGCTGCAGTATTAAAAGCAGGGGTGCGACACAGTTGGTTGGACTTGAAACACCGAGACCAAAAACGTTCTTGGGGAAGCCAGCAGGAGGGTCTGTGAACACTGGTTGGTCTATTGCCATATTTCAAGGGGTTGATCGCCCAGCCCGCGAAAAAGAGCTAGACAAGAGAATGCCACGTGTCACAACGATCCGTTTCAGAATGGGTCTTTGGGTTTCACTTTGAAGCACCCAACAAAAACGGGTCGGTCTTCAGAAGCACCTCCCAAGCGCCGGGTTTCGGGGGGGGGGGGTTCCCTTAGGCTGTTGGGCTTCCTTTCCCTCCCGCAGAAGATGGGGGGAGGGGCGGATATCCTCGTGCAAGTGTCTTTGGAATCTCCAACCCTAAACCAAATGGCCTAAAGAAGGCGGCCCAAGACACATCTCCGCGTTCATAAGAAACTTCCGGGCGTCTGGAGTTATTTTCCAGCAGCAGAAACAAGTTGATAGATGAACTCTGGTTGAAAATTGAATCAAACCCTGCAGGACACCTCTATTCTCCCTCGACCAGGCTACTGTTCAACCGAATCTCTTGTGTGACCAACCGGCCCGGAGGAACCACGCGGAAAAACCGAAAGCCATGAGGAGTCGCCCTTTGAGCCCAAAGGACCTGCTCTTTTCCACCACCCCTTTGGTTCCCATGCTACCCAGAAGCTCAGCTTGCCGTCTGTTCTGTGCAACGGTTCGTTCGCAAAAACCCGTGGATTCCCTGAGAACCATACCCAGAGGAAACCAAGATTTCGGTGGGTGCCCCTTTGGCACATGGGGGTGCCTCTTTTTTGAGGGTACCCTTTTTCGGGTGGTTTTGAAGGAAAACCAACTGGAAACAAACCACTTTGGGGGTACCTTTCTTTAGACAAATCCACGTACGCGGTATCGGCAGTCTACCGTTGGTTTAGTTTGAAGGGAAAACGGACCCAACGCTCCTCTTTGTTAGGTCTTTGTTGAGGGACAACACTCACGGCTGCACCGTGTAGAAAACCCGAGGATAAAGCACCCAAAGGAAAACCAACAGGAAAACCACAAGTTTATTGTTTGCCCTTTGACCCAACCCACTGGCAGCTTACCGTTGTCTCCATTGGCTTCTTCGTCCCCCGGGAAAAAAAAAGCAAACATGTCTAGTAGCTATAGATTCCCTTAAAGCCAACAGAAGAGAATAAAGAGGCATTCTGGAAGGCAAATGGAAGCGTATAAAGTGTGTTTAGGGTTTGTCTTCAGAAAATGGGCAGCCCCAAAAATGGCTTCGGGTTTCTTTTATATAGGTTTCCCCTGTAGACCATCCAAAACGGGGTTTCCCCCAAAGAAAGACATATCAATATTGGTGCCTGTTTTCTTTGGGGGGCGGGGGGCGCCAAAGTTGATTGACTTTGAGGGAAGAATCTGGAAACCACCTGCTTGTTCGTCCCCCTATTTTGAGACAACCCATATGGACGTTTATACATATATATATATATATGTATATATATATATATGTATGTATATGTATGGCGTTCTATATGTATATATATATATATGTATACATATATATATATATATACACATTTATATATATATATATATTGATCTATTTATTTGTGGGAGGGGTAAGCAAAAGCCTCCCGCGTCGGGTTCGTCGGGTTCCAAGCGGCCAGGCTCTTGGTGTTCTCCGCCAGCTGCGCCAGCAGCCGGCGCCTGCGGCCCACCTTCTCCATGGGCATCTCCAGGAACCTCCGCGACCGATGCGAAATGCGAAGCGAAAGCCCCCGGGGGGGAGGTGAGATGCATCCCGCCTAGAATAAAAAAACTCAGCCCCCCCCCCAACAAAAAAAAGAAGGAAAGAACCTTCGAGCGAAGCGAAAGTTGATTTTCCGACGGCCCACCGGGCCAGTGCACCCCACCTGAAACAAAATTGTCAGGCCCCCCCCTCCCCCCCCCAAAAAAAAACGAGGTGTCAGCCGCCCCCGCCAAACAAGAAAAACAAAAACGAGGTTTCCAGGAGGGCACGTCAAAAATGTGCAGGTTGCTTGGAGTCTTTAGGTCGGGAAATTGGCCCCCAGGTCTCAAGTAAGCCAAAGTTTCACCGGGGTTAAGGCTGGAGAAAAGATGCTAAAATCGGGTGAGTCCCTGTTTTTGGGCGCAATTTCAGGGTGCGATACTGCGAACCCCTGGATCGCAAGGCGTTACTTGTGCGTCCCTGCAGGGCTTTTCTGATCCAGAACAGTCACATATGCTATGCGCCAGAATCCTATGTAGTCTTTCCCCTTCAAACCATCCAAACGAGGACGGTGGATAAATCCGTTTCGGTCGGTGGGGAGAATGGACAACCTGTGAATCCTGAGAAAAGAAACACCTACTAACTGGTGCAAACCCAATATTTTGTCCATCGGCATTGTGAGAAACGCCCATATTTCGACCCAAACCAGCACCCAGAGACACCATGTGTAAGGGCTCCAAACGCACAACGAACATGAAACCTTTTAGGGCTGATTGTTACCACAAACACCTGGCACGGCAACTCCAAGAGGCGAACCCAAAGCAAAGACTCCGAACCAAACCCCCGCATAAACGGGGAGAAACCATCGGCCGTTTGGTTTAGGCCTCACCAGATATGGGACTTTGGAAAGGCCTCAGCGACTTTGCGACGACCAACCAACCCAGAAATCGGGCCGAAGGGTCGCTCAGCCACCTCTCCTTTTGGGCGAAGCCGACTTCACGGCCGACTCGGGGCAGCTTTTGCTTGAACATGTGCAGCCAGGGATCCTGAGGGTGAATAGAACTGGAGGAAAGCAGAACTGAGCACAAACAGAAACGCTGGGAAAAAATGGACAACAAACATGAAGAAAAGAAACAGAGAAACAAACAGACAAGGCAAACGGAAAAAGGGGAAAAAAAGAACAGAAGCAGGAGAAGGAAAACAAAAGAAAAAGCAAGGAGAAACAAACAAAAAACACATCCGTGGAATTCCGAATTCGCCTCAAGGCGTCTTCCTCTACAGAGTCCTCAGCACCCTCCTCCCATCCGCGGTCCTGGGACCAGCTGTCCATGGCAGGTTAGAAGCTGGACGCCTTGGCTTAAGGCCTTGCAAAAACTGAAATTCCTGGCTTAAAGGGATAATGGAGGTTGGGGAAAGAAAGGAAACCCGACCTATTGATCAATATGTGTGCGCAATATATATATATACATATATATGAATATGTATATATATATATACATATATATGTATACATACATAGGTGGATCTAATAACAGGGGGAAGCGATTCTTATGTTTCCCTTGCTTTTGTTCAACCTCACCTTCTTGGGCCATGTAAAGTGAGCTTCCTTTTGGTGTGACGTTTTCAAGGAAAGTCTGTCGCCTCCGGGAACCAAAGGCCCGACTTGATGTCCAGATGTCTCACGAGTCCCGCTAAAAATTCACAGGACACCTGTTCTTCTTCTTTCGTCGAGGGGAGTGAGTGATAGAAGTGCCTGGAGTTTGAGGACTGCTCTTGGAAAGAGCAGGCCCAACTGTTCTTGCAAAGAGCCGGGTTCCACCTTTCTTGCAAGACTTTTTAGAAACCCATTTGTTTTACGACAAGAAACACGAGGAAAAAAGTGGCAGCACTGGAAATCTGAGGCGATGTACCATATTGGGGGAAAGCTTCACCTTTTGCGGGGAGAACACCCCTGCAGTTAACGTTACTCTTCAGCTCCAACCATTTTGAACCTTAGACTCCTAAACCTCCCAACGAACACCAGCTGCATTCCACACATGGATGTGGGTCAAAAATAGCTACCACAAATGGTTTGCCCTGTGAAATGGAAAGAAGGACGATTTAACCTGCGGTCCAATTCCTGGTGGCTCAATTTTGACCCATACCCATGTCCCTCCGAAAAAATGGAGGGGTTGGACATGTGGACCAAACCTCAACTGGGGCAACCTCGCCCAAAAAGAACTCGGTGTCAACTCAATCTTCCTTTTATGCCACTTGCAAGAAGGGAACCATACCCACCATCTTTCGCCCCAGCGCCCCCAGCAGGCTCCTCCCGGAGCTCCGGCACATCATCCTCCTCCAGCCTCCAAGTCTTGGCGGACCCCCGTCTCGGTTGGGTTGTTGAAGGAAAACCAAAACGAAACCACCACGATTTTCTCGGTTGACGTTGGAAGGGGAGCAAAAATTCTCAAATTTCAGCAGTTGGGTGGGGATTTCAACCACTAAACCACAATAAGCAAAAATGCAAAATGTTTCCCAACAACAACCATGTTTTGATAAGCCCCTTTATCCACAACAGCGTACACCTCCTGTTCAACAAGGGTATGGCTTGCAAGTTAAGGACGTAGTTAGGGATGAGTTTTTTTGCTCTCAAGGGGAACCATGAGCCATGGGAAGAATACCCGGTCAATTTCCGTAGAGGACATGGGTATGAGATAAAATCAAACCACCAGGGGACCGCAGGTTTTGGTCCATGTTTTCATTTCCCAGGATTCCATTTTGGGTACATGTTTTTGACCCACAGCCACATGGTGAACACTAGGCCTTGCCCCCTGGTTTTGTGCAAAGCTGTGTGAGTCCCATGTCCTCTTAAGACGCCACTGCATAATATTGAGACCGCACCTCATCTAGAACCGCCGAAAATGGCAGCCAAACAAACGCCCTTTAGCTTCACCTTTAAACCAAGCCCGCAAACGGTGCTCTCAAACAAGCACACACCCAACTAAGCATGTGAACCCATTACTAAACCGGGGAGAAAACGCGAAGTACCCATCCTTCTCTTGCCATCGCGTATCGCCATCAGCCAGCCTGCGGGTCAGGGTGTGCATCGCTGATCCAGAGAAGGACGCGGTGTCCTCGGTGTCCTGACGAATGCCACTCCGAATCGTTCGGCCTCATGGAGTAGGGGGGCTATTCTCCCACAACTGCAGCAAAACCGGAAGAAGAAAAACAAAAAACAAAACGGGCTAAATCATTAGAATACGGGGTGTGGGGTACTTTGAAACAAAATTAGTCCTGATTGCAGGACTATATACTATTAGTAACTTACTCAGCCAATTGTATTACCCTTGTGGTTTGGTAATTCTTGTGAGGCTGGGAACAACCCTGTTGACCTTGCGCAAAAAGTTGGAGGAGTGTTTTGCTCGGACGCCGGAGCGCGAGTTTTGTCGAAAAGGGTTTGCTTGGAACACTTTGCCCCCTTTCCAATGGAAGCTGATAGAATAGCTTCTCTTGAAAGGACCCCCGTCTTCCATTGGAGCGAGGGTATCCAAGAGACGGTCCAGGAATGTGTGCCAAATGGCCATGGGTCAAAAAATACCTCGTACCTCGTACCCCCAGTGAACATCCCAATCCCCACTACAATTGACGGAAAAAAGGTGGTGCACCGACCCCCCAAACCATGGCCAAATCTGTGCCAAACATAGGTGTCCTTTTGGAAAAATGGATGGCCCTGGTAAATGCAATAAAACCCGTCTAAACCAGTGCATTGGATCGGCAAGCAAGCAGCCAGGCAAGCAAGCAAGCAGGGCAACAAATAAACAACCAACCAACCAACCAACCAACCAACCAAACAGCCAACCAACCAACCAACCAAACACACACACACACACACACCAAAAGCATATTGGAGAAAACAAAGAGGAAAAAAAGAAGAAGAAAAAAAGACGCGACAAACAAATCGAAACAAATACTAAATAACCAACAAACCAACGAACCAAACAACACAACACAACGAAGGACGATACACACACACACACAGTCACTGGACAAGACGTACAACCGGTATGACCATGGTCATACGGTATACGGGAACCAACCTGCCTTGTCCTACTTCTTGACCATGGTTATAACCTACTAAGTGGGTTCAACATCCAAGTGGTCTGGTTCAGTCGTGGTCCCCGTCTTGCAGCCTTTGCTTCCCCCCCCCCCCCGACGTCCAGGCGGCTGCGAGGCCATGGGGACATGGCGGCGGCTTCGGCGCGGCGGCACGTTCTTCGGTTTTGCGGGGCTCGCAAATGGCTCCAGCCGATGTGAGTCCCGTCACTTGACCTTTTGGAGTTTGCACCAAACAAACAAAAACAACAGAACAAAAAATAACAGCACGAAGAAAAACAACAACCAAAAAAAAAAACACCAACAAAAACGCCGAGTCAGCATTGGGCGCGTTTTGGGGTTGGGTGGCATCACCTAATTGTTTTGGGGAACATGGCACGTGTCAGTGATTAACCGTCTGAAAATGAGCAAACGGAGCAACTCCGACGGGGTGCTAGCGTCAATGGCGGTTTGGAGGCTGATGGTCAGGGGTGTCACTTCCCAAAATATCATGACGTTTTGGGTCCGCGCACGCATTCCTAGGCGATCATGGAAGTCTGGGCAAGTGCCAACTGCCTGCCGTTGAAACAAAGCTCGTGGGGGTTCCAACAAAGGAAACCCAACCAATGCTTCGTGCCTTGGAGCTCTGAACCGCCTGGAGCCAAACAGCGGAATCCGTGTGCTTTGCGTTGCGGAATCCGCTCGGCCCAATCGGCGGTGTTCCTTCTGTGATCCTTCGTGGGGTGGCCCCTCCTTCGCACCAAATCGAAAGTGGCAGTGCTGTTCAAACCTCGGCTTTTCCATTGCAAGGTTGAACGGATCCTCGAGATAAATGCAACCCTGGAATGGTTGTCGGTGGGAAAAATGGGCACCATTCCCCCCCTTCCCCCCCCCCAACAAGTGAGGTGACACGACCATTTGCCTGATGGACACCAAAGGTGTTTAGCGAGACCGGGAAAAGAGCGGCTGCCTTTTCGCTTCTTTTGAAAACGACTCTCAAAAGGCACCAACTCAAAAAAGAGGGTACTACTCCATTTGCCCACTCATTCCTTGACGTCGCAAGCCCCGGACGTGATTTAACTTGCACAAATTCAAAGGGATCCACAACCAAACTGAGTTCAGAAGCTGCACCACAAAGGAAACCACCAGACCAGCTGGCCAAAGGATCTAGCCGATTTCCTTTGGAACAAGACAGCCTTCACAGCGCTGTTTGTTTTTTCCCCAGAGTCCAGCGATGCAAATCGCATCGCTGAGGTGCCGAGCATGGACCCAGGCCGAGGTCAATACCAAGCAAAAGGCTGCTCAGCAGCCTTGCCATTGTGTCCAAAAGATGAGGATCGCAAAGATGGAATCCTTTTCGGGCTTCCCGTTGAACACCCTCTTGTCCATCCGTATGAGGGGGCTGGGTGGTGAGATGTGTCTCTTAAAAGCTCTCTGGCTGGCTGGTGGGAAATTTGGACTGGTGGATATAGCCAATCGAGTTTGCCGAATAAGAGAACCATCGAAATGTGTATATGCGTGTGCGCAGTTTCCCTTTAGCTTCTCCTTTTTTAGGCCCAAAAGGATACCCTCAACAACAGACACACCCATAAGACCCAAAAGTGTCCCTTGCGCCGCTCACGTCCTTTCGCCTGCCACATCTCAGCTTGTGCTTCTGGTCGCTGGCTTCCCCATTCTTGGTGCCTGCACGGGCCCCATCTCGGTGCTTCTGCCCTGTTGGGGTTGGCTTGGGAACCAGTTCCAGCAGCCGCGTGAGTGCGAGAAGCTTGGGATCCCGAAAAAAAATTCGGTGTTCCGTTTGGTATCCCTGCAAAAGCCTTTGGTAAGCAAGGTAGCAACAGAAAACACACACACCGAGTCGAGGGTTTCCCTTTCAGACCCCGTCTCCTCACGTGGCTTTTCTTGTCGAAGTCCTTGAGAGTCCTCGAGGATGACACCACTTCGGCTCTTCAAGGCTCAAGGCGTCGTCAACCGTCTCCGCGCTGAAGCTCCTTGGGCCAAACGAAGCAAAGCCCCTTTGGCACAGCCACGCAGTCCAGAGTGACGTCTGATGAAATGGTGACCCTTGAAAGCGTTGGTTCAAAGGAAGATTGGCGAGACCCCTAAAGTAGGCTTGAGAAGCACTCAAAGTGTTGCTTTAAGGACCCCGGACAGTATTTAGAATTAGAAGGAGCTTGTACTGGAAAATGGGATCCCAAATGCCAATTACAAACTATATATAGCCAAATCTGTATAGGGTTCGCCGTAAGCACCCAAGAGGGAAAAACACCAACAGTATTCAGCCAATTTGAGGTGTGTCCAAAAAAGGAGGGCCTCTGTGTATGCCTGCAAATGACGTCTCCCAAATAGGTATACTACTATACCACTGTTTCAGATCATACTGCTTCCAGGTACCAAACAACCAGGATTCGCCTGCCCCCCCCCCCCCCCCGCAGAAAGGAAAAATAAAAACGCTCCATTGGTGTCCCTTGGTTTCCCTTCTAAATCCCAAAAAGGGAAAAATGAGCCTCAAAAAGCTTCACACGCCCAAAACCCACTGCGCCCATCTCGGCACCGCTCCCCCCCAGCCTCCACGGCAGCGGCCTCCGCCCGCGCCAGCGCCGCCGCCACAAAGGGCACAGCAGTCCCGGCCGCGGACTCGCAGGCGCCGACGCAGTACCTCGAACGAAGAAGCCATTGGCTCAAACCAAAACCAACCGAAAAAGATGTGTGGTCAAAACTCTCCGTTTGTATACGTACGTGTATGTATATCCGCCGACCCCTTCTCCTCAAAGGGGAGGCGCACGGGAAGGGTGGTTGCAGTACAAGCGCATGGATTAATCTTTGAGGCAAGCATATGACTACTGGCATCATACGGATGCCATCATCATCATCATCATCGATATGATCCTTCATCATTCTTATCGTCAACATCATCATCATCATTTCTATATCCTTCAACATCATCATCTCTTATTAGCCGGCACTGGTGATGCCGAGGATGTCATCATC
Organism: Effrenium voratum; assembly: GCA_963377175.1. Lineage (NCBI taxonomy): Eukaryota > Dinophyceae > Suessiales > Symbiodiniaceae > Effrenium > Effrenium voratum. The sequence goes on along the minus strand of CAUJNA010001280.1, from coordinate 167,362 downwards.
ATCTCTTATTAGGCAGCACTGGTGATGCAAAGGGTGTTATGATGATAGTTATCATCATAATCATCATCATGATCATCCTTATTATGATGTCATCGCTCTTCTCATCATCATCATGATGATCATCATCATCTCATTATTATTCTTATTCTTATATGCATTTGAAAAAAGTAACGTTAGACCCCATTGGCAATGCAGAGGATGCTACGATGATAGTTATCATCACAGTCCTAGCCGGCACTGATGATGCCGAGGATGCTACGATGATAGTTACCATCACAGTCCTCATCCTTGTCATCAGTATCATCA